>CM076942.1:600000-1185000 GCA_039566165.1 Maruca vitrata | reverse complement strand
TTACGATAGAAAAACGATGTGAAATTGCGTGGTACGCGGGAACTCTTGTTGAAGTGCGGGGACACAATGAACGAATGATGATTCATTCATTCATGTGAAAATAGAAATGAATTATTTCTTTGGTTGATATGTGTAATGTAACTATTTCACTGATTATGTAATAATATTTTATTTTTCTAAAGACTTATTATTAATTTAAAACGCTTATTTAAAAAAGCGTAATCCTTAAAGCGATTTTAATATATCCGATGACCGTGGTTAATCGAAATTTTATTGTATTAGATCAAATGATAATCGATTTGTTATAATTTTATATCAATTGTCAACGGTAAATATCACGCATTTTACAGATTTCCGAAAAACCCAGTGTTAAGAAGACAATGGGTAAATTTTTGCCAAAGAGGAGAAACATGGGCTCCTACAAGAACCAGCGTCATTTGTTCGGACCATTTCGATCAGTCTTGTTTCCAAACACTTTCGAAATTTAATCAAAGAAAGAAATTAGTTGAGTTTGCTGTGCCAACCATAAGCCTATGTTATTGTAAAGTAAGTGCTAAGATGTTGTCTCAAATTTGTATAAAAATAGAAGAATGCCATATTAAAAAACTAATAAATATTTTTATCCAATAGTAAAATCATGCAATTACATAATTTCAGAACGAAAATACCAATTTACCAGCTTACCTGACGGAGAGGCAACCATCAACGTCATCGTCCGTACCGGCAACAACCCCACAACAGTTGCCAAGGGTAAGAATACTATAGTGTTATTAAATTTGAATATTAATACTTAATGAATCCACCACGACACATGATCTTTGTTTCGACAAGTATTATAAACAAGGACAGGTTGTCTGGTAACGAGGCAAATAGTAACAGTATTTTACTATTTAGTACGATGAATTTCACGTTAAATTATTTAATAATTATTGTAGCAAAATATTATCGTCCTTGCAATTACCAATATCATTATTTTATTTCAGGAAAATAAAAATACCACACCAATTACACCTTCGAGTTCGCAAATCTGTCTTGCAGACAGTCAGGAATCAGCATCAGGCGATTTATTACCACCTTCTATCCCGATATCAGCACCACAGTTGCAAATGGTAGGAATATTATTATTTTGTCATTAATTTTGTTGTATGTCCTTTTAAATAGTGAAACATTATTTCAAATTAATAGGGAGATCAGTTTAAGTTTATATGTCTCCATAAAATTGATCCTTATATTTTAGTAATATAATGATTTATTCTAATTTATTGTTAATAAATATTCAATATTGTTAACTTAATTTTAAATACTTTGTCTCTATATATATAAATATGTAATATTATATTTTTTGTTTTTAATATGTGATAACTTATATTTATTTATTTATTCGGTAAATATACTAGTAATTGAGTTCCTAATAAGTAATATAAAAATATTTAATAACGCGATACTTGAACTGCATTTATTTTATGTAACGGTTTCTCGATATAATATAAACTACCGAAATACATAGGAGTTTAATTAAAAGTTATCCTTTCCGGTTCAAAATTTCTCGGCAGTTAACAATATTGCTAGATGAACCTTTATTATATACTAACACGTATTGTAATAATTACTAAGCAAATTATTGATTAAGTGTTTTTTTTGTTGATTATCAAGTTTACATTTACGTACGAAAGTATCCTTTTAGAAATAACGTTGCAACGTTATCAATACTGTTATATTGGTATCGTTACCAAGCCCTGATACACGGGCGACCCCCTCCGGCAAAGTACATTGTTCAACTGTTCAAACACGTTTAATAAATTGAAGTCGCTGCACCACCGCCATTTTGCATTGATCCCTGTCGCGTGACGTTTCTCTTGAAAAATGGTTAGTTGTGCAGTAATCTCATGTAAAAGGCGATCTGAGAGATCAAATTCGCAACAAGAGCGCGTTTCGTATCATAGGTAAGTATTTTTATTAACTTTTAAATGTGTATTTAAGAAGAATTGCCATTTTAATAAAAAACCGATACGATACGTAAGCGACTAAAAAAATAAACATGAATACAGTGGTACGAGGGCGAATCGGTCCTAGTGATGTCACATAGTCAAAAAAGCGACTCGACATTTGAATGAATCATTCACTCCCTGCAGTTAGTTGTATAATCTGTTTTGTACTATAATTTTGAATAAAATAAAAGGTATAGACGTATGTTATATTTAAATCTTGTAAGATGAATTTGAAAAAATACTTTTCTTTCTTGTGGTCATACGATGTTGAAATTTAGTCTGAAAATGAAAAGAATTGTAGCTATAAAATATTTCGAGGCTAAGAGTGTATGTATTATGCTTACTATACCATAAACTAGTATTTATATAATTGAAGTGTATGTCCTTTTAGATTTCCCAAAGATCAAAAGATAAAGGAGATATGGAGAAAATTTTGTAACTACGAAAATCTTTCTTGGAAACCCACACGTACAAGTGTTATCTGTTCGGAGCACTTTACTCCGGATAGCTACGAAAATGCTCATAACAGAAAGACATTGATTGAAGGTGCAATACCTTCTTTGCGAACATGTCCTTGTATGGTAAGTAATTTTATTTCTTTATTCCTGAATCTGTCACTGCTCCTATATACCTAGCACATTGTATATTCAGTTTTTTCCAATCAAACTTGGATTAAATTAAAATATTTATATACGCACGAGCGCGCGTAGCAGCCGGTTGTATGCACAATTAAGCTATTATTTTTTAATATTCTGGAAACTGAACCGAGCAAAAACTAACCTAATCAAGAAGCATTAACTATTTTATAGTCAATAAATACGATGATAAAACAACCACTAATCCGTCCTCACTCAGAATCTTCTATGCCAATGTTCGAAGTATAAGATCACCAGGAAAATTAGTTATAACAAGACTAAATAATATGTATTTAGTACATAAAGGCTAACAGCTAACTTATTAAAAAAAGAACATGTCAAATTCTCTAGCGGTGTCGTCACTCACTCGCGAATGCCCACCATGTTTATTTTTGTTTTGTTTTTTTTAACCTCCCACTCGCAGTTAGTCTGGTAGAAAAAGTTATTTCTATTGATTTACCTACTGTTAACTAAATGTAAGTGTTAAAAAGTGTTTTGAAGTGATAATGCAGGGTGAGTGTTGTGTTGTGGGCTGTACCAGTCGTAGTGTGAAAACGTCAGACTCTGTAACTTTACACCGGTAAGTTTATTGCCAAATAAACGAAATTATCATGAAATTCCATTGAACTAAATCACTTTTGACGCTTAAGAATAATATTTTGCCATTAAAACTTATAGTTTTTACGTACTTGCGTAAATTATTATGATTTAATAGGTTACATTCATATTATTTTACCGGAATTAGCCGACCTAATTGAAAAGATTAGAGGTATTATTCTGTTGCTTGAAATACGTGACAAATTCAGTTTTTTTAATGTGTGTATCGATCCTTGACAGTTTAAAATTATATATTGCTTCAAATATGTATGAAGGCACTATTTTCAGGTTTCCACCGAAGCATGATAATTGGGCAAGGTTGGCATGGATCGAGGCCACCGGCCAGGGGCTCGGCTGGAGCCCCAGCCAGGACTCGAGGATATGCTCCGTGCACTTTTCTCTTGGCTGCTTCAAGGTCACCCTGAGCGGAAGGGTGTTTCTAAGATCTGGTTCTGTTCCAACAATATTCTGTCAAGTAAGGCAGCCATTATGATTTTTCTATGTACTAATCTAAGTATAAATATGTATTTGTAATACGAAAATAAGTTTTACCTTCCTGATGCTATCACACACAATTTTTTTTCCACGGTTTTGCATTTGTTGGGACTCCCAACTACTCCCAACTCCCGACACCCACCCCTAACACTTCAAAAGCAGGCATTTATCCTTTAGGTGGTGAATTGAACTGTGTTAATTATGTGTCCAAAATGCCGAGAGCACAATATGCATATCACAGAACTTAAAATCATCAACATTCCAGTATTATTATAATCCTACTGCGATCTGGATTGCATGAACAATGTGTTAAAAGTTCAAAAAAGAGAAATGGTTGGATCAAACTGGTATTTTTCAAAAATAAATTAATTATTCTATCTTTACTTATACTTTTTGCATCTATTACTATTACTTCTATTATTATTGTTGTTATTCTTTACTAGCTTTCCGCCCGCAACTTCGTCCCCGTAGAGACGTTTAATAGGTAAAACATTACTTCCTTATAGCCCAGTCAGTTAAAAAGTAGCCTATAACCTCTCCTAGGCTCTGGACTATATCTGTACCAAATTTCATTTAAATCGGTCCAGTACTCTATGTGTGAAAACAGACAGACAGACAGACAGAGTTACTTTCGCATTTATGATATTATAGTTAGGATATAAAATTTCTGTAATCTTTTTCAGGCACTAGTCTCTCACACTGTGGTTTTAAGTCATCCAATATAATAGAACAAGTTAACTTTAAAGGACCTAATTTGTGAAGGGTTTAATAAATGATTTTGATTTGATTTTATCTTAATTGTTTGCCGTCACAGATAAAAGGACAAATATATCATTTGCATTTTTCTATCTAATCGACGAGCGTGCATGAAGAGGTTGATGAATGTGGATGAAGCAAAAGTGATGTGCCAGGACCGTAGCACATGGCAGGAAGTGATCTCTGCCTACCCCTCTGGGAAAAAGGCGTGATTTTATGTATGTATGCATGCATGGTTCTATGGTGCCGAGATGAACCAAATCAAATTCTCCAAATATAAGCCATCTGGTGGCGAAAATTTCATTTTGAGTGATTGATTGTCTGCGCTAGGACTTAAAGCTTGATTTAAGACGGGCAAAATTGTGTGTGTTTTACAGTTTAGGCCTGGAGATAGGAGGTTGGCAGATGCACATCATAATCATCATCAGCCCATATATATCCCCCACTGATGGGGCATGGGCCTAGACTAAACTAGGACTTAGAATTACTTCATAGGTTTCCTCACGATGTTTTCCTTCACCTTTAAAGCGTCGAATTAGGCATGACGAAAGATTTTGAAATCCTATTCCGTAATTTCGGTAATAAACATGAGTTTTTGGAAGTTTAAAGCCATTTTTAAAATCATTTTCAAATAATGCGCGATAACAGCTCGCAGTGTCATGGCGTCGCGTCTTGTGTGACGTAACACTTACGTAAACGTCAAAAAAAACTGTTGGTTGTAAAGTAAACAAACGTTGCGTACCTGAGTTTTATGTACGATAGCGTTTTTATAAAGCAGTATTGGCACGGGCGACATGTGTGTGACGTGGCAAGCGTGGTTTTTATACTTTTTTTTTATGCTTCTTTTTTATTAATTGTTTTTTTTTTTTTCCTGTTATTTTTTCACTGACGTGGCACTTTCGGGCACGTTCATTACTTTGTAGTTTTAGTTCTTGTAGCTTTCCGTATGTGTACCTGTTTCTGTCATTCCTATTCTTTTGTACTTTTGTTTATCTTTATTTTTGTTTTTTTGTTCCATTCCTTGTATTGTTTTGATCTTTTTTTTTTTTTTTTTTTTGTTTTATGTAATATTTTGTATGTTAATTTTTATAATTTTAAGTTTACCCTTTAACTGATGTATTCCTGTGATTTTTTTATTTTATTTATTTATGTGTATGTATTATTTCAGTCACTCGGGGTACGGCCAGAATACCAGCGCTGCAGTGGCTTTCGGGCTAATGTGGCATATGCTGAGGCCCGTACCTCGTTGACCACTTTATAGTCCTTGTCCATGTGTTATTTCTTAGTTTGAGTTTTTGTGTCTTGTGTATTTATGTCTCATTGTATTTGTTATTTCTATGTGGTCAATAAATGTTTTTCTTTCTGTTTTTCTTTACCTATTTCTTGTGATAAAAATGAATTCTAAAGGTTATAAGTGGTGTGCAGTACCTCAGTGCAAAAATACATCAATAAAAACACCCGCCAAGGTGTTTGTACATGTCCCATACAAGAAAATAATAAGAGATGAATGGTTAAAACTTGCGTGGCGAAACCCGAACGATGTGAAGGTAAATTCGCCACTTTATTTCTGTGAAGATCACTTTGACGTGAGTATGTTATCATGTATTGATAGATTTTTAACTTAATGTTTGTTTGACGTGAAACGTAGAGGCTAATGAATAACTAGTCATTAATTTAGGTTATGTTTGTGTTAGTCTTGGTTATCATTCTTACTTAGGGTTGCCAACCATACTCTAAAATAAAGTATTGTCCTGTATATCATGTAGGCGTACTCTATAATCTATAACACTAATAAAGTAAGCAAAGATCCTAAATCAGAACAAAAAAGTTAATTATATTCTTTTATGTAAGTCCGTACTGTTTATTTACCTCGTTTAAAGTCAGATATACTTTATATCTGATACTTAAAGTTGGCAACCCTATTTGGTATTGGTATTGGTGCAACGGGCTGATATCCGCAACTCGACGTCAAAGCGCCTATTTTGCGTGGGGTGGGAATCACTTGAACCATCCCAGCTCGTTGAGGAAGGCCAGCAGCTTCTTCACGCTGCGGGCGGCCTCGCTGAGCGATCCTGGAGATCCAAGGTGTTTGGCCCGGTAGATGGCCACCCCCTGACATTCGAGAATGACATGGGCGGCTGTTTCTTCTTTCTCCAGACATCCCCTGCAGAGCGCGCTGTCTGTAAGTCCGAGAGCATAGAGATGTTTATTATAAGGACCGTGACCAGTTAGGGTCCCTATAGCAATTCTGAGCTGAGGTTTGGCCAGGTTTACAAGGGCTCTTGCAAGTTTCTTGTTTACCTGCGGAGTGAACTCCCTGGCTTGGCGACAGGTACCACCTTGCGTCCACGCTGTATTGTGTTGGTTACCTGTTTGTGTTCGTAGCATGGACCTTGCTAGATTGAAGGGGATGGGGATGATCGGTTCGGGTCCGTGGACTACCGTGTCCGAACCCCTCCTCGCTAGTTGGTCAGCTGCGTCGTTGCCTCTATCGTCACTGTGTCCTTTAATCCACTGCAGTGTTACCTTGTTGTAGGCTCCAACTTGCATTAGGCGCTCGTGACACTCAAGTATGAGGCTGGAGTTGATTGAGTGACTGGCTAGAGCTAGCAGGACTGCCTTGCTGTCTGATAGTATGCGAACGTTGTGTTCTTTCACCTGTCTAGCCGTAATAGCTGTGGCGGCCATTAGGATACCTACACATTCCGCTTGAAAGACAGTGTTATGCTGGCCCAAGGGTGCCGAGATGTGGATGTTGAGGTCCTCAGAGAAGACTCCCGCACCAGTCCCTTTTTTGGTCTTGGAGCCATCCGTGAAGATACGAACTTCTCTGTGAATCACCTTGTTGTCACAGGGGTTCTCATGCAGTTGAATCTTGTACTTCTTGTCGAAGACTAGTCTTCGGTGGATAATGTCCATCGGGCTGGCAAGTATGGGAAGTTGAGTCATTACCTGCTCTAGGATGGTGGTATGTGCTCCCCTGTTCTTCCACAGGTCCAGAGAGTCTGACCTGACCGCATCACACGCAGCTTCTTGTTTAATGAACAGATGCAGCGGCGGCAGTCCCAGAAGGACTTCTAATGCCGCGGTGGGGGTTGTTCGCATGCAAACTGAGGCGGATACACACGCTAGCCTCTGAAGTTTCTGCAGTTTGTCACTAATTCTAATGATGTTAGTTCTATGCCACCAACAAGGCAGCCATAACATACCATCGGTCGAATTACTGCTTGGTATAGCCATAGTGTGATTTTGGGGGAGAGTCCCCATTTCTTACCAATCATTCTGCGACAGTGCCACATGGTAAGTGTTGCTTTTTCGAGTTTTTTCTCGATGTGCGAGTTCCAATTCAGCTTGCTGTCTAGGTGTACACCTAGGTACTTTACCTCATTGGAGAGTTTTAGTTCACTGCCAAAGAGCTTCGGAAGGTGGTAGTTACCTAAAACCCTTTTGTTGGTGAACATGACAGAGTCAGTTTTCGCTGGGTTTACCGTTAGATTGTTGGTGCGGCACCATTTTTCTACGATGCGTAGAGCTGCTTGTGTCACGTCACAGACGGTGCTGGCTTGTTTACCTGTGATGAGAATGACCACGTCATCTGCGTAGCCAACTGCCATCATATGGTGCTGATTGAGCTCTGTTATCAGGCTGTTGATGGTGAGATTCCACAGTAAGGGTGATAGTACACCTCCCTGCGGACATCCCTTGGCCACCAGTGCTCGAGGAGAATCGTCGGATAGCCTTACCACTCTTTTACTTAGCATACTTCCGATCCAACCTGCGATTGTCTCGTTGGCTCCTTGTTTTTTCAGGGCGGTCTCGATGGTGGTAAACCCCGTTTTGTCAAAAGCTCCTTCAATGTCAATGAAGGTGCCCAGACAGATGTCTTTGTTGTCGAGGGCCTGCTCAATGTGACCTACCACTGCATGAAGCGCGGTCACAGTAGATTTACCTGTGCTGTAAGCATGTTGGTGTGTATGTAGAGGTCTGCTGAAGAGCGTTTTGTCTCTTAGCTCTCTTTCACACAGTCGTTCTAAAGTTTTCAGCAGGAACGAGGTGAGACTGATTGGTCTAAACGATTTGGCTGCCGTATAGTCGGCCTTACCTGGTTTAGGTATAAAGATTACTGCAACCTCTCGCCATTTTAAAGGAATGTAGCGGAGTGTCAGGCATGACCTCAGGATGACCAGGAGATGTTTAACCAGTAGGTCACCTCCCCACTTTAGTAGAGCGGGAAAGATGCCATCTGGCCCCGGCGCCTTGAAGGGTTTGAAACTGTTTATGGCCCATTTTAGCCTCTCCAGATGTGACCACGGACTTGGCTACATTTCGGTCATCTTCTGTCGCTATGTGGGGCTCGTCGTTCCATACTACCTGGTCCAGCAGTGTGCAGCCCTGGAAGTGTGTTTCCAGCAGCACCTCGTGGACCTCTCTTTCTGACTTCGTGTACGTACCGTCAGGTTTGCACAGGGAGCCGAGTTCCCGTCGTTGTTCACCGGCCAGAACTTTCCTCACCCTGTTTGCTTGTTCACAGGATTCGATGGAGGTGCAGAACTTTTTCCATCCCGCACTCCTTCTAAACCTGATGCGCTTTTTGTACCTGGATTTGGCAGCTTTGTAGCTGTCCCAGTCTTGCTCAGAGCCAGTGTTCATGGCCCTGTTGAGAGCCTTGCGGGTCCTATGCCTGAGTCTTTCCAGCTCAGGGCCCCACCAGGTATTGCTTGTATCCTGCCTATCACGACGCTCTACTATGGGGCAGGCTTCATGATAGGCACCGAGGAGTGCGTTTGTAAGGTTATTCACCTGGTCCTCGATGTTTACCGTTGAGATGTCCGCCCGTGGACGTTGTGTGTTGCTATGGAGTTTCTTTTTCAGGGACTCTGCATATATTACCGTGTTTGTTTTCCGCGGATTTCTCCTGCCTGCCGGAATCGGAGGACAAGAGACATCTATGTCGAACCTTATCCATCGGTGATCAGAGCACGACGCCCCTTTTGACACGTCAGATCTATGATCGTGCGTGCCCTTCTGGTGACAAAGGTAGGCTCCTTACCTCTGTTAAGTAGGTTAAGGTTAGTAGTGAAAAGGAATTCGACTAAAGCTGTACCTCTGTCATTGTTGGTTTCCATGCCCCAGAGTGCATGGTGTGCGTTGGAGTCAGTTCCGATGACGAGCTCCAGCTTGTTTTCCTCGCAGTGTTGTACCAGCTTCACTAGTTCATCTGGAGGAGGATTGTCCTCACCCGGCATGTAGGATGACGCCACCACGATGTCTCGAGGTTCATGCGCTTCAGTGAGGTGTATTTTTATGACATACGTGTCTCTGGAACAGAACTCAGTTAGGGTTGTTGCACAGATGTTTTTGGTTGTATAAATACACGTTCTCGGAGGCGATTGGCCTGCTACGAAATGCAACTTACCCTTTAGAGAAGAGAGTCCTCGTATGCCGCCCGATCTGACCCACGGCTCCTGAATCAGTGCGATGGCGGATGTTTGTGCCTCCAACCACTTGCGGAGTTGAGCCGTCGCGGTGATGCTGTGGTGGAGGTTGCATTGTACTGTGCGAATGCTAGAGGATGGGTTCGCCATCTTGCGATGACTCCTCCATCACCAACATATCGCACAGGTCTGCGAGTATCTCGCCGGTGTCGTCGAGCCCGACGTCTGGCGGTGGTTCCTCGCCTTTGCCCGGCGATGAGCACGAGGGCCTGGTTGAGCTGGTGCTGCTTCGGGTGTGGAGCAGCTCGCTGAGGTGTCAGGCGCCTTGGAGGTTGACGGCAGGTCGCGGGAGGGGGTTGGGGCCAAAGCGCTTGTCGCGGCCTCGGTACATGACATATACCTTCCCCATCATCAGCGATAGCTTGCGTCCGTGCGCCTGGATCACCTCAATCAGGTCTTCAGGAATTCCGACGACCAGGAACCATCTCTTATCCTGTCTGTCGGACTTCAGCATCACCCATCGGCGAACTTCGGCCCAGGGGTTTTGGAAGTGTAAGCCTCGAGCTATCTCCAGGCCGCTGTCCCACGAGTTCTTCTCGTTCGGGACAACTAGCCTGCAGGTAACCCGAGGCTTCACCTCGTCTTGCCTCTTTACCGCGTATCGCACGCCCGTTTTGGGCTGGATCTCCGCGATAAACTCCTTCAGCCACTGGAGGGTCCACCTGTCAGAGCACCAGAGCTTAAGGCATCCACCCTCGATGAGGGGTCTGCCATCAAACTCCGGCCCCCGATCTTCAGGGTCCCACGTCCGTGACTGGAATTTGACCTTCGCCTCCATTTTTGTGAGGATCTCGTCGGCCAGCCTATTGTCCATTTCGCCTTCCCTCTCGGAGGTTACTGCCACCTCCAAGTCCATCTTTGCCACATCGGCGAAAGAGGTAGGGGGCGTCGTGGCTTCGATCCGCAGCTTCTTGTGCACGTGAGAGCCCGGCCTTGGAGACAGGGTCTCATCAGCGCGGTCACGTTTAGCCGCGGCTCGTTCAGCCTTCCCTGGACGCTTGGACTTCTTCCTTTCTCCGGTGTTAACTGAGGGACCCGCCACAGGCTCCTGGATCAAACCAGTCGTCTGGGTGGTCCCCACAGCGACGCCCGGTGGCTCGGGCACCGTGACCCGTGGGTTTGGTGCACCAGCCGAGGAAGCGCTTCCAGCCACCAAGGCTAAGTTTGCCTTTTTGGCTTTATGCCGGAAGTTTCTGTTCCGGTTCCTCCTCTTCCTATTCAGGACGTCCGCGGATAGTTGGCGGGCGGGTGCCTTTTCGGGCCTCCTCCCACTTCCCCTATCGCGCGAAGTCCAGCTTAGGTCGATCGGATCCGGAAGTAAATAGGGGCGCTGGTGGGCGACGCCTTGGTTGCGGGTTGAGGCCTGCATCCTTGGCGTGTCCTTCCGTTTGCCCTTGCGTGAAATCCCGGCGCTGCCTGAGGGATTCCCCTGTGGGCGTGGCGCTTGGGATTGCGGGTTAGGTGTAGCTGTGCTCCCACTGGGATTACTGCTCGGCATAGCCGAGCCACCAGGAGGGTGTGGGTATGTTGTGTGTGTGTGTGACGGTTGTGTTATTTGTGGAGTGCGGAGCCGCGCCGGATGGGGCTCTCGTCGTGTGTGAGTGTGTGTTATTTGACCTGTCCATAATTTGGCGGTACGATGTCTTCATCCCCCTAACTTCCCACCCACCTTGGAGCCTGCACATGGGAACGCCTGATCGCTGCTATAAAAAGAGCAGCGGGCGTTAAGATTATTAGGGGATATAGGTGTGCGAAGTTGGCTTTGGCCGCGACATCGGGTGGTCGACAGGATGTCCAGGCAGCAAAAAGTTGGCAACCCTATTCTTACTATTAATTTTAATTGTTACCTTTGCATTTTTCAGTTGCCAAATGATATGATAAATTATATTGAATACCAAGTGATGGGGTCGGTATCACAAGTACGTATGAAACCAGGATGTATGCCCACAAAATTTACTTGCCAACCAGGCAGGAAAACACAAATATCGAATACAACAGATCAACCCGATATGGTTACAAAACGAAGGATGATGATTATAGAAGAGTGTTTAAAGAAATATGAAGAAAGTACTGTTAAAGAGCCATTAAGTTCAAAAGAAATTGCATCTTGTAGTTCAGGTATAGTGAACTAACTTATTTATTAGAATGTTAATTCAGTATTATTACATACATTGTTGGTATTGGTACTTAGGCCCATAATACAGATTTAGAAATAAATATTCCACAACATCACATATATTGATCTGATCCCGTGGTAAGTTGCTTAAGCACTTGTGTTACGGGTATCAGAATCAACGGTGGATACACAAATATACTTAAATAATATTTCATAATACACCCAGACACGGAACAAACACCGATGTTAGTCACACAAATATTTGTCCCGAGTGGGAATTGAACCCACGACTCTTGGAATAAACCTGGGTAGTAAACCTGGGTCACTAACCATTGTTCCACTGTGCCAGTTAATGATCTATATTTGAGATTAATTTTGTGATAATGGCTATAAAACTACCTACATAGTTTTTTTTCTGACCTTGCCATTTTCAATTTATATTCATAATTATAACATTGCACTCAAATAACAAAATATTTGTTTTACAGTTCAGCAGATTGTTGAAGAAGTTCCCCAATCACCACCGAGAATGTTGGATAAAGCAATTCAAGTGCAAATATATAAAAAATTTAGAAGTAAAGCTAACCAAACAAAAATGAATATGGTAAATCAGTTGACATCACCATTGAAGCCATTTCTACATCACCATTTAAAATCAAACATCATGTTAATAGTGGATACTCAAGACCAACTACATCAAGACCGAGTAAAAATGTTTTGAGTAAAATAGTCAAACAAATTGTATGATCAGACTCAGTGATACTTCTTATACTCCCGCTGATGAGCGGTCTTCATCCATGACATCTCTTCAAATGGAGTCTACATCTGACTGTAGCGAGATGCTAGAGGATGACGAAAGGAGAGAAGATTCAATAGCTTTACAGTGCACTTTAAAGATAATTAAAAAGAGCCCCCAGTCTTATATTGGCATTTTTTTTTTCTCCTAACTGACTAACGATGATGGCTTGGAGGAGCCTTGTCATTATCACCGGGCTTGCGGGGGAGCGGATGGCTCTCACCCCCTAAAAAAGATTTCAATTATATTGGCATTCCTTTAAATTGTTATTACTTATCTCATCTTGTAGTGGGGACTGGCTGACCCGTTCACGTCGACCCTCAGGGATCTTTTGTGTTACCCCCACCTTTATACACCTACTCCCTGAAGACCAAATGCATTAATGCAATAACGTCCTTGGGTCTGAGGTGCCTGTATCCTTCTGGTTTTGGATAAGCCGTTCCCAGAAGTCTGAGCCTCTGGCCAGTAAGTGACATTCACATAGATGTTTCATGTCTTCCATTTCTTCCTTGCAGGCTCTATAATCGCTATTTGGTGACAGTCTCATACCAGTACCAATACCTGGCGGGGTTTGAACTGGCGACCACTCGCATGGCATGTAACGACCTTAACCACCTTAATGGTTTAATCAATTATATTTCAAATGGTTATGAAAAATTTTCGAATGGTTTATCATCATTATTGTTTTAATTAACGGGTATAACAACAGATTTTTTTGCCGTTTTCTAAGGACAATAATATACATTGTTAATAACAACACATTACATAAAATAAAATAAAAGACGTCCGACCGATTTCAGCCATGGCGGCCGATCTCAATTGAGATCAGCCAAGTGCGCAGGACATATTATAGTGCACAAGTGTACGCGCAAACACAAGTGCACTCTCTATTCCCTTACTCTCATAATTCGGTGAGACGGCAATCCGACATGACCGATGAGAGATCGGGCGCAGGACCACCGGCTTAACGTGCTTTCCGAGGCACGGGCGTTCAACCGCCAACTTCCTAACTCCGGGCTGAGAAATTTCATTACAGAAAAACTCACACAAATTTTGCCCGACCCCGGACTCGAACCGGGGACCTCTCAGTCCTAACGCAGCACTTGCTACCAATAGACCAACGAGGCAGTTAACAACACATTACATATTAGTGTTTTAATTATAATGAAAAAAAAATATATATTATTTAGTGTCCCTAACTTAAACTATGTTCCAACTTAACAATTCTGCAAATTTGGGCAAAAATACGCACAAAAAAATCATCACTGTGCGTCCAACCGTTTCACATATATAGCATTCGCCAAAACGTTCGCCCAGCAAAAAACTTAATATCTCTTAAATCTTAAGAGGCACAAATTTCATTTTTACGACATATTTACAGCCGTATGTTAGCTATCTTTTTGCATATTTTATATCCAGACTAAACAATAAAAAATATTTTGCTGGACGAACGTTCGTGCAGCAGAATCAGTTAATCTTAAATAACTCCGAACCCTTTAGAGGCACAAATTTTAAATTTCGGGCACAGTCACACGAGATAAGGCACAGAATATCTGCATCATAATTTTTTTTTAAAGACGATACTTTTTTGCTGGCCGAACGCACACCTTACTATTCTCAAAAAATGTCTATAGATTCACTTCTAAGTGCATTGTATTGGCGTTGGATTCTATTCATATAGTGGCGTGGTGACCAAGATTGGTCTTTTTAAATCTGCATACATACATACATAAAATCACGCCTTTTTCCCAGAGGGGTAGGCAGAGATCACTTCCAGCGATCCACTTTTCACCTCTGTGGGAAACGTGACGTGACGGGTTGTGGACCACGTCGCCGCCATTCTGCCTTGTGCATTGTTTTAACAAGGTCATTGCGTTCCCACGAGTAGCAAGGATATATGACGGGGGAAGGAAAAGGGGAGGAAGGATACTATCGCCTCGGATGATTTGGACTGAGTCGATAGTAGCTCGAGGAGCCGGGGTCGCTTACCCGTATACCGTTCACCAACCACCGGACAGATAGTTGTGACTGGTATCCCCTTTTTAAATCTGAATTTGTCAACAGCAGTCTACGAGGTCAGCGTCTCCCATTCCTGAGGAGTTGGGAGAGGAACCGGAGCAGGGCGAGGTGGCCAGGCTGGCGCGGCGGCTGCGGGCGGCCGACGCGAGGGTCGCGCTCCTCACCAAGAGGAACAAGTCGCTGGAAGCCACCGTTGGCGTTCTGGAGAAGAAGAATAAGGTATTTCCCCTTTTCTTTTTTTTTGGGAGAATTTGATTAACACGTTCACTGCTGAAAACACACACGCTGTGTTTTCGTCATCGGAACGCGTGTGCTGAGCTAACACGCCAGGCGTGAGCGCGAAATTCTCAAGTGCATCGGTGCGGCGCTACCCGCCGTGCGGACCCACACACCGCGCGTGTTTGTCCATACACGCGTGGCGTGTTTGGCCGCACGGCTGTGGGACCATCTAACACGCCAGGCGCGTGGCGCCGCACCGGCGTCTTGTCTTTTCGAAATTTCGCAATGTCTGTGCGGACGACACGCTGAGCGTGTGGACATCCGCGCAGCGGGTTCCGATCGATTTTTAGGGCCGCAGTCAACGTGTTAAGTATATTTGTGTATCTACTGTTGATGCTGATACCTGCAACACAAGTGTTTAAGATTCTTACCACGGGATTAGATCAGTGTTGTGTGTAATATTTTATTAAAAGACTCTCAGGATGACTCTACTCCATCAGAAGTGGTTGTGTGGCCCACTTGTGAGGCTAACAGGCACAATAGATCCTATATATTGCCTGCTTATTTCAAATGCTTAGATGCCGTTACACGCCCCGCCTGAAGAGCCCGGGATCATAGTAGGGGGGGAAAACATTTTTTTAAACTATCGTGGTCAAACTCGGGAGCTCATTAAAACAAAACAACATGGTAAATATCCCGGACAGTTTCAGTTTTCTAAGGGAAAACATTAGCTGGTAGGGGATTCCATGCCTTAATGTGTGTAAACAGTGTTATGCACTCAGAAGAAAAAGCACATGAAAAGTTTATAGATTATCTCAATTATCATGGTGGTTAAACCGATTTACCAGCACAATTCAGATTAATGAAAATTCCCATGCTATTCGATTAAGGGATGTCCTTCTAGCTCATGTGTTGTCTCCCTTTTTTATATTTCCTAACATACGATACGATGATAGCTTGGAGGAGCCTCGTCATTATTTCAAACGATAGCGTTGATGGCCGAGTGGTTAAGGTCGTTGCTTGCCATGCGAGAGGTCGCCAGTTCAAACCCCGCCAGGTACCAATGTGTTTTTCAAATTTGAAATTCATATGTACCATCATTCGACGCTTTGACGGTGAAGGAAAACATCGTGAGGAAACCAGCACACCTGAGAGATTTTTCAACGGTGTGTGAAGCCATGTCAGAGGCCTACGGGCGGTTTAAACTCTGACACCAGGTTGTTCATCAACCATATGATAAGAAGAAGAAGAAGGAATGTCCTTCTAGCTCATGTGTTTTCTCCCTTTTTTTTTAAATTTCCTAACATACGATGATGGCTTGGAGGAGCCTCGGCATTATTTCAAACTTACTTCATTGTTTTTTTGTCCATGGCAGGAGATGGAGAGGAACCTTCAGACGTTGCAGCGACTGAACGAGAGTCTGGCCAAGCGAAGCCTTTACATGGAGCAGAAGAATGAGCAACTCCGTCAGAGGATCGTCGCGTACGGCGTCAAGTGAGTGTACATACATCATCATCATCAGCCCTTTATTATATCCCACTGCAGGGTATAGGCCTCCTCCGTAGAACGCCATGCACTTCGGTCCTTCCACTACCTTACATACATACAAATACATACATCCTTTCCTTACTAATATTATAAAGGTGAAAGTTTGTATGTATGGATGTATGGATGTATGGATGTATGTTTGTTACTCTTTCACGCTCAAACGACTGAACCGATTTTCATGAAATTTGGTATGATGGTAGCTGGCACTCTGGAATAACATATAGGCTACTTTTTTTTTTAATTCGAGGGATGAAAATTAGTATGAGAGAATTTTTACGTGTTTGTCGATTTTTATAAAACTTGGTATAGAGGTAGCTGGCATTCCGGAGAGACACAAGCGCAATTTTTTTTATTCTACCCCCATGGCGGTCATTGGGGGGGGGGGTGAAATTAGTATGGGAGAACTTTTACGTGTTTATCAAAATTCGTCCTGGGTGGGGGACGTACTATGGGAGAACGTTGACGGAACTTTCACTAATAAATAACAAATTTTACAAGGAATGTAGGCTGTTTTAATACAACATTGCCACTAAAACCCATTAATACGCGGACAAAGTCGCGGGCGGCCGCTAGTACATACATAAAAGCACGCCTTTTCGGAGGAGTAGGCAGAGATCACTCCCTGCCTTGTGCTACGGTCCTGGCACACCACTTTCGCTTCATCCACATCCATCAACCTCTTCATGCATGCTCGTCGATTAAGGGTACTTTTGGTTTGACCCTTCTTCAAAATTTTACCTATTTGGTCATGGAAGGTCTTTCTTGGCCAAGTGAGTGTCCACCAAGGTTTAGGCGCAAGATCCGTCACCGTCAATTGACTGGCTCGGTGAAACAGTGGTTAGTGACCCAGGTTCACTACCAAAAGTTCCAAGACTCGTGGGTTCGATTCCCATTCGGGACAAATATTTGTGTGACGAAAATCGGGCTTTGTTCCGTGTCTGGGTGTGTATTAAGTATATTTGGGTATATTTGTGTATCCATTGTTGATTCTGATATCTATGTCGCAGTCGGATTGTATAATTCGTCGTATTACATTACAGCTAGCCGTTATCAAAAACAGGGCCGTTATGTATTACGGCGGATCAACGATTAGCCGGATTGAATAAGGCTGAATGAATTTCCGCCGGGATGTATTCGGCGCTAAACGTTCTTTAATGCGGCTAGCCGTAATGTTAAAGAGCGGTCGTTAACCGCCTCTTTGACAGTTTTTAGTTAATATGTTTAGCGCTCGCGGCGCTGCCTGTTATAACAACAACAATGGCCTCGAAGACAGAAAATGTTTCACAAAAATGTGATTTTAACAGTGGTTTAAAGAAATAAACAAATACGAGTATAAATAGTGACTTTAAGAATAAATTTGACGTGCAATTGAACTGTTTCTATTCGTCTGAGTGTGGAACAGTTAAAAATCCATGGACAAAAGAACGAGTTTTAGAGGTTATATTGCATATCAAAACCGCTCAAGTGGCTATGGATTTTAGTATTCAGCGGAATCCTACACAATATAGTTGATGAAAAAAATATGACCTGATGAATGTTGCTCGCGAAGATTATCTTATCTCGAAGAAAAATAATCCTGAGGACCATACCATTCGCGTAATACCCATGGAGCAATATTTCGATACTCTGATGGAAATTCATAAGGCCACGTCGGGCGAGACAAAATGCTGTACAAAACAAACTTTATATTCAAAAAAAGGCCATTGAAATATTTGTCTCCTATGCCTGCGAATCAAAACGCAACTTACCAAAGATTTTAAATTCTGTGTTCTAAATAAGTACTCGAAAATACTAAACCCAAATATTAAGTGTATTACTTACTTAGTTTCTAATTCTTAATTACTTTAAAAAAACGTTAGTTTTTATATTATGTATTATACTTTCGCACCTACGCAACACAAATTACAAACCTATTACATACCGAGTAGGTACATAACCTTTATTTTTCTCATTAAAATTGATTTTCAATTAAACCCTGTTTTATTTTGTTATCACATGACGTAGTCACCCTAAAATATTGAATAAAGTGCAATACGGCTGATCGTGAGTCGCCAAAATGTAGAACGTATCGTAATGTCAATCCGGCTAATCGTTCATCCGCCGTAATACATAACGGCCCTATTTTTGATAACGGCTAGCCGTAATGTAATACAGCGGATTATACAATACGACTGCGACATCTATAACACAAGTGCTTAAGCTACTTACCACGGGATCAGATCGATGTATGTGATGTATAAAAATAATAATAATATCATCATCTAAGGGTTTTCTACCGTCTCTATAATGGGGAATGCTCTGAAGAGCTATTTCAGCTAGTCCCTTCCCTCTAGGGTTGCCAACTTTATTTAACAGAAATAAAGTATATCTGACTTTAAACGAGGTAAATAAAGAGTACGGATCTACATTAAAGAGTATCATTTATTTTTTACTTTAAAACAGTTTTTTGTTCTGATTCATTTTTGCATATTATTACAGACATGCACTAGTTATGGTAAATATTTTGTAAAAGAGTACTTTTGCGTACTTTATTAGTGTTATAGATTATAGAGTACGCCTACATGATATAGAGGACAATACTCTATTTTAGAGTACGGTTGGCAACCCTACTTCCCTCCCCTTTCCACTCCCGAACGACACGTGCTGGACAGCGCTGCCATCCACATACAATGCAGGCGCTAGTAGCTCGGTGAAGTGAGGTCATCTTGCTAGCCTTCTCCACCGGATGGTAAGCGGTAGTGAGATCCAAATATGAGGTCGACAGGCACAATAGATCGTATTGAGCCTGTCGCACTCACCCTGAAGGCCTGCTTAAATGCCGTTTCACGCTCCGTCTGGAGAGCCCGGGATCATAGGAGGGAGGGAAAACACGAGCTGGAAGGGCATTCCATGCCTTAATGACATGTGGCAGAAAAGGGGATCCTTATGTTTCATGTAACATATTAATGTGTATGTCTATGTCTAGGTATGCTGAGCCACAGAAGAGTTCGTCTGAGACTGAAAGCGACGAGGAATGGTGAGACATTTGGAATCATTAATCATTTCTTATCCTTACTAATATTATAAATCCGAAAATGAATTGTCTGTTCGTTAGTCTCACTAAAACTCGAGAACGGCTGAACGGTTTCTCTTTCATCTTATATTAGTCTTGAAATGTTCGTGGAGGTCTAGAGAAGGTTGAAAAGGTGAGAAATAATGGAAAAGATGCGAAAAATAAAGTGAAACAACAATTTCATTTTCCAAATACAAAAACAATTATATTATTATGAAACATTATTGTCAATGTTTTGACATTATTTTGATGGTTGGCAATATTGATTCGTTTCCATGGTTATAAGTTATAATGTTGTAGTTAACTCTTTCAGTTTGTTCCAAATCAGAAAAAAAAACTGCTACGCGGCGATATGAAATTCGCGGGACCACTAGTTTGAAATAAAACTAATTTTTCGTATTAAACTCGCTTGTATTGGTATTCTAAACATTATTTAGAGATCCGACGTTTCGAGCTCTTTACAGCGCTTGTGGTCACGGGTGACCACTAGAGTTTAATCCGTAAAATTAGTTTTATTTCAAAAGTGTACCTAGTGATCGGCAAATAATAGACACTTCTTATTTATTCACTCAAATTCAAATCTTTAATATAAATATTTGGGATATCTCCACAAATAGCCATTTGACCTCAAACTTGTACTAGGGTGACCAAGACTGATACAGATATTTATATATAGACTACTGATCACCCTCTCTTCTGTTTGGAAAAATTAAACATAAAAACCTTCCTCTTTATTCCCCCTATCGATAAAAAAGCCCACTATAATCCGTTGTGTACTTTTTAAGTGTTAAGCATACATATTTATATGCGGACAGACAGACATGGAAAGCGACTTTGCCTTTTTAGTATGTAGTGATATGTCATTAAATTGAAAAAAAATGTTTCAGCGCACCACAAGAGTATGAGAATTTGGCGGATGATGTCTTCGAAGTGAAACCGTTTGACAACCCACTGGAGAGAACTACGCTACCAATCTGTGAAACTGATCAACCAGCTAACGATAAGGTGAAACCAGGTAGCAAAAAGGCGAAAACTGAGAGCAAAAAGCGGAAACCAGCCAACAAAATGATGAAATCCGTCAGTGAATTGGAACAAACTGCCACCAAAATGGAGAAATCCTTCAGTGAATTGGAGCAACCTGTTATCAAAATGGAGCAACCAGACAGCGTAGAAGAGCAACCGACCAGCCAAAAGGAACCAACGTTGAAAACGTACAAACGGAAACGAAAAATTGAGCCAGAATCTTCATCAGAGACGTCCACCACTACGTCTCAGGTGACATCTTGGCAAATGGATCCTACGTTAGAGAATGAAATTGATGCACATATGATTTCCCAAGAAAACATTCAATTTTGTGATCCGCTAGCCACAAATATTAAGGTGGAAGATATAAAAATGGAGCCGTACGATGTTGAAACGTCAACGCAATGTGCAAATCAAACGTAACTATTTCTTAGTATTGCATATTATTTTTGTACACTGTACATTTGGATTAGTACATAAGGATGAAACTCGCGTATAATAAGATGTTTAAAATTATTAACTCATGGCACATTTGGCAGTTTAACTGTCTTGCACCAAGAGTTTGATAGGCAGGACTAATTTATCTATTTAAGTATATTTTTGTATTCAAAGGTTACAAGCACAGGTAAGTAAGAAACTTTTTAGACTTTAGCGCTTCATTACACTAAAATTAGTCTTTATGGGTCTACACGCGATATTAGGAGACGCAAATTACATTGCTACTTACTGCCCGACGTTTCGACTGGGTTACACCAATCGTGCGAGCGAGAGTCACTAAACTAAACCCATAAAGACTAATTTTAAGTAAGAAACATAGCTTATAACTTGAACATGTGATTTGTGACTTAACATTTCCGGACTCAGGTGACAATAAGACTGTTAAAAACATCTTATTATAAGCGACTTCTAATAGTACATTTATTAATATTTCTAATTTTATAGCAGCAGCTATATAAATATTAGAGTGTAAGGAGTAAGCCCTCATGTGATATTTAGTGGATTCTATGGCCTATTCCGTTGCATTGCACTATAAAAATAAGTAATTAATCTTCCTTCAACATTTACATTTGATTAATATTGTGAACATTGTCTATGGTGGTATGGTTTTACTATCTCGTTGGTCTATTGGTAGCAAGCGCTGCGTAAGGAGCGAGAGGTCCCCGGTTCGAGTCCGGGGTCGGGCAAAATTTGTGTGAGTTATTCTGTAATTAAATTACTCAGCCCGGAGTAAGGAAGTTGGCGGTTAAACGCCTGTTCTTCGGAAAGCATGTTAAGCCGGTGGTCCTGCGCCCGATCTCTCATCGGTCATGTCGGATTGTCGTCTCACCGAACTATGAAAGTAAAGGGAGAGAGAGTGCACTTGCGTTGGCGCGCACACTTGTGCACTAAAATATGTCCTGCGCACTTGGCTGATCTGAATTGAGACTGTATTATACTATTGTAACTTTTTAAAACTACTTTTATTTTTTAAAAATTCTTGAAACACAAAGAAGTTAATTCGTAATTGTTAATTTTCAAAATTATTATTAATTCATAACATGAACCAAATTAGGTATTTAACACAAACAAATTTTGTTCATTTTAAATTGACTATTCATAATCATAAGTACAGTGTAAACTCTTTATAACCTAACTCAAGGGACCGATCTTTTTTTATCGTTATAGAGCAGTGGTTCTCAAACTTTTTAAATGACGGAACCTTTTTTGGAAGCAAAATACTTGATGGAACCCTACAATAAAACAATTGTTTTTATAAGTGTATTCTTTATTCATCAAAATAATAAAAGTTAAATGTAACAGTTACTAATTATTATTTACTTCACCACTTGGCAAGGACGATAATAGAAAACTTTAAGAAAGAAAAAATGTAACTAGTGGGATGTATGAAACTGTTTTTTATTTTTCATCAATTGGGTAGTTGCTCATTTTTAGGGTTCCGTAGCCAAAATGGCAAAACGGAACCCTTATAGTTTCGTCATGTCCGTCTGTCCGTCTGTCCGTCTGTCACAGCCGATTTACTCGGAAACTATAAGTACTACAGTGATGAAATTTGATGGGAATATGTGTTGTATGAACCGCTACAAAAATATGACACTAAATAGTAAAAAGAATTGGGGGTGGGGCCCCCATACATGTAACTGAGGGATGAAATTTTTTTTCGATGTACATACCCGTGTGGGGTATCAATGGAAAGGTCTTTTAAAATGATATAAAGTTTTCTAAAAACATTTTTCTTAAAGTGAACGGTTTTTGAGATATCAGCTCTCAAAGTCGTAAAAAGTATGTCCCCCCCCTCTATTTTTATAACTACGGGGTATAAAATTCTAAAAAAATAGAGGTGATGCATGCTAATTAACTCTTTCAACGATTTTTGGTTTGATCAAAGTATCTCTTATAGTTTTTGAGATAGGTTGATTTTTATTATATTTGCTGCTACGGAACCCTTTGTGCGCGAGCCCGACTCGCACTTGGCCGGTTTTTTTTATTTTGATATAGTTGGATGGACCACACAACATTAAAAAAAATGCTTAAAGAATTATTGTCATAACTCTAAAACTCGCCGAGATATTACTGTTTCAATAGCACATCATTTAGGCAAGCTCAAAACGCTCCATATAAAAAGTGACTGAATCGTGACGTCACGCTTCAGTTATTTGTATGCAACGCGCCAGAAATTTGTTCGGCAAGTATACTAAATATTGCGTTTATGAAAATGGTCTCAAAGGAAAAGTTGTTATTAATTATGTAATTTGAAATATGGTATTGTTTATTTTAATCACTTTTGATATTTTATAATGGACTCGCCCACCCAACTTCAAATGTCTATTATTGCCTCATTTTGTGAGAAATTTTAATTTCAATTTGACTTATGTTATTAATCTGCCTATATCTTACTATTAATTGTGAAATCACATGTAAAATTTGACTAAGGAAACTACCCAATGAGGGTGTTTGCGTTTGAGAAATCCACTAGATGGCAAGACGTAGTTCTGAGGTCTCACTGCTACGTGATTGGTGAAAATTGACATGCCTGTCAATGTCACGTCAAAAATAACCAATCATGTTGCAGTTGGACCTCACGCCTACGTATTGCCATCTAGTGAATTTCTCATACGCAAACACCCTCATTGGTTGATATCAGGTTTGATGGAAGAAAGTTGGAGTCTCATATCAGCTTCGGCGTCCAGTCTATAGCGATATTTTTTTTTGTGGCTGCATAAGTAGAAAATACTGTTTCGCACAAATATGTAGTTGGGAACGGGAGAAGAATATCCAGAGCCATTTGGCCAAGCATTACATATTCACTTTGGATTCTGCACCAACAATCATTGAGAGGCGTCGTTTTGAATAGTGACTCCATACTTGTATCGGATGACATTTCTAAAAGAGATTCATATATCTCGTTTGACATGTTTTCAGGCTTTTCCAAATTAGGTAAAAAAGGATTATGAATCCATGAATTCACTTTAATTTTTGTATTGTGTTCTTCGGGAAAATACTTTTCAAATGATGCGCGCAATGAACTGAGAAATCAGCGAAAAGTAGCGTCATCCGTAAAACATAATACAAAATATTTTTTATTTAATAGTTACAACAAAAATTGTATATGTATTTGGGTAAAACTATGACACATTATAAGCTGTTTTGTTATCACATGGGGGAGGGTACGCGCATTCCACAGACCGGCAAACATAGAGCGAACGGGTTTTACAAGTATAAAATTGTTGATACCAAACTTATGACCCAACCCTTACCCCTTTGGGGGGTTATTCCACTAATCCCCATTGATGCCTCTGATGGGGATTAGTGAACAAATAAAGTTCACTTTTCCCCATTGTCTCAGAAATTAAATAAAAGATGAACCGAACCTAAATTAATGAAGCCTTTATTTGTTACTAAGGTAAATTAAATACACTCATCACTAAAATCACATTGCTTTTCACTTTCGAAATTAAATTCGTCTTAACTTTTATTCACTTTTAATCTACAAGACGTACTCGTATACACCGTGAAATTTTAGTGGTTGTTTTCCCGCAGTAAAATGCTTCTATCTCAGTAGCACAATAGATTTGTGTAGTTCTTTTTTAACAAAATCAATAAATGCCGGTTATACGAAAGGTATAACCGAAACTCGAAAGCACGTTAACTTGTTTTATTACTTAGAGTGAAGAGCTTCTTTAACTTTAAGCATCGATTTTATGTGGCTAGCAGTACCTGATTACGTCACATCTTAAAAAAGAACGATAGCTTCTCTCGTTTTCGAGTTGGAAAATTATAATATTAAAAATTTTAATAAATTTTTTTTTTCATGTAATAATTTTCATGACTCGATAGTATTACTAAAGGCAAATCGTTCCGCCACGGGAAAACAACCACTATAATTGTACAATGTATTAGGTACCTATTATCGTAACGAAAACTGTTTTTGGGCGGTTTGATTAAGAGTTAATTTTTTTTTGTTTTTAATAATTATTCTCGGGTTTTTAAGTCCAAAAATAAAATCAGTATTACATAGGTACCTATTCGTTTTTCATTACAAATAAAAATAGGTAATAATTTAAAATATGAATTCAAAAAGTAGGTATACAACTGCCAAAATATAGGTAACTTTTTAACCGACTGCGCTATAAGGAAGTAATGTTTTACCCGTTAAACGTCCAATTTTCCAACTCGAAAACGAGAGAAGCTATCGTTCTTTTTTAAGATGTGACGTAATCAGGTACTGCTTGCCACATAAAATCGATGCTTAAAGTTAAAGAAGCTCTTCACTCTAAGTAATAAAACAAGTTAACGTGCTTTCGAGTTTCGATTATACTTTTCGTATAACCGGCATTTATTGATTTTGATAAAAAAGAACTACACAAATCTATTGTGCTACTGAGATAGAAGCATTTTACTGCGGGAAAACAACCACTAAAATTTCTCAGTGTATACGAGTACGTCTTGTAGATAAAAAGTGAATAAAAGTTAAGACGAATTTAATTTCGAAAGTGAAAAGCAATGTGATTTTAGTGATGAGTGTAAAGTTAAGATTTAATTTACCTTAGTAACAAATAAAGGCTTCATTAATTTAGGTTCGGTTCATCTTTTATTTAATTTTTGAGACAATGGGGAAAAGTGAACTTTATTTGTTCACTAATCACCATCAGAGGCATCAATGGGGAATTCGAATGGGGATTAGTGGAATAACCCACATTTTGTACCAGCTATTGTAACACATGTTTGTACAGACGGCAGCACATCAGGCTATACACGCATAGTTCTTATTAAGTGCTGCATAAGGGCGTATTTCAAATAAAAATGGATAGCTAGATATGCCGCCCACCGTACAAATAAAAATAAATAAATAACGTTCATGGCGTTTTGTCTCCGCGCGGCCGCGGAGTCCGTACAGCCGTGGAGTGACCAGAGAGGTGTTTTGATTTTTTTTCTAAATTCTTGTGGAACCCCGACAGAGGTACCACGGAACCCTAGGGTTCCGCGGAACACACTTAGAGTATAGCTGTTATAGAGAGTTATTGTTATATGGAGTGAAGAAAGAAAAACAACCAAATTAACTATAATCTTTAATATGTTTTTGATAAAATTAATACATATGGTCAGTTAACTTTGCCTGACGTTTTTTGCTTTGCCATTACTTCTGATAATAGGTAAGTACGATTCGGATGTGTTTAGTTCGAGACCATCATTTTCAAGCAAACCCAGCACGTGTTCAAGGCAATTAACAATAACAAAAGTGAAACGGCTGTTTACGACATCAGCAGTTTCGGGACCTCAAAGGTAACTAGTCGGCGTCTTTTGTAACTTGATAAGATACATACATACATACAAACAAACAGAATAACACCGATAATGACGGTTTTCTGTGTCTAAATATAAACACATTTCTTCGTAATAGAGAATGGCTGCTGCGCTATAAGGAGTGTATCAATGTATGGGTTTTAAGGTAAACCAACCAAATTGTGATCTTTTCTGTTATAGAGAGTTTATCGTTGTAAAGAATGACGTTATAAAGAGTTTACACTGAATTTGAAAACATTTAAAAATATGAGAAACAATAATTTCTAATTTGTTCAATTTTAGTACAATGGAGCCAGAAGTACAAATTCCTTCAACGTCCAGTACACCGATGGAGACCGATGATATCGTGCCACCAACGTCTGCCATACCTTTCGCTGTGTCACACACACCCCGTAACGGCAAAGCGGAACGACAAAGAATGTATAGAAGACGTAAGGCCGCGGAAAGAACTCCTGCAGAGGCAGCAGCTTTCAGAAAAGCAGCCGCCGAAAGAAAACGTAGATGCAAGCAACGTAGACTCGCCAACTCAGCTCGTGACACCGGCACGCTAGAGTCAGCCGCAGGGTCTGCTCCTGTGGCAGTGGAAAGAACAGTTACTGCCCAGACCAGCGCTCAGCGACAACGTGCTTACAGACAGCGTAGAGCTGCTCAAATTGTTTCACAAATAAGTACTCCGACACACACAGCAGTGCAACCGGAACAATCAACCTGGAATATCAAATGGTCGTCGTCAATAAAGAGGTTTAAAACAACATTTCTGGACAACGAATTTGGCCACGCTTGCTCTGTTTGCGACCGATTGTGGTTCAAGAATGACCTTAAAGTCATCACTGCTGCACAACTACAGGTCATATCGGATTGGTTCGTTAAGGAAAATAGGCAACTACGCGAGGAGAGTTATACGCATATTTGCAACACCTGTAGATTGTCGCTGAATAAACATAAGCTTCCTGCCCTTGCAAAAGTGAATGGCTTCTCATATCCAGAAATACCTCCTGGCTTACCGCCACTGGATCCAATTAGTGAACGATTAATCTCACCACATCTGCCATTCATGCAAGTGCGTCGTCTGCGGCATGACTTCTCATATGGAATCATTGGTCAAGCGATCAACGTTCCAGTCAACGTAGAAGACATGGTAAAATGCTTGCCCCGGCGTTTAGATGAGGACGACGTCATTAATGTCAACATCAAACGGAATCTCGCACACAAAACAAGTTACATCAGCGGCTACATGTCCAAAAGGACAATCGAAGAATGGTTGGATGTACTTCAAAATTCAAGTCTATATCGCTTGTACGATATCAAAGTGGATTTGTCGAGGCTGCAAACTGTCGTGCCACCAGAGGAAGATTTGCAGGATGACTCGGCTCGTCGAATCGAGACAATCGCTGCCGAGTGTACTCCGGAGTCAGAAATCCTTGCTTCCAGGCAGCATACACTACTGTGGGACGAAGAGGACATCGCACCAGGACATCGGGCCATGCCTCTGAACATCGACGACCGTCATGCTGAAGAACTATCATTTCCTGCAATATACTACGGCCAGCCTCGTCACTTCCACGTGGGAGTTTCAGTGACACCTTACATGATGGCAACCAGTGAATTACGACGAAGTGACAGACGCGGAGCCACGCCTCAAAAAGTCTTGTACGTTGCTATGAAGATTCTACGTCTCCGCATGGTGGATGGCATTTATAGCACATTTCGGAATGTGTCTACCACGGAAAACGTAACTCGACGCATATTGGAGGACCCGGAATTCATGAAGTCAGTACCCAATTCCGTCCAGTATTGGGCCTCTCGCAAACGATATCTGTTTGCGATGCTCCGTCAACTAGGTAAACCGACCATATTTCTCACTTTAAGTGCAAACGAAGTACGCTGGTTGATATTACTGAACTTACTCCTCAAATTGAGTAACAAGTATCCTGGAAAAGTTGCTGAAGATCTAAACACGTCAGAGCGGTGCAACTTAGTGAGCGACGATCCAGTTACGTGCTGCATATATTTCCACAAACTCGTCGGTGCATTGATGAATATGCTGAAGGCAAAACAATCATATAATCCATTTGGCCAGTACTTTGTTAAAGATTATTTCTTTCGCATTGAGTTCCAGCATCGAGGAAGCCCCCGCGCACACATTTTGGTGTGGTTGAATAATGATCCACAAGAGGCCGTGTCAGAAAATATGCCAATGACCATCGAGCTCGTGGAGAAGCTGAGTTCTGTCGCCAAAGAAGATGTGCCCAACGAGACCATCTACGCCAATCAAATTCACAAGCACACTTCCACCTGCACGAAGCGAGGTGAGACGACTTGCAGATTTGGGATCCCGTACTGGCCAATGCCTGCTACTCGAGTCTTGGTTCCAATGCCTCAGACTGATGGACGCCGGTCAACATTCCAAAAAAAATCCAAGGAGCTACGAAAGTGTCTCAGCGAACGTACATACCCTAGCATGGATGACTTTCTGAGGGAACATGGTCTGACATTTGATGCATATCTTGATATAGTACGTTCAACCCTTTGCAGGCCAACTTTGTTGTTTAAACGTAACTTAGATCAACTTATGACAAACACGTTCAACCCTTACCTTGCTGGTCAAATTAATTCCAACATCGATATTCAGTTTATCTTAGATGAATACAGCTGCGCACAGTACGTCGTGGAATACGTGATCAAATCAGCTCGTGGAATAGGTAACTTGAATCGAGAGTTGACTACAATGATGGAGGAACATCCTGATCGCGATTACACTGGTCAATTAAAAGCATTGAGTGTCAAACTTCTCAATGCAGTTGAAATGTCCGCGCAAGAAGCAGCATGGTATTTGTTACGACAGCCGATGAGCGAAGCAAGCCGTCCAATTGTGTACATACCAACAGTGTGGCCCTCAGAGAGACAACGTTGCCGCAAACGTCGGAAACAATTGGATCGCGAAGGAATCGCAGAGGACAGCACAGACGTGTGGACTAAAAACATCATTCAGCGGTATGAAGAAAGACCTCCATCTTTGCAAGATGTATATTTGGCCGAGTTTGCGTCGTGGTATGCTAACTCTCGTGATTTCATTGACAATGAAGACGACTTGAACGCGCATGAAGATGACGATCCTGAACCGCCGACTGGAGAAAGAACGACATCGAGAGGATATCGCAAACGTCTGATCGGTCGAATCATACGATACAGATGCTACGACATAGATGATACTGTCAATTATCAACGTGAGATGGTACTGCTGTACTTGCCCTTTCGCAACGAAGTCGCTGACATTGTTGATTGTAATAAATTTATACAATTATTCAATGACAACAAGGAAACTATCATGGAACGCAGAAAACTTTATGAGAACAATATTGACATCGACAAAGTGATGCAAGAGCTAGAAGCAATGATGATTTTGCAAAATTCAGACACCACAGAACCAACGGAAACAGAGCCTAGAAGAGTGTTTGTAGAACAGCTGTTAGGAGGAGAGCGAGCTGAAAATAACGATGATGTTAATGAAATCGTGCCGCAAAACGGATTGTCAGTTGTAAAAAAAAAATTGGTTGCCCGTAAAGTCGGTATACGGGCGAAAGTTTTACGTGACAACGACTGAGTGGTAAAATACGGCGGCGGGCTAACTGTGCTCGAGTGGAAGGGACGCGTGCCTCTCGCTCGCTCTCATTGTGAGCGCATAACGTGAGCGGAGCGTAACGCAGTTTCTTGAAGTGTCACCCGGCAAACTAATTTATAAGACGTTGCTACCAGTGCTGGACAAACTATCGTGACGAACATCATTTGTCAAAGTTTGAGTGCTCATGCTACAGACATTAAAACAGATACAGTGATTCCAAAAGCGTCGATGGCCGAGTGGTTAAGGTCGTTGCTTGCCATGCGAGAGGTCGCCAGTTCAAACCCCGCAAGGTACCAATGTGTTTTTCAAATTTGAAATTCATATGTACCATTATTCGACGCTTTAACGGTGAAGGAAAACATCGTGAGGAAACCAGCACACCTGAGAAAATTTTCAACGGTGTGTGAAGCCATGTCAGAGGCCTACGGGCGGCTTAAAAACTCGGACACCAGTTTGTTCATCAACCATACGATAAGAAGAAGAAGTGATTCCAAGATCTGACTATTTAGTACTGACCGAAACGTGGATGCGCGACACTTGTGAACCACATCCAATCAAGATTTATGAGTGCATAGCAAGGAAGAATAATCGAACAAACTCGGACACCAACGCAGCAGGTGGAGTAGCGATCTATCGTAGGTTATCATCAATATCGACAGGAAAAGTGATCGATGTTGCGGTCACAGACACTGCTCGAGTTATCAAAACCTGCGGTGACTTGTGCTTGGCTGAAGTTACTTGCTTTACCGCTGATACTACCTTCAAATTTGTGCTCGGTGCTGTTTATATTCATCCAGGATCAAGTGTACAAGACATCGGAATGTTGCTACACCAGGCACTCCTTCCATACGTGCATGACAGCCAGTACGTGCCACCGTTCCTGCTAGTTGATCCTAATATGCCGATTCTTCTATGCGGTGACTTCAACCAAAACGTGAAGTCTGATGACAAGTTTCTCAAATTCATTAAAGATACGCAAGCGTATCAGATATGTCTAAGTCTACTACGTTAAAAGGATCAACCATTGACTTGACATTTTCTAGGCACATTACAGCAGAAACACATTTAATTTCATATTTCTCCTATCATCGCCCTATCCTCTACAAAATCACTCAGATAGGAACAAGTTAGGTTTAGGTTTAAAGACATTTATTCTCATAAAGACATAATAACATCACTTACATGAGAACATAAATACATAATAACAATAGCTTGTTTTCACTGTCGCACAATTTAAGAAACATACATAAATCATAAATAAGAACTTAAAAAACATAAACAAATAAATAAAATGAAATAAAAGTTACACACTAAGACATAGCTTGGTTTAACGTAATAGCATGATCCACTTATACATAAAAGCACACGTTTAAATGGGTGTTTTTGTGAGTATGTACTTTGCAAGCCGCTTTTTAAATATATTAAATGAATCTATACTTCGAATGTTCGAGGGTATTTTGTTAAAAAGGCGCGCGCCATCGTAGGTTATTGAGGTTTGGCCGTATCTTGTTCGCGTCGTAGGCAGAACGATGAAGCTCGCGCGTCGAGTGCAGGGGCGACCAACTTTATTCCGCATGTTAAATTTTAAGTTTGTTTGGACATTATTTTTCATTATTTTGCGGATGAGAATGCATGTTTGGTAGGTATATAATTGTTTAATACTCATTAATTGCGTATCATGGTAGATTTTTTCGGTTGCCGTTCTAAACTTAAAATTGAATAACATTTTTATTATTTTATTCTGTTGCACCTGCAATTTATCTAGTCTGGTCTTCGCAGCACTTCCCCAGATTTCCACAAGATAAATTAGATGTGGCTTTACAAGAGCATTGTAAATTGTATACCGAAGTTTCCGTGGTATATACCGAATATTGATCCGAAGGGAGGCATGGAGTGACCTTAGTCTGTTTATTAAGTGATCAATATGACTATTCCACGACAAATTGGTATCCATGTAGAGGCCGAGATACTTTTCGCAACTTTTTTCTTGTAATGGTATATTATTTATTGTGAGAGGTTGGTAATTGGGCATTGGCTTGTTCTTGGCTTTGAAAATTACGTAGTTTGTTTTGGCTATATTAATAGTGAGTAAATTGTATTGAAACCAGTCGTAGAGGATGTCAAGGTCGTACTGGGCTTGAGATATCAGGTCATGAATGCATGAACCGAAGTAAAACAGACATGTATCGTCGGCGTAGAGAGAGATATGCCCATTTAGAGCCAGCTCATGCATATTATTTATATAAATCAAAAAGAGCAGGGGACCTAATATTGATCCTTGTGGGATACCACATGATACATGTAAGGGAGCACTTTGAGATTCATTATCTGTTTTTACAATCTGCAATCTATTTGTTAGGTAGCTTTCAAACATTTTTAAGGCGGTTCCAGTGACTCCAATGACTTGGAGTTTTTTTAGGAGTAATTTGTGGCTGACAGTGTCAGGCTTTTTTAAATCTATATAAATTCCCAGCACAATATTTCTCTTATCAATGTTTTGTTTAATCGTAGTTACGAGATCAATAGTTGCTGTGAGGGTATTTCTTTAGATCGGAACCCGTATTGTCGCTCAAAGAAGAAGTCATTTGAGTCAAGGTATTTTTGAAGACGCGTGTGCAAAACTTTTTCTAAAATTTTGGATAATATTGGCAATACCGAAATTGGTCGATAATTGCCAGGGTCTGTTTTATCTCCAGATTTGTAAATAGGTGTAACTTTAGCTATTTTTAGTGAGTCTGGAAATAGACCACCTTTCAAGAGTTTATTAATGCATAGTGTAAGCCGATTTGTTATTAGGTCCTTTACGCATTTTATAATTTTTGCACTTAATCCATCCAGACCTGCACTGCAATTAGAGTGAAGTTTGTTAATAATATTTAGGATTTCTTCTACAGAACATGGCTCTAAGCTACTCATTTCAGAAATTGGCGAGGTTGGTTTTGGTAATGCGTGGGATTCGTTAATATGAAAATTTATAGGAATTTTATCAGCCAAACACGACCCTACATTTGCAAAAAATTCATTAAATGTTCTACAAACTTCATTAGAGTCTGTAACTACTATTTTATCAGCAATTAGTTTTGTAGGGGCGCTTCTTTGTTTTAGTTTGTTGCTTGCGAGACTTTTTAGTAGGTTCCAAAGTTTTATGGGCTTTTCATTACATTTGTCGAATTCTTTCTTGTAGTAGGCCTTCTTTGCTTCCCGGATCATGTTTGTTACCCCATTCCTTTTGCTATCAAAAATCAGTTTTAAGTCTTCATCGTCTGGGTTTTTTTTTAATTCTGTCCAAATTAGGTTCCTTTCGTTAATCTCTGCTATTATATTTCTATTTATCCATTCCTTTTGTGGTTCATTAACAGTTTTGGTTTTTATAACTTTACTATTCTCTGTGCACTTCTTAATTTGCTCTTCTAATTCTCCAAAATCATCATGTGATCCTTTTTTTTCTGATATTTCAACTGAATCATACAGTTTCTTATAGTTGATGGCTTCGTATTGATATCGTTGTTTTGGCGGCGGTTTCATCTTTTTGATTTCGACGTAAAGCTGTTTATGATCAGATAACGATGATTCAATTGTTATCATATGAAAGACATCTTTTTTGAGGTTAGTGCTTACATGGTCCAATAGAGAACTTTTGGTTTGCCCTTGCCGGGTGCAATACTTCTTTGTAACTTTGTTGATAATTTTGTGACCTGTTTGCTTCAAAAGTTGATTGTATTGTGTTGTTTTTGAGTCCTTTGTAAGAAGATCAATGTTGAAGTCACCAAAAACTATTGCTCTTCTTCGTTCTTGTAATTGTGATTCATAGACCTCAAGAAATTCTTTGAAATCGGTGCGTCCCGGATTGTAAACCACTCCTACCTCGAGGGCATATTTTTCCAGTTGTATCCACAAATAATTATTGCCTCCTACGTAAACTGATTCTGATAGATTGTGTTTTAGATTATTATGGACAAACGCAGATACCCCGCCTCCTATAGTGTCGGTTCTATAGTTGTAGTAGTGGCAGTAATTTGGAAGTTGGAGTTGGACTGCTTGTTCCTCATTACGAATCCAGGTCTCAGTTAGTAGGATAATGTGCACTTTGTTTGGTATTGCATGTAGGATACACTTAAGTTCATCGAACTTTCCTTCTTTTCTTATGCTACGGGCGTTAAGGTAAAGAAACGTAAAACGTGACTTGTTTTTTGGGAAATTATGGTAACTGTCTAATAGTTCATAACTGTTGTGTTCGATGGGATTTTTTCTAGTTGTATTTACCCTTGTTAGTTTTTTGCCATACTTGAGATTGATGGTGTTCCATTGACATATCTGATTGTGAGGTTCGATTCACCTTCATCCTGTCGACGCTTAAGCTCTTCCCTTAGTGTTTTTATATAGTTTTGCTGAGTTGGTGTTTGGTCTGAAAACATTTTTAGCCCATCCCGTAGTGCTTTCCTGTTGCGGAGTAGTTTCTTAGCTGGTTCTCTTGATTCGAAGCACACTTTGATGCTACGGTTCTTGCCTGGTAGGAGTTTGCCAATTCTAAAAACCTTGGATGGTTTCGGAATATCTGGGCTCACCATAGTGATAGTTCTGAGTACATAGGCTTCGTCTTTTGATAGTCTGTCTTCAGGTGTGGTTGCAATTTGTTCTGGTACGCCGACAAGTACGATGTTTTTCTCTCTGTGGCTGCGATTTTGCATCTCTTGCATAATTTGTTCTCCAAGAGTTGGTTCATTTTCTAAGGTTCTAGGTGAATCTTTGAGGTTGTTAACCTCTGATTCAAGTGATTCCATCTTGGTTTGCATTGCACTAAGTGTTCGCTCGTTGGACGATTTTAAGTCAGTTATTTGGTTTTTATATCAGTTATATTCTCTTGCATGCTCTTTAAAATTTGCTCATTAGATACGACATATTTTTCCAGTAGGGAGCCGATTCGACATATTTCTGATCTCATGTCTTTTAAGTCGGCAGAACATGAACACTCGATATCGCAGGGAACTTTACGTTTCCGGAAGGTAATTGATGGTTCAGAACTTATTCTTGACAAATCAGGCTGCGACCCACCGGTTGGTGATCTCTGCACGCTCATGTTGTTTGCGATGCGTCAGCAGATGATCCGAGGCGGCGCTATGCGTGAAAGAGTTAAAAAATAGCTACCGTTTGTGTCTCGCGGGGGTGAAGGCGGCTGGCGGGCGCGGTGGCAGCGCTGTCTTCTCTCAGATGCGCAGGAGTGAAATGTCGCACTAAACTTGCAGGGTCCAAACAATCAACAGTTTTATTTGTTCTTATTTAAGGTTAAATTTGCTTTTTTGACTATTTATAAATTTTTTGAAAAGAGTTGTACACGTCTGCTCTGTACGACAAACGAAGTGACACAGTCAAGTTAAGTTGTAGTAAACGCTGTTTCATTATATAGTTATTGTATGTATATTTGTATATAAATACGTATGTATGTGTAAAGGTAAAAATAAAATTTTGTTAATATGAAATTCAGTGCGAGATTCTTTGTATTACAGGCAACCAATTTTTTTCACTATAAGTTTTTGTAATTTGACTGGACTTTTAATTATAACAGTAAACTTTTCAATTTTGTTTCCTTTTACTTCATATAAGTTTATTCATAACAAACTCAATAAAGAATAGTCATCTAATTTGGTGCAGTACCAAAGCTTTCCTCCAAACCTATGTTTTTTTTCTATTGAAGTTTTAAAAAAATAATCTATGAGATGTCCGTTGTTATTGCCAGCGGCGGCCGTTGGTACAAATTTCAGTCCATAAGATTTAACGAAAAAGAAACGCCACCAAAATGAGGGCAGCACCGTCGTGCACGCTCCCAAATGATGATCATCTGACTATTAAGGACGACGAAATAATTTCAAATAATATTTAATAAAAAAATAATATAATTTTCATGTGTTAGCTCTCAACCGTCAGTCGTTATAATGTATTCCTTACAATTGCTTAATATTACATTTCATTTTAAATGTAAATCGAAATCAATCAATAAAAGAGAGTAAGCAGGTAAAGGTTTATAAAATACAAATTAAATTAATTATGAAAATATATTTATTGGGGTCTTCCAACACACATAGGTATTATTATTTATACACTGTGTAACCTATTTTTAGGTCCGCCCTTTTTTTGCCCCTTTTTATTAAAAAAATATTGAGAGAAACACTTAGCCAAGATTTACTTTTAAATGTTTTTACAGCCGTTTTTTAGGACCTTACTTAACAGTGGCGCCGCCTAGTGAACTAAAAACGATAGCCCTCATTCATTATACATCTAGTTGTTTATAAACATCACACATTAGACGTGACTATTTTATCTTCATTTGCAACAGCCACTTTTATACTATAGCCGGCCAAGTCTTCTGAACTTGGAAGATCATCGCTCGTTCTCTTATCTTCTATAACTAAGATCTTGTTCGGGGATTTCAACGTAGGACTCTCCGATTCAGGCTTGGCTAATTTCGCACTCATTATAATATTGATAATATCCCTCTGTACGGATGTGCACACGTTCTTAGGAAGAGATTTGAGAAGGCAAGTGACGTAGGCGCCGAAAGACTCAATTTCTTCATCTTCTGCGTTCTTCTTTTTCACTTCTTTTTGGTTCTGCGGCGGGCTCAATCTGGGCTTCTTTGGCTGTAAAGAAAATGTATTCATTAGATTCCGTATTTTAGTAGTTTTAGTTAAACAAAGATTATTTTTAACCTCATGACTGTAATTCGAATAGTACTTATCTATCTAAATATCTTCTTCTTATAAATAAAAATGAATTGCTGTTCGTTAGTCTGACTGAAACTCGAGAACGCCTGGACCGATTTAGGTAATTTTGGTTTTAAAATGTTCGTGATAGTCCAGGGAAGGTTTATAGTATTGGGGGTATGAAATTCGCCGGGACCACTAGTATAATTATAAATACATATGATAAACTAAGAAATAAAGCCTATTTTGTCTTATGCAATAACAATTTTACGGTAGGTACTTAAAATGTGGAAATGGTAACGTTAGGACCCTGCGGACACGACCAATGCAACGGCTTAACCTTTACGCACACCAATATTTACTACTTGCAATGTAACTTCTGTTTGTTTTCCTTACTAGCAAAATTAAAATTATTACCATGTATTTGACACAGCCTATAGGATAAGGAGCATAGATGCCTATAAGAAAAGGTTAGACCTAGTTTAGGTATTTATGATGTATATATTTGATAACAATTGTACTTGGTCAATAAACTTTTTTTTTTACTGGTGATGTCAACCATATTTCCACCATGAAATTTTCTAAAGCAATGAAATTTTCAATATAATATACCTACTGTAGGGCTGCCATGAGTTTAAAACTTACGCACTCGATATCGTCTACGTAAATATGTCTATGAAAAACTTGTACAGCGCCGCCTGGTGGTTACGCGAAGAACTAAAATCGGCCGTATGAAAAAAACAACTCGATAGGTTTTTAACGTTCGTAAGTTTTAGATAGCCAACTCACGGTAGGCCCTCTGGTTAAAGGGTTCACATATTTTCAGGCCCTTGAGGCTGATACTGCTACGCCAGTGACTAGGGGTCCTATTATTACATACCAGCATATACTCCAGCCGGCGGCGCTTCTCGCGCGGGCGCAGGGCTTCGCCCCGGGGGCGCCGCGCGTCGTCCCGGGCCTCCTCCAGCATGGTGTCCTCGAGGTACACCACCTCGGTGTAGTGCTCGTCATCATCAGCCTCTTGGTCGGAGTCCTGGTATAAGATAAGTATAAGTCGGTTTATGCAAAACAAAGAAACGTCAAATAGGACTCGTTTTAATGGATCATTCGCACTTGTTCTACTATGCAGTTCTATTACCAAAAAAAAATTACATTTAAAAATAGTTCTATACCCGAGCCGTTCTTAGAAGACTGATTTGACACTTTTTATTTTATATTTTGCATTTATCCTTGTTAAGAGGAACATATTTAGCGAATCATAAAGAACAACTTTTAAAAATAAGACGTTATTTCAAAATGCCAAATGCACCTAATTATCTAATTATTTGTCTTTTATTACCTAAAATAATTGAATTATAAAAAGAAAACGTAAAATTTCCACTCTGTATTACGCTTTTACAAGGTTACGCCGTTTGACACGTTTTCATAGTGACGTAGTGGGTAATACTAGCCAGGTATTTTTTAAAAGTAGGATGAAGGATTTAATGAGTATTGTATTTTAAAAATAAATAAATTTATAAATAAGGAACTTAAATTCAATCTTTTGGATGTGAATTAATGTTTTTAATAAAAATTTGTTATAATTAGACCTTGCTTGATTATAAAGTGGAAATAACTGTGACTTATATACTTCGGCAATTTTACCGTTGTCCCTCACTAGTGCAGTCAGTCTGACATGTAGCAAATCGGCCAACTTAGAGCGGCTCTGGTATAACTAACATAATTACCACCCTGGTAAACGTGTGATCGATCACATGCGAAATTTAACAACGTCATCTTTCCTATCCGAAAGGTTTTTAACGTGCGTAAACTTTCGATAGCTAGGGTTGCCATCGGTCCTGGTTTCCCCGGATTTGTCCTAGTTTGAAAGCCGTCCGGGCAGGGGTGTGCGAAGTGTCCGGGTTTTTTAGACAACGGATACCGGTATTCAGGGGAAAAACGTTATGACCGGGTTTTTTGCCGTGTTTGTCCGGCGACACCAGTTTAGGAGATGGCACCCCTCATCATCAGCCCATATACGTCCCCACTGCTGGGGCACGAGCCTACCCTAAACTAGGGCCTTAGTCGACCACGCTGGCCAAGTGCGGGTTGGTCGACTACACAACCTAAGAATTTCTTCTTAGGAGTGCAGGTTTCCTCACGATGTTTTCCTTCACCGTTAAAGCGTCGAATGATGGTACATATGAATTTCAAATTTGAAAAACACATTGGTACCTGGCGGGGTTTGAACCGGCGACCTCTCGCATGGCAAGCAACGACCTTAACCACTCGGCCATCGACGCTTGATGACGATGGCACCCCTATCGATAGCTAATGGTAGCGCTACAGAAAGCCATTCACCTGTCCAGGCAGTAGCTTGGGGTGGTGCACGCTGAGGTGCGCGCGCATGTCTGCGCGTGCGCGCGGCACGAGCGCGCGGCACACGGCGCAGCGCGCGCCCGCGCCCGCGCGCTCGAAGTACGCCCAGACACCGCGGGCCGCTTCCTCGCCACTGCTGGTTTCTACTGGAGTACGTAAATACTGGTTGACTGGTTTATTTATTGGATTATCAACATAAGTTACAGCATTACATTTTTATAACACAATGAAATAGCATTAACTTAACTGCACTTATAATTAGAGATAACCACATCCTGCATTTGTGAAAAATACAAAAATATTGTTGCTAAAATAAAAACAAAATAACAAGAAATTTAATTTTGAATAACAATAGAAAATGTATGAAAAAGAAAGGCTTACAAACTAATATTACACTTCTAGCTGAGGTATGTTTAATTTTAAAATATGTATGAATTTAGGGAGGCTTTGAAAGTTTATATCCAGTTGAAACACTTTCGAAGAGTCAAAAAAAATCAAAACGGTTTTATTGGAACATAAAGAGTACATTATAAAATAGGATGTTCGATAACAACTGTGGTAGTCTATAAAACTGTGGTGCAGGTGCTAACGCCCACCTCTGAGGAAGAAGGTATACATACATGGTTATTCCTGTAAAAAAAATAAAAAAGAATACCTACTTGATTAGATCTTACAGTGAAAATAGGTGAAATATATGATTGCATGTGTATGTGGTAGAACAACAAACAAACAATCCATATCATCGCTAGCAAAAGATAATGGATTCTCATATCCTGACCCACCACTTGGCTTACCACCGTTGGATCCCATCAGTGATACGTTGTTCTACAAACTTTGTTAGATACCGCCTTCAAAAACATATCAAATTCCTACCCAGATAATTATAAATGTCCGTAGGTATCATATATTTATTTACTTAGGCTATACTGTCTCACTGCTGGGCAAAGGCCTGCCCCAATTCACTTCAAAGTCCAAAGCTGTGGATCTCCGGCCAAGGCCGACCAGTTCCTGTTATGGGCATCCAGGTCATCTCGCCATCACTTTTTTGGCCTTTTTCTTTGTCTAAATATTTGTCTTTATGGGTCTACACGCGTTATTAGGAGTAGCAAATACATAGCTACTTACTTAGTTCGCTCGTGACCACGATTGGTGTAACCCAGTCGAAACGTCGGGCAGTAAGTAGCTATGTATTTTCTACTTCTAATAACGCGTGTATACCCATAAAGACAAATATTTAGTGCAATGGAACGCGAAAGTCTAAAATCTACCTCTTTGCCGACGCCCATCTAGCGGTTGCCATTGAGTGACCAGGTTTTCCCATCTTTCAGGACTCATCCGGCAGACGTAGCCCGCCCAACTCCATTTTAATTTAGCAGCTTTTTTGTAACATCTATTATTCCGTTTTGGCCCGGATAGTTGTGTTTCTTACCCTATCTGTTATTTTTATGCTCAGAATACTTCGCTCCATTGCTCGCTGGCAACCCTCAAGCCTGAATTTTTTGATTTTCGGTCAAAGACCAGGTCTGAGCACCATAGGTTAGACGGGCAGTATGCAGACGTCGATGAGCTTTCGTTTGAGTGAAAGCGGAGATTGCCCTTCATGTAGGTCTTCATGGACCAGAAGCTATTATATTGTAATTTTTAGTTAACTGCCTCGTTGATCTATTGGTAGCAAACACTGCGTAAGCACCAAGAGGTCCCCGGTCCGAAACCGGGGTCGGGCGTGAGAGTTTTTCTGTAATGAAATTACCTACCTACTCAGTCCGGAGTTAGGAAGTTGGCGGTTGAACGTCCGTACCTCGGAAAGCACATTAAGCGCCCGATCTCTCATCGGTCATGTCAGATTGCCGTTTCACCTAATTATGTGAGGGAATAGAGAGTGCACTTGTGTTTGTGCGTACACTTGTGCACTATAATATGTTCTGCGCACTTGGCTGTTCTCTATCGAGATCAGCCGCCATGGCCGAAATCGGTCGGGCGCCTTAGTATCGAAATCCTGACTAATATTTACCTACGAATGTTCAAATTTGAAATGTATATCATCATTCGACGCGTTTCCTCAGGTTTTCTCACGATTAGGGTTGCCAGGTCCTCAGACGCAAAAGCCGGACAGACCTGTGAGTTTGTCCTGACATTTGGGTAAAAAATCCGGACATCTTGTTTTTTTTGTCCATTTTTTTTATAAAAAGTGTAAAACTAATTTTTTTTTGTCCTAACATTCGGTCGAAAAATCCGAACGCCTCACATTTTTGAAAAAATTAGGTGTTACTTAAAAAAAATTGGAAATCCGGGATTTTCTGATAGCATTTTAATAAAACAAAAGCAAAATCAAGCTAATATTTCTTTTCAGTCTCGTTCGCGGCGAGCGAATTTCTAAATTGAAAAGTCCTACGTAAATCCTAACAGGCCGGATGCCGCTGATTTTGGCCGGACAAGCAATCAAAAATTTTACGTATGTCCTGCTTTATTCTAACACCTGGCAACCCTACTCACGATGTAGAAGGAAAACATCGTGAGCAAACCTGCACACCTTCGAAGAAATTCTTAGGTTGTGTTGTCGACCCACACGCACTTGGTCAGCGTGGTTGTCTAAGGCCTTATCCTAGTTTAGGGTAGGCCCGTGCCCCAGCAGTGAGGCCGTATATGAGCTGATGATGATGATGATTTACGAATGTTGTCTCTGTATGTACCTATGTCGCAACTCGCACGTTAACGGCAATATTACTATTTGTAGGTATTATTATTTGTAGCGATATCGAGTCTTGTCACTTTTACTCATGGTAGGTAGCGCTACAGTAGCGCTTCCATGAGTTTAAAAGTGAACAGATTTAAAATACCTATTAATTTTAAATGAGTATTTACTGATACCTACTTAGATAGCCTATAGAAAGAAACAGGACATAGCCTAAATTTTACCTGTCTTCGCTACAAAGGGAGTATGTATGTTTTGGTTGCAATGTTCAATAAACATTATTATACCTAATTGTGCCTCACTTGCTGCAAGGAATGCGCCGTTGCCGCTCTTACATGACGAAACATGGCCTGCCTCTTATACGCTTGAATCACCCTCCAACTATCATTCTATTTTGAACTGTGTGTCTAATTCGGTATGTTATGAATTAGAATAACATATTTGAGCTAATAAGACAGTTCCCGAATCTTCCAGTGTTGTAAACAAGTTAGCTTTTCACATGAAATTCTGTCTTATCTCATTGTGTTAGGGTCTATACAGAATCGAAATAGCCAGGCATTAATTATTTTGACAACGTGAACAAAATCACGAATGATGGCAGTGTTGTGTTCAACAAAATATGTCTTTCAGAGTTGTTAAAGGAGGTAAGGTAGGTACCTAGGATTCATGATTTTTATTACGTTTCTACCTAATTAGGTAACTAGGTAGGTAGGCATTTAAACAACAAATATGAGAATTACTAGACTCCAAAAACACGGCCCAATAATAATCTCAAAGGACTTGTAACGTAACATGACCTTACCTTCTCTCAAATCGAGTCTTATATTTAACAAAATTTGCCAAATATCACCATTTCACCATCGAGTTAACGAAATGTTTAATCTCAATTCGATACCGATAGCGCCATCTTTTGGCGTCAATACGAGTTCTGGTTAACAATATTACGGATGAAAAATATTTTTTAGTGAATTTCTACGTAACAAACATTTTTATTAACATTTTAATTCAAAAAATATTATTCGCTAAGATCAGACATAACTGAAAATGAAATTTAATTCGAACAGCCTTATTTATAACATTAATGACCGACTATGATAAAAGGCCCTTGGTTTATTCCTCACCTTCAGTCGTGTACCAGATCAGATATATAACTTTTTAAGTAGGTACCAGGCCTTTATAATAAAATTAATATATCGACGGATTATCACTGAAATCACCATGTTATAACGACGAAATATCTGTTATAATAACGGGTTCGACAACTATCATATATATTTTTGAAAGTATGTTTAGTTCGCAGAACTTAATATATCTGGATAGATATCTGTGGGTTTGTTGTACAGAGTTTTATTGGTTTCCAGAATATCAATAAAAGTATTACCTTCTTCCACGATTTCATATTCTTCTATCTCATCTTCAGCATCTGATTTAGATCTCATTCTAAAATACATGTCTGGGTGAAGTTTCTTTAGGTGAGACCCTAAGTTTCCGGTTGTAGTTTTGTAAGAACATAATTTATTGCAAATCTTACACGTAGCTCTTCTCTCGTCTAAATCTGTTTTAGAAAAGTATTCCCATATACTTTGCCTTTTCATTTCGGTTTTTATTTGTCTTTGTAACTTTCTGACCGGTAAGAAAATATCGTGTTTTTTCGTCAAATGTTGTTTGAGGTTATGTATCGTCGTAATGTAGCAGTATATATTACCGCAAATACGACACTTGGCTTTCTTTTCGCCAATATCCTCTAAACATTTGTCGAAGTAATCCCAAACATCTTCAATCTCATCACGTTCCATTGGATAACGGTTTTTGGTAAATAACAGAATGTTATTTTCAACGCGCACGATAACATAACGTTATAACGATGCAACTGAGGAATAACAGGTTTTGAGTGACATCAGTGACTTTCACTCGTTCTGTATCATTGATATTATCTGTGGTAATATTGAGAAAAATATTTTGTAATAATGAATGTACATACAGTTGTAGAACGTAATGTTATCACTGTTTTATTAAAAAGTATTATGATAAAAGGTTAAGCAACTTCAGGTAAAAGTAGGAGAAATTCATATAAAAAACGTAACCTGCTATATTATAATGCAAAGAACTGACGCTCCGAAAGAGAAGATAAGTTTCCCGCAAATCATTTATGTGTGTTTTATTTATGTTACTGAATAAATACTATTGATTATTCAATTAACATTGTTGAAATACGTATTCAGTCATTTCAATAATATAGTAATTTTTTTACATTTATTTTTTCCTAAGTAATGGAATACGCTTACGTTCGGAAACCAGAAATAGCCTTAGAGTTTAAAAAAATATTAACTGTCACTATGACAGACTGTCAAAAAAAAATTGATGCTTTTTTTTAAAGTGTGTCACACAAAGCCAGCGAAAGCAACAAAATCCTGCCATCCACATAATTATTTAAAGTTGTATTTTATAAATTTGTGATGGCGAGCGGGCCTCCCGCGGGCCCCTCGGGCGCCGCCGCCGGGGGCGTGGTGCGGAGCAGCGCGCTGGCGTTCGTGGCGGAGCCGGCGGCGCAGGCTGCGCAAGCGCAGGCCGAGGACATGGGTAGTGCGAGAGACCAAACCGGACAGGGTGTGTGAATGGGGGACTTGTTTACTTCGTGGCATTTAACTATGAGTCACTTATTGTTTATTTATTTATTTATTACTTACTAGCTTTCACAGCACGACTCCGTCCATGTCAAGTAGTTTATGCTATAAATTGGTTCTTTAGTCGTTAATTGCGATAAACATACACACTCATATAGCATAGTCAGATAAAAAGTAGCCAAATAGTTTCAGTAATATTGCTGTGGAAGTGAGACAGAGAGACAAAAGTTATTTTCTCATCTTATATATAAAAATGAATTGCTGTTCATTAGTCTGACTAAAACTCGAGAACGCCCAGACCTATTTACTTAAGTAATTTTGGTTTTAAAATGTTTGTCATAGTCCAGGGAAGGTTTCAATGAGAAAATATAGAAAAAGAATCAGTATTGGCGGGATGAAATTCGCCGGGACCACTAGTTTAAAATATAAGTTATGATTGAGAGTTTTATTTATACACACTCACACACACACACAGTGTGAGTTTTTATACACTTAGGTATATCATACATGAAAATACTCTTTTCAGACTGTTTGCCGGTCCCAGCTGGCCTAAAGGCGCTGTGTGAAGCATACTGTAGGCTGTACCCGGACCAGCCAAACCCTTTGCAGGTCACCACTCGGCTTAAATATTGGTTTGTACTATTTCTTATTTATTTATTTATTAAAAAGCTACACCAACAGTATACATATGGAGGAATTACAAAAATATTTAACTATGGTCAGGTCTTATATGTATACCCTTAGTATTGTCTATTTTTATTTGCGTGAGCACTACACATCACAATCCTTTTAAAATTAGTTTTATTTCAAATGTATACCCTTTATAAGTATACACAACATTGATAAAAATCTATGTAAAAACACAGAAGATAAACTAAAAAAGAAATAAATAAATTCATTTCATTACTCTAAAAGACTAGTTTCGTGGAACAGTTGTTAGCAACATTGGTTACGGTTCCAAGAATTATGGGCTTGTTTGATCCCGGTGTGACAAACATTCATGTGATTAATATTTATGTTAGTGGGAAAAGAGTTTCCAACTTTTGACTGTGCAGAAAACAAAAACACAAGTGCTTTTACCGTTACCTTTCCCTTTCCAAGCCTGGGCTTTGCACCCATAACACCCTGGCTTCGAACATACTAATTTCTTATAGAAGCGTCGATGGCCGAGTGGTTAAGGTCGTTGCTTGCCATGCGAGAGGTCGCCAGTCCAAACCCGGCCAGATACCAATATGTTTTTCAAATTTGAAATTCATACCATCATTCGACGCTATTACGGTGAAGGAAAACATCGTGAAGAAACCAGCACACCTGAGAGATTTTTCAACGGTGTGTGAAGTCTTGTCAGAGGCCTACGGGCAGTTTAAACTCTGACACCAGGTTATTCATCAACCATACGATAAAAAGAACAAGATTTCTTATAGGTGTACTTCCACAAATTTGGCCGAATCTCTAGACTTAAACCAGGGACCTCTTGGTCCTTATGAGGTGCTATCAATAGTCCAACGAAGCTTTATGGTGTTATGTATAAACATCTCACACTAAACATGTATGGTCGTCAAAGAAGTTTTTTTAAATCACCTGTATAAAATAGTTATTCATCATCCTCATCAATTAGCCTATATACATCCCCACTGCTGGGGCGTAAGCCTACCCTAAACTAGGGCCATGAGGCCTCAACCACACTGGCCAAGTGCGGGTTGGCTGACTACACTACCTTGGAATTTCTTCGTAGGTGTGCAGGTTTCCTCACGATGTTTTCCTTCACCGTTAAAAATAATTATATACCTAATATATAACGAATACATATTTATATATCTTCACAGGTTGGGCGGCCATGACCCCCTGGACTATATCAGCATGTATTGGAACGAGGGCAACCCAGAGGAGAATGTGCCACCACACTGGCACTATGTCAGGTAAATATACATAGAATTAATCTGTAACTGGTCACTGCATCATACAATAAAGATATATAAGAAAAAATGCTTTATGGTACCTAAGCTGAGTCTGTTCCAAATTTCAAGTGTCTACATATAGCCGTATAGGCTGTGCGTTGATATGTCAGTCAGTCAAGTCAGTTAACTGACTGACACAACATCACATACATTGATCTGATCCCGTGGTAAGTAGCTTAAGCACTTGTGTTACAGATATCAGAATCAACAGTGGATACACAAATATACTTAAATATATTTAATAATACACCCAGACACGGAACAAACACCGATGTTCGTCACACAAATATTTGTCCCGAGTGGGAATTGAACCCACGACTCTTGGTACCGTAGGTAGTAAACCTGGGTCACTAGCCACTGTTCCACCGAGCCAGTCAATATATCAAACAAGTCGCTGGAAGAACGTGGGGTAGAGTAGCAATAGAGAGACGGGAATGGAGAAGAATGGAGGAGGCCTTTGCCACCTGGCAAACGGACATACAAAGGGCCTACCATGAGTTGGCTATCGTAAACTTACGTACGTTAAAAACCTATCGAGTTGTTTTTTTCATATGGCCGATTGTAGTTCTTCGCGTAACCACTAGGCGACGCTGTACAAGTTTTTCAAAGACATATTTACGTAGGCGATATCGAGCGCGTAAGTTTTAAACTCATGGTAGCCCCACTGAACATAAGCAAAAGTGAAATGTAATGTGTGTGGGAAAGTCCCAGATATAATTTTTGACTGGCTCGGTGGAACAGTGGTTAGTGACCCTGATTGGCGGTTCCAAGAGTCGTGGGTTCGATTCCCACTCGGGACAAATATTTGTGTGATGAACATCGGTGTTTGTTCCGTGTCTGGGTGTAATTATGTTTAAGTATGTATTTATAAATATATATGTATGTATATCAGTCTCTGACGCCCATAGTACGAGCTCTGCTTAGTTTGGGGTCAGATGACCGTGTGTGGAAATGTCCCAGATAAAAAAAATCATTATTTTAGCTTCGGCCTCTCGGACCTCCACGGCGACGGGCGCGTGCACGCGCGCGCCCCGGCGGCGGGGGCTCCGGGGGCTGCGGGGGACGCGCCCTCGGGCTTCGGCGTGGAGCTGACGATGCGGCTGCACGCGGAGCCCGGCGCGCCGCCGCCGCTGTGGCCCGCCGCGCTGCTGCAGGCGCTGGCACGGTATATGTTTACTACTGGTGAGTTTGTATAGTTAATCTATAAGTTAATGTAAGGATGGGATCTGGGCGTACTAAAGGAAACAACTTCACCTTTTGATAACTGGACTATACATATACGAGTATTGTGTATCACATTAATCTCATACATTGAATTTTTGTATGTAAGTTTAACCATTGTTAATTGTTAAAAACTTCTAAAATAAAACGTGAGCGGAACGACAACAATAAAACATACCATGTTGTTTTTGTTTGTTGTTAAAATAATGGACGTAAATATAAACATTAGCTTCCTACTATAATAATATGAAGGTGACCGTGTGTGAAGTCCCACACACGGTCACCTGACCCCAAACTAAGCAGAACTTGTACTATGGGCGTCAGAGACTAATATACCTACATACATAGATATTTATAAATACATAATCATACCCAGACACAAACACCAAAAAGCCACGTTCATCACACAAAAATATTTGTGTGTCCCGATTGGGAATCGAACCCACGACTCTCGGAACCGCCAGCCAGGGTCACTAACCACTATTTGACCGAGCCAGTCAAAATATAATGTAGTAGTGTGATTTGCAAAATCTAAATATATGTATAAAAGGAGAAACTGACTGACTGATATATCAATGCACATTGCACAGCCTAAACGGCTAAACGTAGGTACTTGAAATTTGGAAGGGACATAGCTTAGGTAAGAAAGGAATTCGCGAAATCTCAATCGCGTAAATAAGTATTCCACGCGGACGAAGTCGCGGGCACAGCTAGTAAATACTTATATCAATGATCGGCAGGCAACAAGTTCATGGCGGGCGACCACATCAGCTGGCACTCCCCGCTGGAGGGCGGCGCGTCGTGCTCGCGCGTGCGGCACCTGCTCGTGGCGCCCGAGCCGCGGCTGCAGCGCCTCACCACGCCGCACGGGACCGTCGCCTTCCTGCAGGTGAGACTGAGAGACACAAGGGACACGCGAGACATGCGAGACATGCGGGACAGTGAGACACGCCGCACGGGACCGTCGCCTTCCTGCAGGTGAGACATGAGAGACACAAGAGACATAGTGCGGACAGTTGAGACACAAGAGACAGTGAGACACGCCGCACGGGACCGTCGCCTTCCTGCAGGTGAGACTGAGAGACACAAGGGACACGCGAGACATGCGAGACATGCGGGACAGTGAGACACGCCGCACGGGACCGTCGCCTTCCTGCAGGTGAGACGTACGAGACACTCGGGACACGCGAGACATGCGAGACACGCGGGACAGTGAGACACGCCGCACGGGACCGTCGCCTTCCTGCAGGTGAGACGTACGAGACACAAGGGACACGCGAGACATGCGAGACACGCGGGACAGTGAGACACGCCGCACGGGACCGTCGCCTTCCTGCAGGTAGACATATGAGACACAAGGGACACGCGAGACATGCGAGGCTAGCGAGACAGTGAGACACGCCGCACGGGACCGTCGCCTTCCTGCAGGTGAGACATACGAGACACAAGGGACACGCGAGACACGCGAGGCTAGCGAGACAGTGAGACACGCCGCACGGGACCGTCGCCTTCCTGCAGGTGAGACATACGAGACACTCGGGACACAAGAGACATGCGAGACACGCGGGACAGTGAGACACGCCGCACGGGACCGTCGCCTTCCTGCAGGTGAGACGTGAGAGACACAAGGGACACGCGAGACATGCGAGACACGCGAGGCTAGCGAGACAGTGAGACACGCCGCACGGGACCGTCGCCTTCCTGCAGGTGAGACTGAGAGACACAAGAGACATAGTGCGGACAGTTGAGACACAAGAGACATGCGAGACACGCGGGACAGTGAGACACGCCGCACGGGACCGTCGCCTTCCTGCAGGTGAGACGTGAGAGACACAAGAGACACGCGAGACATGCGAGGCTAGCGAGACAGTGAGACACGCCGCACGGGACCGTCGCCTTCCTGCAGGTGAGACTGAGAGACACAAGGGACACGCGAGACATGCGAGACAAGCGGGACAGTGAGACACGCCGCACGGGACCGTCGCCTTCCTGCAGGTGAGACATGAGAGACAGTAGGGACACGCGAGACACGCGAGACACGCGGGACAGTGAGACACGCGGGACATAGTGCGGACAGTTGAGACACAAGAGACATGCGAGATACGGACACGCGAGACATGCCGGGACAGTGAGACACGCCGCACGGGACCGTCGCCTTCCTGCAGGTGAGACTGAGAGACACAAGAGACATAGTGCGGACAGTTGAGACACAAGAGACATGCGAGATACGGACACGCGAGACACGCGGGACAGTGAGACACGCCGCACGGGACCGACCGTCGGCTTCCTGCAGCTGAGACTGAGAGACATGAGGGACACGCGAGACATGCGAGACACGCGGGACAGTGAGACACGCCGCACGGGACCGTCGCCTTCCTGCAGGTGAGACGTGAGAGACACAAGAGACATAGTGCGGACAGTTGAGACACAAGAGACATGCGAGATACGGACACGCGAGACATGCCGGGACAGTGAGACACGCCGCACGGGACCGTCGCCTTCCTGCAGGTGAGACATATGAGACATTGGATACACCAGAGATACAAGACACTCGGGACACGCGGGACATGCGAGACACGCGGGACAGTGAGACCCAAGAGACACGCGAGGTACAAGAGACATGCGAGACACGCGGGACAGTGAGACACGCCGCACGGGACCGTCGCCTTCCTGCAGGTAGACATATGAGACATTGGATACACCAGAGATACAAGAGACACGCGAGGTACAAGAGACATGCGAGACACGCAGGACAGTGAGACACGCCGCACGGGACCGTCGCCTTCCTGCAGGTGAGACGTACGAGACACAAGAGATACAAGAGACAGGTGAGACAAGGACACGTGTGACATGCTGAGATGGGACTGTCGCCTTCCTGCTGGTGAGACATAAGAGACACGCGAGATACGCATGATACACCGAGACAGGGGAGAAACACCGAGACAGGTAAGACACGTGAGACACAAGAGACAGTGAGACACGCCGCACGGGACCGTCGCCTTCCTGCAGGTGAGACATATGAGACATTGGATACACCAGAGATACAAGAGACACGCGAGGTACAAGAGACACTCGGGACACGCGAGACATGCGAGACATGCATGCATGCATGATTATCGTTATTTTTAAAAGTAGTAATACTTGTACTTTTAGCTATGGCACACCCAGACTCTATGACTTGGTTCATTTACAATTTGTAACATGATTATCGTTTAAAAAAAAAGTAACTATCGAGTTTCTTGCCGGAGTCTTCTCGGTAGAATCGGCGTTCCGAACCGGTATTATTAGTAATGTGACGAATTTATAAGTTCGTGTAATTGCCTATATAAATAAAGACATTTTGATTTTGATGCGAGACACGCGGGACAGTGAGACACGCCGCACGGGACCGTCGCCTTCCTGCAGGTGAGACATGCGTGATGAGGGATACGGGTGAGATATGAGAGACATGTGAGACAGATGAGACACAAGAGACACGAGAGACATGTGAGACCCGGACACTCGAGACACGTATGACACGCGAGATACGCGAAACAGTGGGACACGCGAGACAAAAATGTTTTTTATTGTGTTTTTTTATTAGTACCTACTGATATAAATTCTTACCCATTTAGTAAAAAGTCGTTATTTTAATATTACGAGTACAAACAGACAAGGGGTTGTCTGTTTGTACCTACATTACATCTCCATTGTTACTACATTAATCACGTGATCTTTTTTTACCATTTTTTAACCCCTCCCCCATTAGTGATACGTAGTGAGGTTTAAGGCCCCCCCCTCCCCCTTCTCAACATCACGTGTATTTTTAGTACCTACAAAGAATCTTAAAATTTTCTGAATATTATCTTAATTTAAATAGAGTTTAATTAAGGACCATAATAAAAATGTCTACACCAGGTTGCAAGTTTTTTTTTATTGCCATAACAATAATAATAAACGAAGAGTGTAATCATATGAAAATCGAGCGTTTGACGAAAAAATTAATACACGTGATATCTTACTACACCCCCTCCCTACTTGTGATATTATCGTGATTTTTATTAAACCCCTCCCCCACCCCCTTTCAAGCCTCACGTGATTAATGGACAACCCCCAATTCAATTTTATTCAGTTGTAAATTCAGTTGTATAGATTATTTAATATATTGTTACGTATATACATAGTATTGTCTATTTTTATTTGCGCGAGCACTACACATTTGAAATAAAACTAATTGGTAAAATGGTACGTATAGTATTTTTTTATAATAGGCTAACAAGGTGACCTCACTCCACCTGATGGTACGCGGTAGTGAGATCCAAATATGAGGTCGACAGGCACAATAGATCATAATATTGAGCCTATCGCACTCACCCTGAAGGCCTGCTTAAATGTCGTTTCACGCCCCGCCTGAAGAGCCCGGGATCATAGGAGGGAGGGCATTCCATGCTTTAATGGCACGGGGCAGAAATGAGGAGCTAAACCTCTTAGTCCGAGCCACCAGCGCCTGCATTGTATGTGGAGTATTAAATCATGTACTTAGTTTTATTCACGTGACTTATGTATGTAATGTTGTCCCCAGATGGTGGGCTGCACGGGCCGGGAGCTGCGCGCGGCGCAGCGCGGCTCGGGCTTCGACGTCCTGCAGCACATTGCCGACGACCCCAGGTGAATACATCCATCCTTACTAATATTATAAAGGTGAAAGTTTGTATGTATGTATGGATGTTTGTTACTCTTTCACGCTCAAACTTCTGAACCGATTTTCATGAAATTTGGTATGATGGTAGCTGGCACTCTGGAATAACATATAGGCTACTTTTTTTTTTAAATTCAACCCCCATGTGGTTCATCGGGGGGGTGGAAATTAGTATGGGAGAACTCTTACATGTTTATAGATTTTTATAAAACTTGGTATGGAGGTAGCTGGCACTCCGGAGAGACACCAGCGCTATTTTTTTTTAATTTAACCCCCATGGCGGTCATTGGGGGGGTGAAAATTAGTATGGGAGAACTTTTACGTTTATAGATTTTTATAAAACGTGGTATGGAGGTAGCTGGCTATTTTAATACATCATTGCTACTAAAACCCATTAATACGCGGACAAAGTCGCGGGCGGCCGCTAGTATTAGTATAAAATAAATTCGATGGCTTCAATAAATAGCTGGTGGTCTGGTGTGATGGTAGTGCACGTCTGGGCGCGATTCCCGGAAGGACGGGTGTTCGAATCCCCGGGCCGCGGAGAGGCAGTTGAATTTTGACCGTTTTTAAAAAAAAAATATTATGGTGTTTTGCAAGCGACATGGGTGAACAGATCAGTTCACCCGTGATCGTGGCGCTTTCAACAGTGCCGAAATATCGGGAGCTCATTAAAACAAAACAATATGGTAAAAAAAATTTTTTTTTTCACTTTTTTTTTAAATTTATAATTAAAAAAGTGAAAATTTTTTTTTTTTATAATTAAAAAAATATATGAAAATATATAGGGTAAACTGTACCATTCTTGGCACCCCCCCAGTGATTGGCACTTTTGCCTTTCATTTCAAATATTTAATTTATTAAATACTTTTTTGATATGAAGAAACTACTATTTAGCGGCCAATCTCTTCATTTACATGTGGAAATACTTAACTGTACGCTAAAATGACGTCTTCATTGTTTTTCTGTTGGACTAAATCAACAGTGGAAATTCGCGGCAATTTTAACCTGAAAAAGTTTGGTGAGGCGAGCGTTGGAAGTGAATTATACACGATTTCAGGTAACCATTTGAAGGATATTTTAGCTTTACGTCATTATATTATGTGTTAGAATATGATTTTCAACTTTTTTGAAAAAAAAATATTTGTGTTCACGTAGTTTTTGCTATGCCAATGATTGCACTGAAATATATATTACCGCTCAGTCATTGGCAGACCTGGCAATCGCTATACTTCTGAATCCTATATTCTTAATTTTATTTTTTTGACGCGGAGAATGCTTGATGCACCCTCACCTTGGGCAGGGGTTTACCCAAGGTGGTGTGTCCCGGCTGAGGGTGCGGAGATTGGAAGAGACCGGCAGCTGCACCTGGGCTAAGGTGCAATTCCTAGGGCCACTAGAGGTGTACCCAATAAACTCCGCGGCGTACCTCATCGCCTACTGGTGATGCCGTGGTACCTGGCAGAGCCTTCACGCACAACACCACCGGCGGAGCCTCCACGGGCTCCCTCAAGCCTCCCCGGAGGGGAGCGACAGGGGACCTGGTACGCAAGGTCACTCCCGTCCCTCAACGACAGCCGTTGAAGCAATGCTGACGGGAGTGTTCCCACACCCATCGGCAAGCTATGGTTGGACTGCGGCATATGACGCGGAACCTCATCTTACCACTTCTATACCTAGTGATTACGCTCAGTCTATACCGTCAACAAGTCGATGATTTGATCATCAGACGATGAAATAATGAAGATATCCAGTATTTTCATTAATTCATCAGAGGACTGATTCAATTTAATCATTAATTAAATAGTTGTAGTAACTAGGTTGGCACTATGCTAATAATTGCAATGCCATTGTGAGTGCCAATGATTGTACTAAGTTACAGTGTCAATCACTGCACCATAGTGCCAATGACTATACATTTATGTGACTGTCTATTATTTTGAGTTTTTTTAAATAAATAAGGATACATTTTTAAATTGTAGTATCATTTTAGGAATCTGTTTGTATCTAAAAATCCATTAATGCTAAATAAATCTGTAACTAACGTAAGTCCAATTGAATTTTTGAAGCCAAAGACCAAAGTCAGCATTAGGTGCCAATCAATATACTGGTTACCCTAGTTATTACACCTATATATATATAGGTGTTCAGGTAGATAGTCAACTGCGGTTTTCAGAGCATATAGATAAAATTATTAAAGAAGCGAACAAATCATTAGGTTTTATATTGAGAAGTACCAAGGATTTTAAAAGTCCGTCTACAGTTATCCTTCTTTATAATAGTTATGTGAGGAGTAAATTGGAATACTGCAGCACTGTTTGGTGTCCGAGCTATAAAACCTACATAAATAGGATTGAGCGAATTAAAAAAAAACTAGTTCGTAGCCTGTCATATCGCTTTAGGACACCAAGAACAATATTATCCTATACCGACAAAGTAAAGTACTTCAAACTGGATCCACTCTACAAACGACGCATCTATCTCGATATGTCTTACCTGCACAAGTTGATGAATGATCGAGTCGATAGTCCTGAGTTGCTGAAAAAAATTGACTTTAACATCCCAAATAGATTGCCGCGTTATCCTGGCGGGTTATTTAGGAACAAGTCATGTAGAACTCGGATGGGCCATGATTCTCCTGTGAATCGGTTATCCCGCCTATATAATGAATTGAGTAAAAAAATTCCGTCACTCGACATAAATTTTCAGAGCCACCAAACGTTCATAAATTGTATTAAAATTTGTGACATACCTTAGCATGCGTATTAGGTAGTGTGTGTTTTAATATTGTGTAGTTGTTTATATATATATATTTTTTAAGTTTTAATATTACCTCTGTAAAAATTCTCCACTTATTGTTCACATTTTTAATTTGTTAAGATTTGATTGTTTTATTTTTGTTTGATTATTATTATTTTCTTTTCTATTTTTATGCATGATGTGGTTACCTGTAATTGTAGGGACAGTTAGCTAAGATTCTATCGTGTTTTGTTTTTGTTTGTTATTGCTGTATCCTATGTTGGTAATCCTTTGAATAAATAAATAAATAAATAAATTTAATTTATAATTTAAAAAAGTGAAAAAAATTTTTTTTTTAAATCTGTCCCAGATGCGGCGCGGGCCCGTGGCTGGTGACGCGCGGGACGCGGCGCGCGTCGGCGCGGGGCGCGGCGGGGGGCGCGGGCGCGGCGGTGCTGGCGGGCGTGTCCGCGCGCGTGCACTGGATGCCCTGGGCCGCGCCGCCCGAGGGAGCGGCTGATGATGATCAGGTCAGTTATCCTTACTAATATTATAAACGTGAAAGTTTGTAAGTATGGATGTATGTATGGATGTTTGTTACTCTTTCACGCTCAAACGACTGAACCGATTTTCATGAAATTTGGTATGATGGTAGCTGGCACTCTGGAATAACATATAGGCTACTTTTTTTTTTAATTCATCCCCCATGTGGTTCAATGAGGGGGTGAAAATTAGTATGGGAGAATTCTTACGTGACAATCTTTACAGAAAAACTCACACAACTTTTACCAGACCCCGGACTCGAACCGGGGCCCTCTCGGACCTTACGCAGCGCTTGCTACCAACGAGGCAGTACCTTGTATGGAGATGATAGATAACACTAAGTCGGTAATATCTATACGTAATGTATTTTCTTACAACCACCACCATTTTTTTTGTTTTTTTTTTTACATTAATTTGATGTTTTTTTTTTTGCAGGCGCCTCCTCAGGAGCCAGCGGAGGAGACCCGCCCCCCGCCGCCGCTGCCGGCCGCCGTGACGCAGCAGATCAAGGACACGCTGCAGCGCGGCCTCAGCTCCATGAGCGACCGCGCGCCAGAAGGTGACCCCCTGACCCCCACCTGGGGACCCCCTACTCTGATAGATGCGAAATCCACTCTGATAGGGTGCTCCTACTACCCCGCCCCCCTTCCCCCAAAATAAACTTCATCACTCATTATTCAAACAACATGTACTACACTTCTTCCACTCGGGCCTGTCAATCGTTAGCTCTGTGTTTTCTACTTTCACTCCCATCCCATATCATCTCTCACGAAATCCATCCATACCATACCTATGTTGTAAATGCCATACTTGGTAATATTTTTTTTTATTTTAATTTTATGTTTCTGCGCAGGTCATATGTCGACGGATAGCTTCGAGATGTCGAGTATGGAGCGAGCGTTGCCCGACCTCATGCAGGTCAGTAGACAGAATTGACCCCATTGAATTTTAAAAAAAAGTTTAATAGTCATACAGCTTGGCATCGAAGCCATTCAGCCATTTTTTTTTAAATGAACATTACTTAGTAAATTAACTGGACTTGACTATGGTATAATATTTTTTTTCAGGGCTCATGGCGTGGCGAAGACAGTGTAGAGTATTTAGACGGAGTGCACATTGTTATGAACGCGGAAGCGGCCAGTCTGCTGCCGCTCGCCATCGAGTAAGTATTAAAATTATTAATGAGGGTGTTCGCGTATAAAATAAAGGCGTCCGACCGATTTCAGCCATGGCGGCCGATCTCAATTAAGATCAGCCAAGTGCGCAGGACATATTATAGTGCACAAGTCTACGCGCAAACACAAGTGCACTCTCTATTCCCTTACTCTCATAATTCGGTGAGACGGCAATCCGACATGACCGATGAGAGATCGGGCGCAGGACCACCGGCTTAACGTGCTTTCCGAGGCACGGGCGTTCAACCGCCAACTTCCTAACTCCGGGCTGAGTAATTTCATTACAGAAAAACTCACACAAATTTTGCCCGACCCCGGACTCGAACCGGGGACCTCTCGGTCCTAACGCAGCACTTGCTACCAATAGACCAACGAGGATATCCACTAGATGGCAAGGCGTGGATATGTCTAACTGCTACATTGGGGAATATTGACATGTCTGTCAAAAGTAAGCATGCTGCAGTTAGACCTCACGCCTACGTATTGCCATCTAGTGAAGTTCTTATACGCGAAAACCCTCATTCGCTTCTCACGACTCTTTAACCGTCACAGTAGCCAGGGTGACATCTTTCACGACCCAGTGGTTAAGATACGCCAAATCATTAGTCGCTCTTAACACCTCCGATGCGTCAGTATTCCTACCTACTATTTTAGACTACATCATTCGACGCTTTAACGGTGAAGGAAAACATCGTGAGGAAACCTGCACACCTAAGAAGAAATTCTAAGGTTGTGTAGTCGACCAACCCGCACTTGGCCAGCGTGGTCGACTAAGGCCTTATCGCCCTAGTTTAGGGTAGGCCCGTGCCCCAGCAGTGGGGACGTATATGGGCTGATGATGATGATAATGATTTTAGACTATAAGATACTTGTTGTTAATTATGTTTATTATTATTGTAATTTTTATGTGGTGTTTACTTGTAAATAATTTATGTATTTAGCTATAAGTCATAATTTCTGTTTAGTGTAAGAATTGATACATAAGTTGTAAGTGAACCTAAATAAATAAAATTAAAAAATTATATTAATTCGAAAATGGGCGACAGGCTCAGGTGGCCAGTTCAAACCCCGCCACGTACCACTGTATTTTCAATTGCATATGACGTTTTAACGGTGAAGGAAAACATCGAGAGATATATGGGCTGTGATGATGATGAAGTGTGATCAACAATTAAACTAGACGTTCGAGAGACTGAATTTATTTATTGCTTTGAAGAGCAAGATTTTTATTGCACTGACATTGATAGTAAAGGATTTTTAAGCTATTGCATAGCTTCTATCGCGGGCCTTGAGCGCGGGGACCGAATCAGACTCGTTTAACGTCGTTTCAGTTCGGCAGTCTTAGACACGACGTTGTGTGCGTGCGATTAGACGTATTGTACGACTCTACGAAACTCGCACGAATCGAGACGAGCTGCTCCGAAATCGGACGATGCTATGCAATAGCTTTACCGCGACAGTCCCCGAGTGCCTCAAGTCTTTTTTCCCTCTTTTTCTATACTGCCAGTAGCTACCACAATATCAAAAAAAGATTTTATTCTCTTTTTCTAAACTGCCAGTATCCACAATGATGATTTTTTTTTTCACAATACATTCATTGACTGGCTCGGTGGAACAGTGGTTAGTGACTCAGGTTCATAAGCTGCGGTTCCAAGAGTCGTGGGTTCGATTCCCACTCGGGACAAATATTTGTGTGACGAACATCGGTGTTTGTTCCGTGTCTGGGTGTATTATTAAATATATTTAAGTTTATTTGTGTATCCACTGTTGATCCTGATTTCCGTAACGCAAGTGCATAAGCTACTTACCACGGGATCAGATCAATGTATGTGATGTTGTGAAATATTTATTTATTTATTTATTCGTTTCGTTCTCAGCGGTCGCGTGCGCCACGGCCGTCACTTCACGTGGCGCGGCGGGGCGCGCAGCGTGTCGCTGCTCGCGCCCGAGGTGACCGGCGCCGCCGCCACGCCGCAGCGCCCTCGCGCCGCGCAGGGATCCTGGCTGCAGGTGAGTACGGGCTAAGTGCACTCGATGATTGGGGTGGTTGTGAGCGCCTGAGTGTGGGGAGGCGAAGTGCACTTGTGAGTGCACACGTGTGCACTAAGTGCACTTTCAGTTTTCAATTGGCTGCAGGTGAGCGGGGGCCGAGTGCACTTCATGGTTGGGGTGGTTAAGAGCGCCTGAGTGTGGGAAAGCGAAGTGAACATATGTGCACATGTGTGCACTTACGTGTGCACTTGATGGGAATAGCCTATTCACATGATGGAAATAGGCGTAAACATACAGGATTGATTTGATAACTTTGGATTTATTTAGATCGCAGTACAGTAATTACATAGTAAAGTTGACATAAACTAAAAAAAATGCGAGTGGTGAGTATATTTCGGACATTATCAGTTTTCAAATGTTTGTTGCTTGACGTAGGTGCAAAAATTGCAAACAATTTTCAAATAGTATGCAGTCAAATGAATATTTTATTTTTATTTACAAAAACACACAGAATACAACCATTTGTAGGTAAACAAAACTAACCTTATAATCTAGATTGTACTTCCTTACCTATATATTTTTAGAGTTAAACCCATACTAGAATTTAGAAGATTGATTTTAATAATCTGTAAAATAATAAAGTGACATGATTGTATCCCCAGGTGGTAGTCCCCCCGGCATTGGCGTCTCTGCTGGCGACGGCTACACGGGAGCTCTCCCGCCTTTCGCCCGACTCCGAGTCGGAGGGCGAAGACGAGGGCGCCGCGCCGCCCACGCTGCCCCTAGCCCTAGCGTGGCCTCGGCACGGACTCGCGCTTAGCATCCTACCCGACACAGAGTTCTTATAGTGCACACACAGGTGTACGGCTTGTTTGACTGCGATAGGTCTCGTTATTGGTTAAACGTGTACACTTTATTTCGCTGCCCCTAGCCCTAGCGTGGCCTCGACACGGACTCGCGCTTAGTGTTCTGCCCGCCACAGAGTTCTTATAGTGCACACACAGGTGTACGGCTTGTATGACTGCGATAGGTCTCTGAAACTGTCCGGGAGATTTACCATGTTGTTTTGTTTTAATGAGCTCCCGATATTTCGGCACTGTTGCAAGCGCATGATCACGGGTGAACTGTAGGACTGCGAAGAGACAGAAGGTCTAAGGACAGACATATCGGTCTACCCTCTTTCGAAGGCTTTTATTACGCACGACACCACTACCATTGTTCACATATGGAGTAACCATGACAGTTTAAAATTATATATTGCGATAGGTCTCGGTATTGGACGTGTTCGTGATCACACAATATGTAACACATTATTTGTAACCCAATTACCCGTGTTTGTCTAGCTGATTCTAAATCTGATTATGATAAATTGTATAGGTCTAGGATAAAATAATCAAAGTGTACGTTGTTGCTATTAGTGCACATTTAAGTGCATTTGTACATTATTTCAATGAATCTCTTAGTGCACAATATGTTTTTGCACACACTTGTGCACTTTGTGTTTTATAATTTTAAAGATATTATTGTTACCTTTATTTTCGCATTTGGCAAGCTAGGTTAGTTAGTCGGTAATGTATATTTTGCTTACTTTATTTTATATAATATAATAATACCTAGGTACACTTATGTGTATTTTTGTGTAATCAATAAAAGAAGAATTTAAACATGATAAATGTTTTTTATTTACTGATGTAAAATTTTATGTAATTAGTTGAACTCAATCGATTCAAATTTAAAATTTGAAAAAATTCGCATTCATGACCCCGCCTGAACGGGGACAATCGATCCGATCGATCAATCGATTTAACTTTTCTTATGTAGGGCTGAGAGCCATCCGCTCCCCCGCAAGTCCGGTGATGATGACGAGGCTACTCCAAGCCATCATCGTAGGGGTGATAGCCATCCGCTCCCCCGCAAGTCCGGTGATGATGACGAGGCTACTCCAAGCCATCATCGTAGGGGTGAGAGCCATTCGCTCCCCCGCAAGTCCGGCGATGATGACAAGGCTACTTCAAGCCATCATCGTAGTCGGTTAGGGAAAAGAAAAAAGTCATCTATGATTCAAATGAAACGAAAATAATTATAGAAAAAGTATTTATTGCTATAAAATAACTTACGTAAATTAATTATTGTGCAATTGACTTCACAAAATCATCATCACCATACTAACATTTAGATTCGTACAGGATTAGGTTATTTAAAAATTCACCTGATATTTTGAGCCTTATTCCACTGGAATAGAGATGAAATAACAAATAAATAAAATCATTTTACAAAGGTTACTTGCGAATTGGACTTGGACATTGCTTCCTGACAAACTTGTATTTAAATGTGGGTTAACGCGTATGAGAAATTCACTAGATGGCAATACGTAGGCGTGAGGTCCAACTGCAGCATGATTGGTTACTTTTGACGTGACATTGACAGACATGTCAATATTCACCAATCATGCTGCAGTTAATCGACGAGCGTGTATGAAGAGATTGATGGATGTGGATGAAGCGAAAGTGGTGTGCCAGGACCGAAGCACATGGCAGGAAGTGATCTCTGCCTACCCCTCTGGGAAAAGGCGTGATTTTATGTATGTATGTATGTATGTATGCTGCAGTTGGTCCTCACGCCTACGTATTGCCATCTAGTGAATTTCTCATTCGCGTTTATCCTCATATGCAAACATACAAAGAAATGCTATACATAGTAATTATTGTATGTTTCTTCATATGAGGTGCAGTTCCCTAAACATACACTTGTGCTATTTAGAGATTTTAACAGACTTCAAAAAAAGAAGGAGGTTCACAATTCGTCGGATTCTTCATTTATACAGATAACTTAAAGACACCTGGACCGATTTGAAAAATTCATTTTTTTTTTTTGTTTGATAGGGTATACATCCCAGGTGTTCCCATATTCATCAGTTCAGGATCTGATCATGGAAACCTTGAGATATTGGTGGAATTCTTAAAAAAATTATATAATGGCACATATTCGAATTTCTCACTCTGTAGATATTAATATTTTATTTTACTCTTTTTCAGCTAAGATGATCCCTGTGACATTTCATTGTATTCTGAATCACACATTTTACGTTTGACAAACGAAAATAATTTTATTGCACACTTTTTTAATTTTAATGCGGCGTCATTAGAAAAATAAAAAAAAATACCTATGCAGTTCGTATACGTAGAATGGAATGTAGTAAGTTCCATTCTACGTATACGAACTGCATAGGTACTTTTTTTAAATTTTCTATTACATTAAATTAAAATAAATGATACTGATTCCCTTTTAAAAGTTTAAAATGATTTATTTTAATATTTTTCCTAATGACGCCGCATTAAAGTGAAAAAAGTGTGCAATAAAATTATTTTCGTTTGTCAAACGTAAAATGCGTGATTCAGAACACAATCTAGACACGCGGTAGCGTGTCAAGCCAAGTTCAAGAAACAGAACTGGCGAGCCGCACCGTGTGTAATATTACACGAACCATTTGGAACCACTTTTGAACCCCTCATAAATCAAAAACTATTTCACATAAACGTATCAAATTTGGCTCATATATTGTGACTTGCGAGATAAATATGTGATCTAAATTTCATAAGAATATCTCAATCAGTTTATTAGATATTAATGTCCAAAAATCCTCATTTTTATCATTGACTGACTGACAGATCAAAATTCTAACCCAGTTCCAAATGACCTAGAGAGTTAAAATTTGGTATGCAGATAGGTAATTACATGAATACAAAGGAATAAATAAAAAACTGGATTTTTTTTCAATAATTAGGTTAGGTTCTATTATGAACGCTTAACATAAATACCTAATTAGTGCCTAATCACGCCTATATACCGGGGAAGGCAGTGCACTAAGTATATATTTAGGTATACTTACTTATTTACAATTAAGAGTAGGTACTTATAGTCGGTTTTCATATTTATTACTTAGGGTAGGTACCTACACAAAGTCTCGTTTTAGTTTTGAATTTGTACTTTTCAAAGGACCCACGGCGTTACGATGATATATACTTTTCTACAAAAAGTAATGATATCCAATCAAAAACATAAATGTAAAATGAGAGCCAAGTTCAATATTATGATAATTGCCTTGGTTGTTGACTTCAACGACAAAAGAAGTGAGATCTAAATGGGTGCCAAGTTCAATGGTCAACCCTGAAATTTATTTATAAGTAACACTATAACATACCTATCATATCTTCTTATAACATAAGATAATGTATGGTGGTAGCCTATGAAGGTCTGTCTTGGCTAGTTTTCATATATGAATTATAGCCGTCGCAAGTTCTAAGCCTACAAGTATAGCGAGCGAACATAATAATACGTTGGTAGGTGTATAGAAACTAGCCAAGACAGACCTTCATAGGCTACCACCATACATTATCTTATGTTATAAGAAGATGTGATAGGTATGTTATAGTGTTATTTATAAATAAATTTCTGGGTTGACCATTGAACTTGGCACCCATTTAGATCTCACTTCTTTTGTCGTTGAAGTCAACAACCAAGGCAATTATCATAATATTGAACTTGCCTCTCATTTCACATTTATGTTTTTGATTGGATGAAGTGTCACAGGGATCATCTTAGGTGAAAAATACTATAAATACATATTACACTAAGTGCTTTGGCAAACGCAATATCACTTATTTATACGTAATTATGACAATCCGCATTTGCGAATATTTCAACAACCACATCGAATCAATCCTACCACATTACGTACCTAATTATATATAAAAAAACTACTAATTAGAAAACTGAAATGTTCCAGTTATTTACCATGTCGTTTTATTTTAATGACATTCCGGACATTTTCAGTTTTCTAATGAGTGTATCCATGACTGTTTAAAATTATATACTTTTGCTAAAATAAAAAAAAATCGCCTAAAGTAAAACATGTGTTCATCTATTGTGACAAAGGTACTGTAAAAAAATATGACAGATTTTACCTACAATTAATTTAACATTTTAAGTAACGTGAGTGATTGATTTTCAAACAACATAGGGAACATATTGTGCTATGTACTTCAAATCATTGTGTGTAATCTCTTGTGGTATGTATCATCATCATCATCATCATCAGCCCATACACGTCCCCATTGCTGGGGCACGGGCCTACCCTAAACTAGGGCGATAAAGCCTTAGTCAACCACCCTAGCCAAATGCGGGTAGGTATGTACTAACTATAATTAAATACATCATATCAATCACATGTTAGTGATGTAAAGAATATCGAATTGACTGGCTCAATTACGCTCTTGACTTTAGAGCCTAGAGACATGGGTTCAATTCCTACTCGGGACAAATATTTGAGTGATGAACATCGCTGTTTATTCCGTGTCTGGGTGTGTTATTTATACATTTAACTATATTTGCATATACAACTGTTTCTGATATCCGTAATACAAAAATTAGTCTTTATAAGTCTACACGTGATATTAGGAGTAGCAAATTACGCGAACTTCGCTCGCAACCACGATTGGTGCAACCCAGTCGAAACGTCGGGCAGTAAGTAGCTATGTAATTTGCTATTTCTAATATCGCGTGTAGACCCATAGAGACTAATTTTAGTGTAATGGAACGCGAAAGTCTAAAATCATCCGTAACACAAGTTCTCAAGCAACTCTACTTCGGAATCGGAACAAAGTATCTGATGTTGTATGATATTTTATTTACATCCACAATGACGGTTAACGCGTATGAGAAATTCACTAGATGGCAAAAGGTAGGCGTGAGGTCCAACTGCAGCATGATTGGTTATTGTTGACGTGACACTGACAGACATGTCAATATTCACCAATCATGATGCAGTTGGACCTCACGCCTACGTATTGCCATCTAGTGAATTTCTCATACGTTTTAACCCTCATTGCGCATATCGAATAAACGTGAATATTCGTACACCACTACCACATACATTCAATAATCATTACATTCGGTAATCGAACTCACGGCTCTTGAGTATGAGCGCTACCAGAGCATCCCTTATCTTCTAATCCTATGTGTGTCAGTGGGATGAAAATCCCGGTAGAAGTTTCCTTAAACTCCTGCTATTCTTGTCTTCGAAGAGGCTCTTCACGAAGAAAACCTGTAATAAAATTATAAAAAATATTCATACATACTTACATAGAATCACGCCTTTTCCCCAGAGGGGTAGGCAGAGATCCCTTCCTGCCATGTGCTCCGGTCCTGGCACACCACTTTCGCTTAATCCACATTCATCAACCTCTTCATGCACGCTCGTCGATTACGGGTACTTTTGATTTGACCTATTTGGTTATTGAACGTCTTTCTTAGTCTCCCCCTGTCGAAGTCTTCATTTATACCCTCCGTTAAATCGTCTTTCATTCATCCTCTTAACATCTTCTTACACACCACAACATTCTCTAATTATTTCATTTTTAATAGGCGACGCGACTAAAAAAATATAATTAGTCCGTTATTTAGATTATTTAAAAAATATTGTACACATCATTATCGCCAACAAACTGGCAACAGTTTGGCGAGTTTTGTAATTTACTGTAACCATGTTATTTTTGTGAATAAATAACTTAAAATAAAATCATATTTTTAATTTTGTTTCACATACAAGAAATAATGAAGATATAGTGCATAGAAGTTTCGTATGACGTCACGTTTAGGTACAATTTTTGCGTAACTGTGACGTCACAAGTCCCCACTCCAGAAGTTTGATAAGCTATAATTTTTTCATTTTTCAATCAATTGAAAAACAAAAAATTACGTGTCCCATATTTTTGTATAAACTAACTTACGGACTAAATAGAATAATAAGATTTTGACCCAGTCGTCACACCTATTCTACATATTAATCAGTTTCACATGTGTTAATTCTATGAAGTAACTTAGTAAGTGAATGTCTCAAACCTGCGTGACTCCAACCAGCATCATGATGGCGATCTGCCACAGCGACCACGTCATCACACTGAAACAAACGGACATACCGTCAAACAACCGTTACTGTAATAAATTACTAATGTGCCTGAATTGTGAACTAAAGTGCTTGGATGTGCACAAAATGTGTCTAGATGGTGCACATTTATGTCTAGAATGTGCACTAAATGTGTCCATAGTAAGCACTGAATATGTCTAGGGTGTGCACAAAATGTGTCCAGAGTGTGCACTGAATGTGTCCAGAGTGCACTGAATGTGTATATAGCGTACACTAAATGTACCTAGATTTAGCACCAAAATGTCTATACTCGGATTTGTAATTCAAGATCACAAAAACTACTACAAGGTTGCCACTGCAATAAAATATTTTTACAATACTAAATTCAGTTTTTTGCAAAAAACAACCATATACAACAAATTTATTGGTAATATCAATCCTATGATTTTCATCAGTAATTCCAGTTACTTATATTTCCATAAATGCAAGACGACTTAATAAAAACTTAAACATCGGTAATTTTTGGTAACAAACATGGTATTGTACTTGTAACACTTCAGGGATTCATAACATTTGGTGCAATAAACTACAAGCTAAGTTAAGAACATACTCGGACGCAATTAATATATTACACATCATAACTAATCGGGAAATAATGCGTAACTGTTCCGAGTGTTCGAATGTTTTTGCTCCGTGGTGATTTTGTTTTGTTTTAAGTTTATGTTTTGTGTTAAGTTTTTGTTGTTTAAATCCGTAACAAAGAAAATATTTTATTTATCTTCCCGACTCCTCCTCCTCCTCCACTATTGCTCAAAATTATGTCTTCTTAAAATTAGTTAAACATGAGTTATTTATAAGTTTTTCACTAGAAGTTGTAATACGTAAGTAATAGTCAGGCTCAATACAATTTTGAGAACGTATAATTTATATCTAAATAATGCATTTCATTATTAGATATAGTATGAACCCTTTTACTTTAAGAAATTATTATTTTATACGCCTTAATTATCAATAAGTGATGTTGGCATTAAATGAAATAAAGAATTATATTACGAAAAGGTTGTCGAAACCTGAAATCATCACTTGAGAGTGACATAAGTGACTTTACCACTTTTGACAGTGACGTATCTGTCGTAGTTTTTTTGATCTTGAATTACAAATCCGAGTATAGTAATTTTGCACTAAGTGTGCCATGAATTTGCAAAATGTACCATAATTGCGCGCTACTTTTGTCCAGAGTGAACACTATATACTTATGTGTACACTAAATTAGTCCAAAGTGAGCACTTTAAACTTATATGTGCACTAAATTTGACCTGAGTGTGCACTAAACCATTTTTATGCACTAAAAGCGCCATTTTTATGCACTAAATGTTCGATATTTGTGCACTAAACGTGCCATATTTGCGCACTACCCCCTCACCGTGCGCAGGTCTCCTCGGCGAGGTTCCGGTCGCGCGCCTCGCCCGCCTCCCGGAGCTCCTGCAGGCGCCGGGCGGCCGCCACGGAGTGGGTGACCCGCGACACGCTCTCCGATATGTCACGAACTCTCATCATGTACGATTCGGCTGAGTTGCCTAATAATAATAATAATAATTTATTTATTGTCAGATAACAGAGATCCATAGGGTTAGTTATAATGTGTCTTATAGATCTATGTTAGTAATACACAGAATAAAATAAAATACCATAGAGAGAACTCATGGTAGAGGGAATCTGCCCTGCACCACACCACCAGAGGTAGCACAGCACCGATTTATATACGCGCAGTCATATCTACTGGCGATCATACTCAGGATGCTGTTGGCGCTGCCCCGAGCCCTGCGCACGAGAGATGCGCACCTCTTACGCATGATAGTGCGGAAGCAGTCCACCCTCGCTTCTACGAACATCCCCGAGGCACTGCAGTAACGAGGCAGCCCCAGCAACATCCTGAGTGCATTGTTATACTGCAGATAACTAGGTTATTATGCTAAGAGATGTATAATATGACATAGCGTAATTAATTAATTGAGTTACATCGATTTTAATAATAAATAACTTAATAAGTGTTTCATATACTGACTGTGACTGCCTCGGTGGAACAGTGGTTAGTGACCCAGGATTACTACCTGCGGTTCCAAGGGTTGTGGGTTCGATTCCCACCCGGGACAAATATTTGTGTGACGAACATCGGTGTTTGTTCCGTGTCTGGGTATTTTATTAAGTATTTTAAGTATGTTTGTGTATCCTATCCACTGTTGATACTGATATCCGTAACACAAGTGCTTAAGCTACTTACCACGGGATCAGATCAATGTTTGTGATGTTGTGAAATATTTATTTATTTTTTAAATATATATTTGTTTATATTATATATATTATTTATATATTTTTTAATTTATTTATCTAACAAAATATATAACATAGGTATATGTCTTATTCTGCTAACACATCATATTTAAGACAAGTGAAACCCAGCGTTTTTCCGTAATATTACTATGTATCTATACTGGGTTAAAAATAGTATTAGTTATATTAGGTATGTGTTTTTTTTAATAGGCTAACAAGATGACCTCACTCCATCTGATGGTAAGCGGTAGTGAGATCCACATATGAGGTCGACAGGCACAATAGACCATATTGAGTCTGTCACACTCACCTTGAAGGCCTGCTGAAATGCCGTTTCTCTTAAATATTGTTTGCCATAATCTACACGACTAAATAAAATTGAAGTGTCTGTTTGTATTATAAAAATAATGACTTTTACTAAATGGGTATAAATATATGTCGGGTACCAATAACATAATTTAAAACATTTCTGTCTGTCTGTTTGTTCCTGAGTTTTATTTGTTAGATAACAAATTCTAAAATTAGTCTTTATGGGTCTACATGCGATATTAGGAGTAGCAAATTACATAGCTACTTACTAACCGACGTTTCGATTCGTTCGCGACCACGATTGATGTAACCCAGTCTGCACGTCGGGCAGTAAGTAGCTATGTAATTTGCTACTCCTAATATCGCGTGTAGACCCATAAAGACTAATTCTAGTGTAATGGAACGCGAAAGTCTAAAATCTTAGATAACAAGTTCGTCTCTCACCCAGTTCCATCTCTTTGTCGTCGTCGTAATCCTTGTCAGGGCTGTCCTCAGATTCGACCATGATGTCGAAAAACACCTGGAACATCACAAAAAATCTATAATATCTATAATCTATATTTATAACAACAAAGCGTGTCAGTGAGTTACACTTAAAAAGAAACATTATTATAAAGTTACAAAAATGTATCACTAGCCTTACAACTGGATAAATAAAAATATTATTATTTAATAATTTAAGATTCTGTAAATGCAGTTGATTTCTAAATAAATAATTAAAAAACAGAACTATGGCCTTATCACCCTAATTTAAGGTAGGCCCGTGCCCCAGCACTCCCAGAGTGGGAACATATATGGGCTGGTGATGATGAAAAAGCGTCGATGGCCGAGTGGTTAAGGTCGTTGCTTGCCGTGCGAGTGTTCGCCAATTCAAACCCCGCCAGGTATCAATGTTTTTCAAATTTGAAATTCATATGTACCATCATTCGACGCTTTAACGGTGAAGGAAAACATCGTGAGGAAACCAGCACACCTGAGAGATATTTCAACGGTGTGTGAAGCCATGTCAGAGGCCTGCGGGTGGTTTAAACTATTGACACCAGGTTGTTCATTAACCATACGCTAAGAAGAAGATGATGATGAATTAAAAAACAAAGAAACACCCACCGTCTTCTGACTGAAAGTGCTGAAGGTATTATCGAAGCAGAACCGGTAGTCCCCATCGATGGTGGCGGTGTGCCGGTGCGCATTCTCCGGCTTTTTGTAGTCAGCTACCAGGATTCGACCTCCGGGCTCAGACAGCTGGAACGAGACATCCAACTCGCCGTGGGTGGAGTCTATTACCTGAAATAATAAATAAATAAAAAAGACGTGTGGCACTCGGCGACTGCCGCGGTATAGCTATTGCATAGCATCGTCCGATTCGGAGCAGCTCGTCTCGATTCGTGCGAGTTTCGTAGAGTCGTACAATACGTCTAACCGCACGCACACAAACACCGTGCCGAAGTCTACCGAACTAAAACGACGTTAGACGATTGTAAGGTTTTTTTCGTTACGGAATTTCTTGGTTCGGTCGCCGCGCTCAAAGCCCGCGATAAAAGCTATGCAATAGCTTAATAAATAAATATCTGGGTCAAATCTTAAAGAGAGGTTAAATCAAAAGTACTCGGAATCGTCGAGCATGCATGAAGAGGTTTATGGATGTGGATGAAGCCAAAGTGGTGTGCCAGGACCGTAGCACATGGCAGGAAGTGATCTCTGCCTACCCCTCAGGGAAAAAGGCGTGATTTTATGTGTGGGATGTTTCCACATATGACCCCAAACTGAGCAGAGCTTGTACTATGGGCGTCAGACTGATATACATACACATCAAAAAATATAAAAGGAGAAACTGACTGACTGACTGATATATCAACACACAGCCTAAACAGGTAAACATAGGTACTTGAAATTTGGTAGGGACGTAGCTTAGGTGCCATAGAGGTGCAATAAGAAAGGAATTCCCGAGATTCCCACGGAAATGGGAATTAGGGGGAAAATCTTTTTGTATGAAATATCTATACCGCTTTAAGTTAAACACTTTAAATTTGGCATGCAGGTACAATACAATGAGCCAATTAAATTAATGTAATTGCCTTGTTGGTCTATTAGTAGCAAGTGCTGCTTTACAACCGAGAGGCCCCTGGTTCAAGTTTGGGCGAAATTTGTGCGAGTATTTCTGTTAAAAATTACTCAGTCCAGAGTCAGGAAGTCACATTAAGCCGGTGGTCTAGCTCATTGGTCAGGCAAATTTTATGCAGAAATCGTAATTGGTAAGTGCCATATGCACAATCGCTTATGGTTATAAAAATATTTAAGTGTGTGCATGTATGCTTGTTAGTGTTGTTAGTACACCATAAAATTTTATGATCAACTTTATAATTATAAACTCTTTATAGGCAAGTTTTATGCAGCAATTATTTTAAGAATTATAAAAAAAATCATATGCAGTAGAACCCCCATTATCCAAATTAATTAAAACCAGGGGTATTTCGTATAATTTAATATAGAGATAATCAATTTCGAAGCAAATCAAACAAATTTAAATTTAATATAATACAAGTTTTATAATTTTATTATATGTATCAAGTTTCAAGTGTGGTTAAGATAATAAGATATACAAAAACTGAGCTATAACGATAAATAATGAATTATATAATAACTATGTCTTTTTAAATTGGTTGCGGGAATAAACTTGTCGTAACATGTATTGTTGCGCTATCAAAACTTTTTTAAATTGACAATTAGAGCCGAGACAAATGAGTCCAGATAAATCAGAATTCTACTTTTTTTCTAACTGACTAACGATGATGGCTTGGACCTTGGACCAAATGAGTCCAGATAAATCAGAATTCTACTTTTTTTCTAACTGACTAACGATGATGGCTTGGAGGAGCCTTGTCATCATCACCGGGCTTGCGGGGGAGCGGATGGCTCGCACACCTTCAGAATTCTACTGTATTCCTATTCTAAACATATTATTTAGAGACCCGACATTTCAAGCTCTTTATGACGGTTGTGGTCACTGGTCTTCACAGACATCATCAGCATAGAGTTCCTGCTGGCCTTCCTCAACAAGCTGGGATGGTTCAAGTGATTACCACCCCAAGCAAAATAAGCGCTTTGACGTTGAGTTGCGGATATCAGCCTGTAGCACCATTACCATTTAGAATTCCAAAATATTTATATTCAACATCTTACTGCTATGTTCCATCCATAAAATTTGCTTTGTTTCAAAGATTGTTCAATATAACATTGAAACACTTACTTATCTATTATTTTTTTTGTTATCTCTGAATCAAAGATAACATGGAAATTACATAGATAAAGGTGTCATTAGGCCTAGAAACATTTATATTTAACTAAAAGAACTAATTCATTTCATTACTTTTATGATGCTACTTATGGTCAATTTATATGGATGACTTGGTTTCAGTCAGGGGATACCAGTCACAACTATTTGTCCAATGGTGGGTGAACGGTATACGAGTAAGCAACCTCGACTCCTCAAGCTACTATCGACTCAGGCCAAATCATCCGATGCGATAGTATCCTTCCTCCCCTTTTCCTTCCCCCGTCATATATCCTTGCTACTCGTGGAAACGCAATGACCTTATTAAAACAATGCACAAGGCAGAATGGCGGTGACGTGGTCCACAACCCGTCACGTCACGTTTCCCACAGAGGTGAAAAGTGGATCGCAGGAAGTGATCTCTGCCTACCCCTCTGGAAAAAAGGCGTGATTTTATGTATGTATGTATGACTTGGTTATTAACATTGAAAAATCCGTTATGAGTGTTTCAATTGTCTTTAGGAAGGATCTATTAGCCATAAAAACGCCTTGCTAAGAAATTAACACGAAAAATAAAAGTTTGTTTGATAACACGCCTTTGGTTATAAAATCGAAGAAAAATTAAATAAAGTTAAACAAGCAAATACTAAATTACCTGGTACTCCACATCAATCACTTCATTTGCTAGAATTTTTTGATAGAAACAATCAGTCTTTCCCGCCTGAACCGTAAAAGTTATATCTTTTTCGTACGCAAATACTACGGTAAAAATAGTAACTACGAAAAAGTATCTCATTTTTGTTTAATTCACGGTTAACTGCACTTATGAACGTCTAAATTGACTTGGGAGCCAATAGATGTTATTTTTAGAACAAATAAGAAAGGTTCGTGTGTATAAATAGAGTAAAATGAGGAAAAAACTAACACCGACAGCCGACTGACTCGGGAAATAAATAAAACTGCGGGCGATGTGACAGCTAAGTATTACGTTCGGAAATTCGTTCACCATAAATGACAGCTACATTTGTATATCTTGTTCTTGTTCTTTTGATTATTGTAAAATGTCTTAGATGAAAGCAAAAAAGCTTGTAATAATTCATATTGAAAAAGAAAACTTTTAATGACTTGAAATTCATGATACATGAATCTTTTTAGTACATTTATAATTCACTAATTAATAATTTCGTTAGATTTGACACGACTTGAGTCGTATATTAAGAATTTTAGCAGTTTCAGGTTTCGAACAATACCAAATTAAAGAAACTGAAGAAACGTTAAAATAATTAAGGACATCCCAACAAACAGCTGTTCAATGTTGTTGACTGTTTATTTAAATTTTAAATTAGATTATTCCATTACTTGTAGGACTATATTATATGGAGTAATACATAGATTTTATACTCTTTATTTGCTCCATTTGTTAACAGACTTCAAAAAGGGAGGATATTTCTTAATTCAACCGTATATAATATGCTTTTTCTATATAATAAGTAGGAACTAACTGCTGTTCAGTAATGCATCGCATACGTGAGTCAGTTTTCTGAATTAAAAATATTATAAATAGCACTGATGGTTTTTAAATAAAACCTCAGCTAGAAATAAAAGTAGCCTAAATATAAACTTTTGTCTTTATTTGAATTATAAGATCATTATTATGGTAGATACATTTATCATAATAGCTTATAGTATCTAAATCACAATAATACAACTATAATCACAATAATACAATTATAATTTAATTACATTAAATAACAAAAAATACTTTGTATCAACTATTTTGATACTTAAGTAATAATTTTAGACTTTCGCGTTCCATTACACTAAAATATGTCTTTATGGGTCTACACGCGATATTAGGAGTAGCAAATTACATAGCTACTTACTGCCCGACGTTTCGACTGGGTTACACCAATCGTGGTCGCGAGCGAACTGGCGCCGCCCGTCTTCGTCTGCCACAGCGGTTGTGAATTTCTTGATCCACCCCCGAACCAGCACTAATGTCATTTGTACAGCTACCCACATTTGTCTGACACACTACACTCACTACCTACCAAACTCCGGGTGTATATAAAATCGATTGCAGTTGTGGTAGTTCTTATATTGGACAAACCAAACGGGCTATAGCCGCGAGGGTGAAAGAACATATTGCAGCTATTAAAAATCGACAAACGAACAAGTCCGCGGTCGCTGAGCACCTATTAGAAATGGGTAGTAATCATTGGATGGAGCTACATGACCCGAAGGTCCTCTCAACAGATCGTCACTATCACACAAGAATAGTGCGAGAAGCTATTGAAATTAAGAAGCACAGAAATTTCAATAGGGAAGATGGATTCAAGTTATCATCGGCATGGAACCCAGTGATTAGTAAGTGCATACCGCGGAAAGTTACGTCTAATATGAACCCGGATACAGTGAGTGTAGTGTGTCAGACAAATGTGGGTAGCTGTACAAATGACATTAGTGCTGGTTTAGGGGTGGATCAAGAAATTCACAACCGCTGTGGCAGACGAAGACGGGCTGCGCCAGTTCGCTCGCGACCACGATTGGTGTAACCCAGTCGAAACGTCGGGCAGTAAGTAGCTATGTAATTTGCTACTCCTAATATCGCGTGTAGACCCATAAAGACATATTTTAGTGTTAAGTAATAATTAGCCTAATAAGGTATAAAAAAATCTTCTGTATAAATAAATTTGAGTGATGAATCTATGATTTGAATGATAAACCTATAATTAAAAATATGGGATAATATGGGAATTAATTTTATAAATACATACTTCGAAAATACATTTTACTACATTCACAAGAAGAAATACATTATGGCTACTTTGTCACTTGATATCGGTCACTGCTACTTTCCCTCACAGAGTACATGTAATCGTGGGTCGCCTACATAGCAGGGCAATTGTTGAGAAATTGTACCAGTAATATTGCTGTTATCAGATACCAGGCACTATATCCCTTGGTTGTAACCATTGCTACTACATATCTATGTCACTTAGTGTAACTAACTAGCGTTGCTGTCAATCGATACTAGCAAGTGTTACTTTGTCACTCTTTACTAGTAACTGCTACTTTGTCACTCGATACCGGTCGCAATTACTTTTGTCACTCGACACAGTATCTGTTACTGTGTCACTCGTCACAGTTGCACGCGCACGATGGGCCCCTGCCGCTCGTCGGGCACCTTGTTGTATCTGTTACTCTGTTACTCGACAACGTGTTGAACGAGAACTATATCCCTTGGATTACAACCATTGCTACTACTATGTCGCTTAGTGTAACTAACTAGTGTTGCTGTCAACCATTACTAGGAAGTGTTACTTTGTCACTCGATATTATCAACTGCTACTTTGTCACTCAATAATAGCAATTGCTACTTTGTCACCAGATATCAGTCACTTGATACACTGCCATACTGATTATTAAGAAGCAGTGTTGCTGTCACTTGATACCAGCAGCATTTTGTCACTCGATACTGGTCACTGCTACTTTCGTCACTCGATACCAGTCACTGCTACTTTTGTCACTCGATACCAGTCACTGCTACTTTCGTCACTCGATACCAGTCACTGCTACTTTTGCCACTCGACACCGTCACCGCTCCCCCGTCACAGCTGCACGCGCACGATGGGCCCCTGCCGCTCGTCGGGCACGCCGTGCACGCGGCGCGTGTGCGCGCGCACCTTGTTCGGCTTCTCGAAGCGGTGGTCGCACACCGGGCACAGGTAGCCGTAGCGGCGGCCCGTGTGCACGTTGTGCTTGTGGATCTGAAGGAACTTGCGGGACTTGTTGTATCTGTTACTGTGTCACTCGATACCAGTGTCCGTTACTTTTGTCACTCGATACCGGTCACTGCTACTTTTGTCACTCGATACCAGTATCTGTGACTTTTGACACTTAATTCTAGTATTTGTTACTTTGTCACACGATACTAATATTAGTTACTTTCGTCACTCGATACCGGTCACTGCTACTTTTGTCACTCGATACCAGTCACTGCTACTTTTGACACTTAATTCTAGTATCGGTGACTTTTGACACTTAATTCTAGTATTTGTTACTTTGTCACACGATACTAATATCAGTTACTTTTGTCACTCGACACCGTCACCGCTCCCCGGTCACAGCTGCACGCGCACGATGGGCCCCTGCCGCTCGTCGGGCACGCCGTGCACGCGGCGCGTGTGCGCGCGCACCTTGTTCGGCTTCTCGAAGCGGTGGTCGCACACCGGGCACAGGTAGCCGTAGCGGCGGCCCGTGTGCACGTTGTGCTTGTGGATCTGTAGGAACTTGCGGGACTTGTTGTATCTGTTACTGTGTCACTCGATACCAGTGTCCGTTACTTTTGTCACTCGATACCAGTGTCCGTTACTTTTGTCACTCGATACCAGTATCTGTGACTTTTGACACTTAATTCTAGTATTTGTTACTTTGTCACACGATACTAATATCAGTTACTTTTGTCACTCGATACCAGTATCTGCTACTTTTGTCACTCGATACCAGTCACTGCTACTTTTGTCACTCGATACCAGTATCTGTGACTTTTGACACTTAATTCTAGTATTTGTTACTTTGATACTAATATCAGTTACTTTTGTCACTCGATACCGGTCACTGCTACTTTTGTCACTCGATACCAGCCACTGCTACTTTTGTCACTCGATACCAGTCACTGCTACTCTTGCCACTCGACACCGTCACCGCTCCCCCGTCACAGCTGCACGCGCACGATGGGCCCCTGCCGCTCGTCGGGCACGCCGTGCACGCGGCGCGTGTGCGCGCGCACCTTGTTCGGCTTCTCGAAGCGGTGGTCGCACACCGGGCACAGGTAGCCGTAGCGGCGGCCCGTGTGCACGTTGTGCTTGTGGATCTGAAGGAACTTGCGGGACTTGTTGTATCTGTTACTGTGTCACTCGATACCAGTGTCCGTTACTTTTGTCACTCGATACCGGTCACTGCTACTTTTGTCACTCGATACCAGTATCTGTGACTTTTGACACTTAATTCTAGTATTTGTTACTTTGTCACACGATACTAATATTAGTTACTTTTGTCACTCGATACCGGTCACTGCTACTTGTCACTCGATACCAGTATCCGTTACTTTTGTCACTCGATACCGGTCACTGCTACTTTCGTCACTCGATACCAGTCACTGCTACTTTTGCCACTCGACACCGTCACCGCTCCCCCGTCACAGCTGCACGCGCACGATGGGCCCCTGCCGCTCGTCGGGCACGCCGTGCACGCGGCGCGTGTGCGCGCGCACCTTGTTCGGCTTCTCGAAGCGGTGGTCGCACACCGGGCACTTGCGGGACTTGCGGGACTTGTTGTATCTGTTACTGTGTCACTCGATACCAGTGTCCGTTACTTTTGTCACTCGATACCAGTCACTGCTACTTTTGTCACTCGATACCAGTATCTGTGACTTTTGACACTTAATTCTAGTATTTGTTACTTTTGTCACTCGATACCAGTGTCCGTTACTTTTGTCACTCGATACCGGTCACTGCTACTTTTGTCACTCGATACCAGTATCTGCTACTTTTGTCACTCGATACCGGTCACTGCTACTTTCGTCACTCGATACCAGTCACTGCTACTTTTGCCACTCGATACCAGTATCTGTTACTTTTGTCACTCAATACCAGTATCTGCGACTTTTGTCACTCGATACCAGTATATGCTACTTTTGTCACTAGATACCAGTATTTGTTACTTTCGTCACTCGATACCAGTCACTGCTACTTTTGCCACTCGACACCGTCACCGCTCCCCCGTCACAGCTGCACGCGCACGATGGGCCCCTGCCGCTCGTCGGGCACGCCGTGCACGCGGCGCGTGTGCGCGCGCACCTTGTTCGGCTTCTCGAAGCGGTGGTCGCACACCGGGCACAGGTAGCCGTAGCGGCGGCCCGTGTGCACGTTGTGCTTGTGGATCTGTAGGAACTTGCGGGACTTCAAACGTTTGGGGCACATGTCGCACTGGAAATGGGAAACAAATTGTGAGTAACACAAAATACATATTGCAAGATTTGCAAGACCTAAGGATGTTGTGTGTGCGTGAACCGGAACGCACAAAATATTTCACAAATGGCGCATCCGTCAAACATCTGAATCAATCGGTCAAACAAAAGATTAGAGGCCAAAAGTAGACCAATAAATCCTAACTCTGGACTGCGTAATTTCTTCACATAAAACATCATACAATTTGTACATGGTTTACATTTTCAATGCTGGGCAGGGCAGGTAGCAGGCGCCGCAGTGGTCGCACACTGGTATTCTGTCACTAGTATTGTGTCACTAGTATTCTGTCACTAGTATTGTGTCACTAGTATTGTGTCACTAGTATTGTGTCACTAGTATTCTGTCACTAGTATTGTGTCACTAGTATCGGTAGCACATGCCTGGAAGTTCTTCTCTGGCAGGTGGATGGCGATGTGCTGCACCAGGTTGGACCGGCGGTGGAACGTGGCGCCGCAGTGGTCGCACACTGGTATTGTGTCACTGGTATTGTGTCACTAGTATCGGTAGCAGGTACCTGGAAGTTCTTCTCTGGCAGGTGGATGGCGATGTGCTGCACCAGGTTGGACCGGCGGTGGAACGTGGCGCCGCAGTGGTCGCACACTGGTATTGTGTGACTAGTATTGTGTCACTAGTATCGGTAGCAGGTACCTGGAAGTTCTTCTCGGGCAGGTGGATGGCGATGTGCTGCACCAGGTTGGACCGGCGGTGGAACGTGGCGCCGCAGTGGTCGCACACTGGTATTGTGTCACTGGTATTGTGTCACTAGTATCGGTAGCAGGTACCTGGAAGTTCTTCTCTGGCAGGTGGATGGCGATGTGCTGCACCAGGTTGGACCGGCGGTGGAACGTGGCGCCGCAGTGGTCGCACACTGGTATTGTGTCACTAGTATTGTGTCACTAGTATCGGCAGCAGGTACCTGGAAGTTCTTCTCTGGCAGGTGGATGGCGATGTGCTGCACCAGGTTGGACCGGCGGTGGAACGTGGCGCCGCAGTGGTCGCACACGTACGGCCGCTCGCCCGTGTGCCGGCGCTCGTGGATCTGTACAATAAGAAAAAGAAAAAATATATTTTTGTTACGATTATGAATACGTATTTTTTTTTTCTAAACCCTGTATCTTCCCACTGTTGGGCCAAGGTCTCGTCCAAACCTGTCCACCGCTCTCTATCCAAAGCTAACTTGCCAACTCCTTGATAGCTGGAGCAAATCGTCACATCACCTTTTCTTGGGCCTAATCAAAATTGAAACAAACACTAGTCCAGTCAAATTAGGTTTCATCTGCGGAAAAATTACTAGTGAGCTGAATTTTGGTACACACCTTTATTACGGCATTGTAATGAAGGTGTGAAAAATCGACATTCATATCGTGCCGGCTTAAAAAGTTATAGGGGTCAAAAGGTCGCGAAAATCAGTTTTTCGCGAATATCTTGCGATCTATTGCTTGTAGGTTAATTGAGGTCATTAGAAAAATTATTTGTTATAAAATTATCTACAAAAATGTCCTTTGCATTTTTTTGTAGAATTGAAAGTTTTCGGAGGAGAGCGCCGAGAAAGCACTCACATACGGTATTGTATACCAAGGCGTACGTACGCCCTTTGCTTTCAATTGATATTTGTAAGCGTGTTGTTAGTAAAATCTACTACATACAGACATATAGCATTAGTAATACTAGTACAGAAAGTTTTCCTTTTTGGAAAAGGAAAACTGAAAATCATGAAGATGTTTAAAAAAAGATTTGTAATTGTACAAAAAATTGCAGCGGTAGAAAATATGTCCTAGCATTGACAATGCATCTCGAGAGCAATTTTCTTGTTGGAATATTTCTGCAAAATTGTTTAAATCAGATCTTTTTTCAAACATCTTCATGATTTTCAGTTTTTCTTTTCCAAAAAGGAAAACTTTTTGTACTAGTATTACTAATGCTATATGTCTGTATGTAGTAGATTTTACTAACAACACGCTTACAAATATCAATGAAAAGCATAGGGCGTACGTACGCCTTGGTATACAATACCGTATGTGAGTGCTTTCTCGGCGCTCTCCTCCGAAAACTTTCAATTCTACAAAAAAATGCAAAGGACATTTTTTGTAGATAATTTTATAACAAATAATTTTTCTAATGACCTCAATTAACCTACAAGCAATAGATCGCAAGATATTCGCGAAAACTGATTTTCGCGACCTTTTGACCCCTATAACTTTTTAAGCCGGCACGATATGAATGTCGATTTTTCACACCTTCATTACAATGCCGTAATAAAGGTGTGTACCAAAATTCAGCTCACTAGTAATTTTTCCGTAGATCGGTGTTTAAAAGAGCTAATTTTACTGGACTAACCAATAAAGAAAATGTACTATCATCATCATCAGCCCATCTCTGTCCACTGCTGGACATACATAGGTCTCCCCAAATGCGCGCCACATCTGTCGTTCTTCCGCTACTCGCATCCAGCTCCTACCAGCCGTCCTGCGCAGATCGTCACACCACCTGGCCTGCGGGCGTCCTACACTACGTTTGCCGAGACGCGGTCTCCACTCCAGAACTCGACTACCCCAACGGTTCTACTATGGCTGATGTGGCCAGCCCACAATACAAATATACTATTGCTACTACCAATTCTTAGTGCTGGTGATTCCGGTAGGTATAAACGGGTCACTGGTATCCAGTGGTTAATGCTGTTGCTAACAGATCGGATACTAGTGTCCGACGAATAATACCTGTCAGCCACTTGTGTCCGACAAAAAAATGTCTCCCCTGTGTCTCTGGTATCCGACGGTTATTAGCATCTGACATACCTAATGAGAGCCGTCAGTCAGGTGTCCAACTAATAGCTGTCGGTCACATGCATACATACATACATACATAAAATCACGCCTTTTTCCCAAAGGGGTAGGCAGAGATCACTTCCAGCGATCCACTTTTCACCTCTGTGGGAAACGTGACGTGACGGGTTGTGAACCACGTCGCCGCCATTCTGCCTTGTGCATTGTTTTAACAAGGTCATTGCGTTCCCACGTAGCAAGGATATATGACGGGGGAAGGAAAAGGGGAGGAAGGATACTATCGCCTCGGATGATTTGGACTGAGTCGATAGTAGCTCGAGGAGCCGGGGTCGCTTACCCGTATACCGTTCACCAACCACCGGACAGATAGTTGTGACTGGTATCCCCCGGCTTTCACACACACACAAATTTGTTTGTTTGTTGGCGACAAACAAGTATCGTCGGTCACATGTGTCCGACGAACACTCGTTTGTCGGTCACAAGTGTCCGACGGTCAACACTTACAACTAGCGCCTCCTTGGTGGCGGAGCTATACTCGCAGAAGGCGCACTTGTGTATGCGGCCCAGCCCGTGACGCGCTCGCTTGTGTTCTTGGAGTTGATGGTTGTTTCGACAGCGCTTGCCGCATGTCTGCACACATAATCATAGAGTAACATTAATGTTGAGTGCTCTTAGGGTTAATAGTAATCCATTCTGTGTGAAAAATCTATCAGTATCCAAGCCGCGTAAGATAGATGATTGAAATTTGGCATGCAGATACTCTAATGAATGTAAAGATTACTTGCAACGCAATTTAAGATAAGTTAAGATAATTGTTTATTTGTACCAAGAGACACACATACATGCAATATCGGAAATTAAAAGAAAATCAATAGTAAAATAATACAATACAGAAACTACAAACAAAATTAGAACTAAAATAAATAAAAAGAAAACCGAAACTACAAACAAAATAAAATAAATCTAAGTCTATCACAAACGCCCAGACGACATTCATGTGTGTCGCTGTGACACAAAATGGCAATAGCTCAGCGATAGGTTTACCAGAGGCAAACCAAATTTTGATAAATTATCACGGGAACGGGAGTTATTGAGAAAAAACTTTTGTATGGAAAATCCTGGTCCACGCGAACGAAGTCGCAGGCACAGCTAGTAATATAACCATGAAAAGAACATTGGCATTGACAAAATTGTTGATTTTGTTAAAAAATATATTATTATTCTTTCTATCGCGTGTAGACCTAATTGTTTTAAATATGTAGTTTTAAAAACAAAGACCTGTCAAACACAATTCAAGTAAAAAAATATCAATCTCACCTCACAAATACAGAAGTTAGTGTGGAACCGCGTATGAGCCTTGTATGTGGCCTTCATCCGGAACTCTTTGCCGCAAGTGTTGCACTTATACCCCCCGGGCGGGGCGCCCCGTCCGCCCCGTCCGCCCACCCCGCCTACCCCGCGCGCCCCCCGCGTTGCACCCACCCCGGCTTCAGTTTGACGCTTCTTCGCTCTGGCTGCGGGCTTCTGTGGAACCTATCAGAACACTTTTGAATTAAAACTAATATTACGGATTAAACTTGCTTATATTTTTAAATGAGTTTCCAGGTCATCTCACATTCTCTTTTTTGGCCAATAACAGCATTGGAGTGAATTGGGGGAGGCCTTTGCCCAGCAGTGGGACAGTATGAGATAAGAAAAAAAGATGAAATATAAACATTATAGGCTTGCTAGACAACCAATAAAACTATTTAGTCTGTCAAGTTAGATTATTTGATAATATTGTACACATATTTTTTATTTTATTTAACAAACAAGAAACAGAAAAGTGCACCGACGTTTAAGAAAATATCAGTGCAGGTGTGCAGGTTTCCTCACAATGTTAAAGCATTGAATAATCGTACATATGAATTCCTTGAGACTCAATGAGATACAAAAATAGTCATCAAACTTACACTCTTCTCTGTGGTGTCAACCTCTTTTTTCACGGTATCCATCACCTTATCTTGATAATCATCATTCTGATACGAATCATCTTGGCAACCATTATCATCACCAATATCACCATAATCATGTGTATCAAGATTCTCCACAGTTGCATAATGTGACCAGTCCTCATCTTGTGTTGGTTTTGTTTTAGTTTTCTTCGTTTCTTTTGTTTTCTTCTGCAATTTTCCCTTCTTTTTTTTCTTGCCAGCGAGCCTGAGCAGGGTCTTCTCAGCTTTCCGACTTGTTCGCCGGAATTGAACAGCCATGGTAACAGTCTCTACGCATTTACTGCAAATTTTCTGAGATAAACCATCATCCTTTTTTATCTGAAACAAATGATGAAAATGTGACATTTTCCCCCAGAGGAGTAGACACAGACAGATCATTCTATGTCCTGCCATGTGTTACGGTCTTGGCACACCACTTTCGCTTCTTCCAGATCTATATATAGTGATAGTATTATATAAACATTGTTTGGATTTCAAAATATATGTTTCTACTGTTCCTGTATAGTCTAAATAAATGTAGTAAGAAAAAGTTTCAGATAAAATAGGTTGATATATAGAATTTCAATAATGAAATTTTGCAAACAGGGCCAGCTACATAAAACTGTTTTTATGATTACTTAATGAACACAAAAGTTTATGAGCATATAAACTAAATCAAATTGGATTATTTGAATAAGAAGGATTCAAATAAATGAAGATAGGAAATATTTTTGTAATGAATTTACAGCTCAAAAGTTTAGGAGGCGGCATTTTATTCTTACCTATCATAAATAGCGTATATGCTACTTAGGCACTTCTTTAACATTAAAAGAGTTTATATTTAGTTAATTTGATATTAAATAATTAGTAAATAATCCTTTTTTACCTGCAAACCGGTCGCACTCAATAGCTCTTGAGACCGTTCATTCTCATCGCCTTTGCTGGTAAATATGGACTCCAAGTTCTCAGTACTGAGGCAAGTCCTGCATTGGACCACCTCAAGCTCTTTTAAATTCACACTAACAGGCTTCAAAACCTTTTGTTTACGAGCCATCCGCTTTTTCATAGTAATTCTATTTAACATAAGTACCGCCAACATTTTATCGAATTTTCTGACTAGATACACCTAGTTTAATGTTTTTAGTGAAATAATATAAAAATTCAACGTTTATAGGGCCAAGTAGAAATAAATTTAGTTTAATAATACGGTAAATGTTGTTAAAATTCGTTTATAAAAAATAAACAACAACAAACAGGGGTCTTCACGAAGTGACATTTCAAAACTGACAGTTTTGTTTTTCAGTAATGAAGCAAATACATACTTCGTTCTGCTTTATATTTTATAGAGCTCTATGTACTTTCCAATTATACACTTGAAGCCAGATTATCAACTCAAATATAATCTCAAAACTATTTATTGTATTCAAAACTTTCAAGCCCTTTTAAGTCCTAAGTGCAGGGTCTAAACACGGGTAAAAAAAGAACAATGTAGGTAGAGTAAGGTAGTCTTTATTTATTTTTATAGATTCGTTTCACGCTAAAGGCTCAGATGGTCAGTGGAAAGGGCGATCTGCTTTTTGCGGCGAGTCTTATGCCTGTTCTTGTGTATCTTCATCAGCGTAACAGATTTGAACAGGGCGGGGCACTCGTCGCACTGAAAATTAAAAAAAAAAATCAAAAGATAGGCTCATTTTCCATTATTTTAACAGTTCACCCCTACGATGATGGCTTGGAGTAGCCTCGTCATCATCACCGGACTTGCGGGGGAGCGGATGGCTCTCACCCCTACGATGATGGCTTGGAGTAGACTCGTCATCATCACCGGACTTGCAGGGGAGCGGATGACTCTCACCCCTAAACACGTCATATTCTGTTCAACCCCTCTCCTTGATGAGATCCGTCACCTTTACAAACTCCTCTCTACACTCACCGGCACAGTCTTCTCCTGGCGATGTATAGCGACGTGCTGCAGGTAGCTGGAGCGGCGGTGGAAGCCCGCGCCACACTGCGCGCACACGAACGGCCGCTCGCCCGTGTGCAGCCGCTCGTGGATCTGGGGGACAAATAAATAAATAAATAAATATCTGGGACATTCCCACTCACTGTCATCTGACCCCAAACTAAGCAGAGCTTGTACTACGGGCGTCAGAAACTGATATACATACATCTATATTTATAAACACATACTTAAACACATAATCAGAAACGCAAAATAGGCGCCTTGACGTCGAATTGCGGATATCAGCCCGTTGCACCATTACCATACATAATCAGAACCAGACACGGAATAAACACCGATGTTCATCACACAAATATTTGTCCCGCGTTGGAATCAAACCCATGACTCTTAGAACCGCCAGCCAGAGTCGCTAACCACTGTTCCACCGAGCCAGTAGACAGCCATAGACTATAGAGCTAGGCACTTTGTGCTTGGGTTATTTTCAGGGTTCCATGCTGAAGGGTTAAAGCGGAAACCTAAATAAAGTCAAAGAAAATGGATATTCCATACACACTTGGTAGAGTTTATCATCATCAGCCAAGTAGTTAAGATCTAAATTCATATGTATGATTTATTTGACACTTTAACGGTGAAAGAAAACATCGTGAGGAAACCTGCACTCCTACTAATAAATTCTTAGGTTGTGTAGTCAACTAACCCACACTTGGCCAGGGTGGATGTCTAAGGCCTTATCGCCCTAGTTTAGGGTAGGCCCGTGCCCCAGCAGTGGGGACATGTATGGGCTGACTATGATGATGAACTGATAATTCACTCACCTTAACCATCTCCAGTGAGGATCCCCTATATTCACAGTACTGGCATTTATCTGTCTTCTTGTAGCCATGTCTTCCTCGGCAGTGGATTAGCAGTCGCCTTTTACTGGTGAACTTCTTACCACAATGCTGGAAAATAATAGACAGACACTTCAGTATCCAATTTCATATTACTAAGATGAGGTGGGGTACACATACATACATGGAGTGATGTGTGACTGAGTGCAATATAATAATATAAATCCACAACATCGCATACATTGATCTGATCCTGTGGTAAGCAGCTCAAGCACTTGTGTTACAGATATTGGAGTCAACAGTGGATACACAAATACACTTAAAGACACAAATATACAATCAGTATTTAAAAATATTTGGTTTATTCAAGATTCAACCAAAAGTAACTACGGCATCTAACCGATTTCAGCCATGGCGGCCGATCTCAATTGAGATCAGCCAAGTGCGCGCAAACACAAGTGCACTCTCTATTCCCTTACTCTCATAATTCGGTGAGACGGCAATCTGACATGACCGATGAGAGATCGGGCGCAGGACCACAGGCTTAACGTGCTTTCCGAAGCATGGGCGTTCAACCGTCAACTTCCTAACTCCGGGCTGAGTAATTTCATTACAGAAAAACTCACACAAATATTGCCCGAAACCAGACTCGAACCCGGGACCTCTAGGTCCTAACGCAGCACTTGCTACCAATAGACCAACGAGGCAGTTAAAACCAAAACCAACCAACCAAAAGAACAACAAAACAAATGTAAAACATTACCTCACAAACTATATTTCTTCCTGTATGTATTTTGTAATGATTATTCAAAGCACATTTAGATTTGACCAGCTTATGACAGTATTTGCATTCTAGCGGCTCTTCTTTCATCTCATTCTTTAATATCTCCTTTTGCACTTCAACTTTCTTCTGTTTACAAACTTTTTGGTAATCCAATTGAATTGATTTATTTAATGTTTTGTTTTCAAATAAGATATCTCTTGGTCTGTTTAAAATTTCTTCTATTGTAGCTTCAAATTCTGTATAACTGTTCTCTATAGCAGATTTATGTTTTTCTGTATTGTATTTATAATCATTGGTAGTGGAATTATGATTTTCAGCATTGGTTTCAAATGTATCTTCATCTTTTGATGTATTATTAATAGATGTGTAGCAAAATTTATTATGATCAGTCAAAGATTCCTCATTTGGGCCAAAGGGTAAAGGATTATTGTAAGTAAAATCTCTTGCTTTGAACTTGCTAGTCTTATTGCTAGCATCTGCTAAGTTTCCATCATTCTGTGATGTATCACTAACTTCTTTTTTTATTCTCTTCTGACTCAAAAGTATTAAGTATGACTTTTTACAAGTTTTTCGAAAAGCTAGGTACTCATTTACAAATTTTATGCATGTAGCACACATGGATTGCGATAGTCCATCTTTTGTTAGGATCTGGGAAAGAAAAATGACATCATATAGAAGGTTTTAATCTAGGCATATTTCTGAAAAAGCGTTGATGGCCGAGTGGTTAAGGTCGTTGCTTGCCATGCGAGAGGTCGCCAGTTCAAACCCCGCCAGGTACCAATGTGTTTTTCAAATTTGAAATTCATATGTACCATCATTCGACGCTTTAACGGTGAAGGAAAACATCGTGAGGAAACCTGCACACCTAAGAAGAAATTCTAAGGTTGTGTAGTCGACCAACCCGCACTTGGCCAACGTGGTCGACTAAGGCCTTATCGCCCTAGTTTAGGGTAGGCCCGTGCCCCAGCAGTGGGGACGTATATGGGCTGATGATGATGATTTCTGAGATTGTAAAATATACTTCTTATGATGAGATTTAAATGGCTTGAAACTTTTGAAATAAAGTGCTTGAAGGAACTTTGGAACTCTGTTAATTTATCGATTGCCCCAGGTAACTACTGTACTCATTAATAACAAATTTGATATAGATATCTTATTGTAATTCGCAATTCGAAACTACCTTTAATCCAGTTGCTTTCAGAAGCACTTTACTACATTTTGTAGTTTTATTTGTAGATACAAAAATTTTATTCAGGTCAGTTTCACTTAAACACGTCCTACAACATGTCATTATCATGTAGATTTCTCGGTAGGTAGTTTTAAATAAATTATATAAATAAATTAAGTTACTCAAAATAAATAAAGTGAAGACTTCTTTTCTTTCTATCCAATTCGTGACAAACGTCAAAGTAGCAAAAACATAAACATGTCACTGTCATTATGTTGAAGGGTATTATCATTATTATGTACCCTGTGTGCAGGGTTTTTTGGAAGTTTGTTTTTTAACATAAAATAAAGTTTGATTCAAACAAGAAACTATGTTTCTCCTACAACCTGATATTGATATTGATGTCTTCACATGTAAATACAATAAAATAAAAGTCGGAAGATTCAAAACCATACCTGAAATTGCGTTTTGTTATCACTATTAAACATAGCTTTTATTTTCCAAACCACAATTTGAGCTTTGGTAAAAATATAATTTGTTGCATAATTATCATAAAATTATTAACAATTTCCGGAGTATATGCCGTGTAGTTGATACTAAAAACTTTTCTGAAGGAATAATTTATTGTTCTGATTTGTTTATATTACAATCAGAACAAAACGCTATTTATGTCAAACCCATTTTAGCGTTCCCTGTTGATTTTGTAAATATTTATGTTTTTTTTACCTACATATCTACATTTATGAATGAAATTTTATATTACAGTTACTAGCCAACCATCTTAAAAATGCTGCCTTGGGCCTGCTGCAGAACTTGCATGAGCTCTCAAAGTTTAAATCCTATATTTTCATCTCATGGCCAAAATGATAAATATAAGTTGGCTGTGTTTACTGCCTTTGGGATTAAGGTAAATTAGATTTTGGATTCACAGACAGACAGACAGCCTTCATATTGTATTCTGAAATAATGCTAGTTGGTCCTAATCTAGTACTTCAGATATCTCTCCAACAAAAAAACACTGATCACACATATAATTTTAAATAACTTTAAAATTTTTCTATCTCAGATTGAGCCCAACGACGATTTGCCTCAACAAATGTGCACTGCCTGCGTAAACTTTGTGAATGAATCAAAGAAATTCCGCCAAAAAGCAGAGGAGACACAAGACAAACTCATAAAACAGCTTCAGGATGCTAAAAGCTCCGCTGTTAAAATAGAAACGGCACGATTAGAGACGGCACCTTCAGAAGATCCATATGATGATTTAGATTTTAAAGATGACGATGATGATGTACCGTTAAACTACTTCCGATGCAGTAAAGAGAAGGTTGAAGATTCAAATAATGAGAAGAATCAGGTTGGTTCATATCGCTATTGGTTGTTGGTACTACAATTAGCAGCCTGTTATGTGAAAATAATTCTCTAGTAACCCAGAAGTATAATGGTTATTATACTTCTGGGTAGAGCATCCTATACTATGATGTTTTGTAACTCAGTGTGCCTCGGCGTGATGTTAGTCACCAACTTTGTTGACTTTGGAGTGCCTGAAAATTAGCGCTGGCAAGGAACTTGGTCCCATGTCAGTCAAGCTGAACCACTTCCATTTGCTCATTACTTGTAATTTATTTTCTTTTGGCATTTGTGCTATATAATTTAAAATGTTCAAGTGAGCAATTAATGATTTCTTATTCTTATGAGTCTCCGGCATCAACTCCCATTGCCTCCTTTAAGAAGCCACTCTGATCCAGTGTGGTCTGAGTGTATGGCGCAGGTCAGCAGTCCGTCGCGTTGTGGAAATCACATTTGCTGATCTATTTTTAAGAAGTGTGTCATGATGCTTGAGAACTTGAACTGAGCATTTTCATCCTAAATAGAAACTACATACTAAATATAAGAGTTCTAACTGTTGTAGTTTCTGAAATATTTCACATTTAAATTTTGCTTACTTGAATCATTACAAATCATTCGAAAAAAAACCAATTTTTTATGGGTAAAGTATACTGTAAAGAGCTCTAAACTTTGGGTTTCTAAATAATATATTTAGAATAATAATACACAAACAGTGGCGTAACTATACCCGTTGAAGTCCGTGGCAAAATTCATCGGTTGGGGCCCCGTGCACCCCCCATTCTTTTTTTTTTTATCTTAATGTGTATGTGGGTTGGCAGATGAGATTCTCCTATGACCGGGGACCCCTTTCGGCTGGGGCCCCCTACCGGGTGGGGGCCCGTGGCATTTTGCCGACTTGCCACCCTGTAGTTACGCCACTGCACACAAGTCAAATGTGTAGTGTTCACGCAAATAAAAAACAATACTACAATCACAAATCGACAACTCCTTCTCAGACCACCATTATAAATCAACCTTCAATCCAGTATTTATAGAGCAGGACCATTAATCAATTGTTTCAGGTCGAATTTGAATGCAAAGTCCAAGATATAGTGGACAAACCAATAGAAATAGTGTACAACGGTGATAAAAAGAAGAACCCGGCTAAAGGGAAGACGGTTAAGCGGAAACCAAGGCTGAAGAAGACTGACAGTGCGGGAGAAAAGAAAGAAAAGAGTAAAAAAGAGAGGGTGAAGGAGGAGATTGAGTGTGAATATTGCCATAAGATATTGACATCGAAGTTGTCTTTAAGGAACCATTATAAGATACACACGGGATTTGATGTGGTCTGCGAGGTAGGAAGATTTTTTAATTTTATACTGCTGGTGTACAGAGTAATTATGGATACCTTTTTATGAAAAAATCAATATAATATTTTCTGATTGGACTTATAAACAATACTTTTTTCCATTTTTATCCATGCTACACCTCTCTGGGGCTGGTGCTATTGGTGGCCCGGTGGTGTAGTGGTAGTGTGGATTCTAATCCGTCCCCATTGCACTGCGGAGTTTTAGTATGTACACCCCTGAGACACCTTCTCAGGAGCAGCTTGTCGGAAGTCCCGGTCTCCGGCATGACCCTGATGGCTCATCAAGAGTTCCTCCGTGTAAAAAAAAGGTGCTTTTACTGCACCTCTCAGGACTCATAGAATCTGTGGTCACATAGCCATGTACATAGCCAGACTCTTAGACTCTGTGGTCACATAGCCATACAATATCTTTACTCTGTTTCTTTTTATTTTAATTATCGTTATTTTTAATAGTAGTAAATTGAGTATTATAGTGCTTTTTGCTATGGCACACCCAGACTTGTATTTTGTAACATGATTGTCGCTTAAAAAGTGTGACTATCGAGTTTCTTGCCGAAGTCCTCTCGGTAGAATCGGCGTTCCGAACCGGTGGTAGAATCTTATTATTATTAATGTGAGGATTTATAAGTGCATGTAAATTGCCTATATAAATAAAGACATTTTTGATTGATTGATTGGCATAGCCATGTCACAGACTCTTAGGCTCAGTGGTGGGTTCCAGCACTGTGGTAAGCGGTTCATCACCCGGCGGCTGCTGCTGATGCATTGCCGCGCCAAGCATGGTTATGAGAAGACTGATAAATGCTCCTATTGTGACTACCGGGCATCAAACGCGGAACAGGTCAAGGTGAGTGACCATAAAATATATAGGCAATGTGTATAATCCGGTATTGTATAGATTACCTAGGTATTCTATACAATGCCTAAAACGTTCAGGCAATGTGTATAATACGATTAATTTCACACATTGCCTAGGTATTGTATAAAATGCCCGAAGTGCATCAGGTAATGTGTATAATGAACGACCATGGGTAGGACCTTGAACGTTTTTATTTATTTATTATTCAGACAGAGTTAATCCACCTTAACCTCGGTATATTTTGAATAATATGTTATTGCTTTGCGTAGAGGGGTTAGGTAGCATTGGTTTTGAGTCCGTCCATTAACCCATAAATAATCCATCTGTCACCAGGTTTTAACTCAAGAACAGTGATATCTAGATATGTAGTTGCAATTTGTTGATCATATACATACACTAACTGTGCCCGCGACTTCGTTCGCGTGAACTACAGATATTACATATAAAAGGTTTTTCCCAATTACTCCTATTACCGTGATTTTTCAATATCGCGTTGCAAGTAAGTTTTTCGTTTATTAAGGACCTTGTATGCCAAATTTCAATCATCTTTCTTTCGCGGTTTTGATTTTTTTATAAAAAGTATTTTTACTGCTAACTCCCGTTCCCGTAAGATTTATCAATATCCTGTTTCAATTAAGCATTAAGTTTACTATGGTACCAGCATGCCAAATTTAAAGCATCTAACTTAAGTGGTTAAGATTTTTCATACAAAAAGATTTTCTCGCGAATTCCCACACACCTCTACGGTACCGTAGCTACGTTATTTCCAAATTTTAAGTGCCTACGTTAACCCGTTTAGGCTGTGCGTCGATATGTCAGTCAGTCAGTCAATCAGTCAGTCAGTTTCTCCTTTTATATATTTAGATGTTACCGGACAAACCCGATTTCAGGACAAACTCGTTTGGCCTTGGATAAACTATGTAGTACTTGCGAGCTCAGGACTTCCTGGCACCCTAGACTGAGTTAAAAAAGAGTCCTATTTGTGTTAATTTTTTTTAAACCACCCATATATACCTGTGACGGAAAAACTAGTTTAGCTTAGGCCAAACTAGTTTGTCCTAGAACTCCTATGTGACAAACGCTCAATACGCAAAAAACACGGCATACCAACCGATAAAATGCAATATGTTTAATCAGCGCTATCTGCTTGTGACAGTTAAAATTAGGATAAGCTCTCAAAAAGATCAGTAGGTACCTATCTAACTAACCAAATTACGGAGAAGACAAATCGACTAAATACATTACCTAAGCTTCAACCGGCATTCTATACAATGCCTAGGTATTCTAAACATTTCCTAGGTAAAGTGTGAAATACTTCAAACATTGAGTATCAATTCATACATTGCCTAAGCAACCTCGGCATTCTATACATTTCCTAGGCATTGTATAGAATGCCTGCATTATACACATTGCCTATAACATATATACAGTGTTTCCCTGGGTAAAGTGCAATCCCGGAAGGAGGTAAAACTAGATAATAAATTATCGAGTAAAAAAATTAAAATAATTATTACTTCGTATGGACTCGATTTTGAAAAAAAAAAGAAATGTGTCTTGAAAACTACATACTGTATTACATTGAAATAAAAACTATAACTATGCCAACCACTTTGCCTTGTCAATAAAATAACAATTAGGCAACTTACAAAACATAGGGCATATCTTTATAAATTGTCTTTTTTGTGGTAAATTTACGTTTTTCTGTGCAATTTTTTTTAATTTAACGTTTTTTAGTTTTTTTTTTTTATTTTAAGATCCGTCCGTCATTTTTAATTATTAACCCGTAGATCCACGAGCGGCTGCACACGGGCGAGCGGCCGTTCGTGTGCGCGCAGTGCGGCGCGGGCTTCCACCGCCGCTCCAGCTACCTGCAGCACGTCGCTATACACCTGCCCGAGAAGACCGTGCAGGTGGGTACCTCCTAGCCAGGGACGAACCAGGGGCTGCAGCCCAGGGCCCCATAGGTGTAAAGAAAAGAAAGAAAGAAAAACTTTTATTTACCACGACATAGAAGACCGTGCAGGTGGGTACCTCCTAGCCAGGGACGAACCAGGGGCTGCAGCCCAGGGCCCCATAGGTGTAAAGAAAAGAAAGAAAGAAAAACTTTTATTTACCACGACATAGAATACCGTGCAGGTGGGTACCTCCCAGCCAGGGGTGGACCTGGGGCTGCAGCCCAGGGCCCCATAGGTGCAAAGAAAAGAAAGAAAGAAAAACTTTTATTTACCACGACATAGAGGACCGTGCAGGTGGGTACCTCCTCCTAGCCAGGGGCGGACTATTTGGACTGCAGCCCAAGGCCCCATATGTGTAAAGAAAAGAAAGAAAGAAAAACTTTTATTTACCACGACATAGAAGACCGTGCAGGTGGGTACCTCCTAGCCAGGGACGAACCAGGGGCTGCAGCCCAGGGCCCCATAGGTGTAAAGAAAAGAAAGAAAGAAAAACTTTTATTTACCACGACATAGAAGACCGTGCAGGTGGGTACCTCCTAGCCAGGGACGAACCAGGGGCTGCAGCCCAGGGCCCCATAGGTGTAAAGAAAAGAAAGAAAAATAAACATATATTGACCGCGACATAGAAGACCGTGCAGGTGGGTACCTCCTAGCCAGGGACGAACCAGGGGCTGCAGCCCAGGGCCCCGTATGTGTAAAGAAAAGAAAGAAAGAAAAACTTTTATTTACCACGACATAGAGGACCGTGCAGGTGGGTACCTCCTCCTAGCCAGGGGCGGACTATTTGGACTGCAGCCCAAGGCCCCATATGTGTAAAGAAAAGAAAGAAAGAAAAACTTTTATTTACCACGCCATAGAAGACCGTGCAGGTGGGTACCTCCCAGCCAGGGGCGGACCAGGGGCTGCAGCCCAGGGCCCCATAGGTGTAAAGAAAAGACGAAAAATAAACATTTATTGACCGCGACATAGAAGACCGTGCAGGTGGGTACCTCCCAGCCAGGGGCGGACCAGGGGCTGCAGCCCAGGGCCCCATAGGTGTAAAGAAAAGAAAGAAAGATAAACTTTTATTTACCACGACATAGAATACCGTGCAGGTGGGTACCTCCCAGCCAGGGGTGGACCTGGGGCTGCAGCCCAGGGCCCCATAGGTGTAAAGAAAAGAAAGAAAGAAAAACTTTTATTTACCACGACATAGAAGACCGTGCAGGTGGGTACCTCCTAGCCAGGGACGAACCAGGGGCTGCAGCCCAGGGCCCCATAGGTGTAAAGAAAAGAAAGAAAAATAAACATATATTGACCGCGACATAGAAGACCGTGCAGGTGGGTACCTCCTAGCCAGGGACGAACCAGGGGCTGCAGCCCAGGGCCCCATATGTGTAAAGAAAAGAAAGAAAGAAAAACAATTATTTACCACGACATAGAAGAAACAATGATACAAAACCGTTTCGCAAACAGGAAAGCATGTTGATATTGTATTTAGCTCTGGTGAGAAGTGTATTGGAATATTCTGTTATTTGGTTGGTATCCTCAATATGCTACTCACACGGACAGATTTAGGTATAGAGGCCGTAGAAAGACGTTTTCTTCGGTACTTAAGTTCTAAGATAGGTATGAATGAATGAAACGTAAGTTATCTTCATATGAATCCAGACTTAAGTTTTTTGGAATAAGTACTTTAGAGTCTAGGCGTAAAGTTCAGGACCTATCGATATTGTTTAAGATTTTGAATAATCAGTGGGATGCTGGGGAATTGTTGAGCCATGTACTTTTGAAAACAACTGGTAGTATGCGAAAATGTAAACTATTTTTTGAGCCTGGTTGTAGCAATAATGTGACATTTAATGATCCGTTGTTTCGAATGTGTAGATCGTATAATGTTAATAGTAGTAGTTTGGACATAATTTCGCAGAGTCTATACTCATTTGTTAAAATTGTAAAACAACAATTATGCATGCATGTTTAAGTAGGTACCTACCATTCTTTTTATTTAGATTTGGGATACAGTTTAAATATGAAGATAAACCTGTAATTTATTTTAATGTACGAATTGTATTCTGTAGTTGTGCCTATTAAAAATAAATAAATAAATACACAAAAACTCAACTCAGCAATGAAATAACACACATATGCAAGGATAATGAAAGTGGTCTCAACGCGTGAGGTACAGGCCTCAGAATATGCCACATCAGCCCGAGAGCCGCTGCAGCGCTAGCATTCTGCCCCGGGGTACGGGCAGAGTGACTATAGTAACTTACACTTAAATAAATAAAAATATTCCACACTGTTATTTACAGGGAACAATTTACCGTAGGTGTAAGGGGTGTTGATTTCCACCCCCCGACATAAACAAGTATGGATTGGCAATATGGGTGCATAGGTTACAATCTAATAAGTTAAACAGGGCTCCCGATATTTCGGCACTGTTGCAAGCGCCACGATCACGCGTAAACTCAGTGCCGAAATATCGGGAGCTCATTAAAACAAAACAACATGGTAAATATCCCGGACAGTTTCAGTTTTCTAATGTGTATAACCATGAAAGTTTAAAATTATATATTAAATTAAACAGGGCTCCATCCGTTTCAGCCCAGGGCCCCGAGTAGTCTTGGTCCGCCCCTGCTCCTAGCATGTTGTGTTGGTACCTATTTTGGGTGCGGCTGGCGAAAAGGTGAAATCAAAAGTCGTATTTTCGTTTAAACATTTCATATGCAATTCTATATTGAATAGAGTGGTCGTGGTAAAATTTAATAGGGATCAGACAATGTGAATTTAGCACCCAAAACACAATCGGCAAAGACAAAATCTCTGTGTATTGCAAATTCAACAAAATCTCTAAAATAGTGTGTTTATTTTGATACTTAACATAATTATTTATCAACAAAAAGATCTACAATAATAAAAAGATAATTTTACTATTAAAAAAAGCCTAACCTAAAAAACAAACAAATTAAAAAATATGTCAATAAATTATAAAGTTTATATTGGTTAACTTTAACCACGTTTATATGAAAAAGTTCTAAGAACTAAAAAAGACGTACGCACGCGAAGTCGGGTCATACCACTATACAAATTATTGTAAATGTCAGTCAATGAACCGAAACATAATCCAAAATGGCGTCGTGTCGTAACGTCAAGTACTACGAGACCGGGTTTATAATTTCGCTTCCTCTCTCATAGCCGAAATAGCTCAGTTGGGAGAGCGTTAGACTGAAGATCTAAAGGTCCCTGGTTCAATCCCTGGTTTCGGCAGTCGAACTTTTTGCGTTTTTTTCCCTTATTTACTTTAATGTGTGATTTTATTTTGAATGTTTGTTATATATAGCTGCCCTTATTATATTTATTTGATTTTTTTCTCTAGGTAGATTTTTATTACTTTTCACGCAAAGGCTTATTGACCGGAAAAAAATACTCGTCGTCTAAATATGATATTAAATTAAAAATAATTTAAGTTACTAATTTTATAAATGCTTCAAATAAAATGCTTTTTCCCTTACAATCATAATAAAACATTTTTTTACTTACTTACATAAAGAAATATGTATAGTATGTGGCATGTGGTTTTGTACGTTTTTGCTCGTGAAAATGTATAGGCGCTTTTATTGTTCAATGAAACGTTCCTATTTTCGAAGCAATAAGCTTGTTCTTTAATAAAAATAGTTTAATAATATGGAACTTTTATTCCTGTTTTTTTATATATTTCTTTGACTACTAGCTGCTTATCGTGTTCCTATTTCGTCTGAATCAGCGTGAAAAAATTCTAATTATACTCAAACTTTTTACATTTACATTACCTTAGTCTTTAGTTTAGTAGGGTGTGTTGAATTTTAGACTTACTTTATGGATTTGTTTGAGTTTATTCTGTAAGCTTCATCTATTAGTTGCGGTTGGAACTAGTTGGTTCAATATGGCTCAATAAGGTTACACGTTTTAGTGTTTCAGCGCTAACTGTTGGTTAGAACCTATATATATAGATATTGTCAGTAAGCGACATCTGCTGGCTGTAATTCTAAATAAAATCTTTATTTTATTCTGTTCTATTTCAACAAAATGGAAGTAAGTGACTGTTTTACCACCACAGCTATAGACTATTAAGTGTGTACGTTTGTCTTTATTTGTTGACGCAGATCTGCTTCTGATCTGATCATCCCGCGCGTTGCAGTGTGATGATCGCCATAGTGCACAATCATGGCTCAGTAAGTGCCATCTGTTGGTTGCTCTTGGAACTAAGTAGTTCACTCCCTATTCCAGTGCCCATCGTGCCCGGCGCGCTTTAAATCCGTGACTCTGATGCGTATCCACGCGCACCGCCACGCGCCATCTGTTGGTTGCTTTTTAAACTAACTAGTCGTTCCCTGTTTTAGTGTCCGTCCTGTCCAGCGCGCTCCAACCGCCACGCGCCATCTGTTGGTTGCTCTTGGAACTAACTAGTCCACTCCCTATTTCCAGTGTCCATCGTGCCCGGCGCGCTTCAAATCCGTGACGCTAATGCGTATCCACGCGCACCGGCACCGCGCGCCTGCGCCGGCGCACCGCTGCGCGCTCTGCGGGGGCTGCTTCGCGCGCCGGAGGAACGTCGCGAGACACCTGCAGAGAGTGCACAGGGTGCCGGCGACGCAAGCCACGTGAGATGTTCATATAGATTACTATTTACCGTGTATTTATGTAGGTGGACCGAAGTTAGACATACTAAGAGAAATAAGCCAATTGAAAGAGGCAATTTGTCTAATCCAATTTGTATAAGAGCAGTAGAACGTAAAAAGTTCTTACTTGTTTGGAGATTGGATGTTAGCACAACGGAGAAAAAATTGAAGGAATACATTGAAAATATTCTGGGTAATGGAACTGAAATAATTATTGAAAAATTAAATTATTGAAAATTACTTCTTTTCTATGTACACTATTTACGGTTCATTCCCACTAGTATGCAGTTCCACATTTAGTCCCATCTCCCATACAAGGCCATCTAAGAGCTTGTACTATGAGCGCCAGAGACTGATATACATTTTTGGGTAAGCCATCCGCTCCCCCGCAAGTCCGGTGATGATGACAAGGCTACTTACTCCAAGCCATCATCGTATGTCAGTTAGAAAAAAAAAGTCCCACTAAATGTATTGCCGTGGAACTAATGGAAATGTACGCTATTTACAATATAATATTTTTGTGCTGCCTTTAATTGAAGAAGGGCCGTCTGAAACAGGGTTTCCCGTTTTTACCCCCGTATTAAATCATTAAACAGGGGATTCGACCTCTTTTGTGTTTGTTAAATTAAAAATACATTTACGTAATGTTATCCAACAGATTTCCGGTTGCGGCGACCGTCAATGAAGATTAGTCACTGCATAGGACATAGTGCACAAATATGGCTCAATCTGTGCACTCACCGTAGTAGGTCAGTGACACGGCAATCTGACATGATCGATGTGATGGGAGGTCATGCGCACAAGAGACACGCTTTCCGAGGCACGGGCCACCCGCCAGCTTCCTGACTCCGGGCTGAGTAACTTCTTAACTTTTAAGAGTTAAACGAAAGATCACAAGATCGTGGGTTCGAGTCCCAGTCCAATTTACATTAGAGCTCTGTGTAGCTCTAAAAACACAATTAAAAATAGAAAGATCACAATTTGCAATTATAATATCACTATACTGATATAAAAGTCCGCTCTTCGATACAAATACTGCCGTTTAATGTTATTACAATGTGATATTAGACTTTTAGGTAATGTAGATAAACCATTTGTCCCTTAGAGCGGTTTTGCACTACGTTAGATCTTTTTCAGCAGCCGTAGTACTATTTCTAAGCTAATCAATCCATATTATCACGGTTTTATTGCCACAAATCCTGTACATTAGGTCGGTCTAAATGTTCTGTAGTAAAAATTATGGGAATGTACCATTTCACGGGATAGGACCGGACTTTATTATTTTTTTTAGGATGACCTCATACCACCTGATGGTAAGCTGCCGTGTGAGGTCCACATATGAGGTCCTAAAGACACAACGAATCCTATTTATTAGTGTTTATGTTGATTTTTAACACCAGTCGAATACTGGACTATGAATGAATATATTTTACCTTACGTAGATCTGTATAGATTTTAGACTTTCGCGTTCCATTACACTAAATATTAGTCTTTATGGGTCTACACGCGTTATTAGGAGTAGCAAATTACATAGCTACTTACTGCCCGACGTTTCGACTGGGTTGCACCAATCATGATCGCGAGCGAACTAAGGCAGGCAGTGAGGGCAGTAAGTAGCTATGTAATTTGCTACTCCTAATAACGCGTGTAGACCCATAAATACTAATATTTAGATCTGTATAGTTTTGTATTATTCCAAGTATTATATTAAATCATAATTTAATTCTTATTAAGTGAATTTTTAACCCAAATTATATTGCTTTTGTGTTTTTTAGTTTATTTAGCCTAATATAAGCTGTAAAGTAAGATCTTTGAATAAATTTGCCGGTATTATTTAGTGTATTAGGAAGTAGTGAAGGTTAACAAAATGAAAGAACAATATTGTATTTATAACTTTTTATTTTAGGTCAATAAATGAATCTTAAACTATACGATAAACAGTTTATTTGATAAAATAAATAGTGAATTTATTTAACTAGTTACATGTGTTTTATTTTCAAAATAGTGTGATAATAAAAGGTTTGATGTTGTTTAGGATACGGTAATAAAAAAAATACAAACATTTGGAACGAAATGTAAATGCAGACATAGGACAATTATTTAATGTTACATTACACAAGTAATATAATAGAGGTTATATACTTATATTTGAACAAATTGTGATATGATTATGAACAAAACTGCATGTCCAACAAGGCAACACTGTCAATTTATACTATGTATTGCCATGGCGAAGTCGACAAACCTGGGTGGTTGACTTATCCCTGATCACTTTAGTTTAAGGTAGGCTCGTGCCCTCTGTAGGGACGTATATGGGCTGATGATGATTGCCATCCTTACTAATCCTTACTAATATTATAAATCTGAAATGACTCTGTCTGTCTGTTGCGCTTTCACGCATAGAGTACTGAACCGATTTAAATGAAATTTGGTACAGATATAGTCCAGAGCCTAGGAAAGGATATAGGCTACTTTTTAACCGACTGCGCTATAAGGAAGTAATGTTTTACCCGTTAAACGTCTCTACGCGGACGAAGTCGCGGGCGGAAAGCTAGTTGTAAATACATTTATGATATTGAGACACAGTAACATTCTCCATTTCTTCTAGAGATCAAAACATTTACATGCCTTATCATACACCAAATAAATATAAAAACTAACAATTTAACTAAAAATCAAATAATAATGGATGGAAAACGACACAAAAAACTATTTTAAAAAGTTATTTTGTTCAAATAAATACAAGTGAAAATATACAACCAACGATATACATTTAATTTTGATGTAAGTTCCTCATACTTTTTGCGACTCTGTTCAAAATTAATAATTATTATTATTATAATAATTCTGTTTTTTTGGTAATACAGTCCGAATAAAACATTGTTAAAACATTATTTTCGCGAACACTACACATTTGTAATAGGACTAATTTGACGGATTGAACTCGCGTGTATTGTTATTCTAAACGTATTATTTAGAGACCAGACGTTCCGAGCTCTTTACAGCGCTCGTGGTCACGGGCAAGACTTGTCTTGACGAGCAAGAGAAGAGTAGTTTTATTTGAAATGTGTATTGTTCGCGCAAATAATGGAGAATACTATTTTCTTATTATTTAAAACTCAAATATAGAAAGGGATGAGAGTTAAAAACAACGCCATATATACAGCTAAAACCTATAGATTGTAACAAATAACTTTAACACCAAATCCCACTATAAACTAAAAGGTACTGAATACAATCCGTTTTTGTAGTGATTATAATTTATTTTTCTAGGCATTAGCGGTTCTAATATAAGAACCTTTATTTTAAATATAAAAACAAATTGGTAAATCTTTCGCCACATCGATACAACAAAATAAAATTGAATTATCTGTTTGCAAAATTAAAATAAGGAATTTTATTAAATGGATATGAATTTATATCGGGTACCAATAATAAAACAAGATTAAATACATTTTTGTATGTCTGTCTGTTTATTCCCGCTATTCTCCAAAACGGCTAGACCAATTTATCTGTTTGCAAAATTAAAATAAGGAATTTTATTAAATGGATATGAATTTATATCGGGTACCAATAATAAAACAAGATTAAATACATTTTTGTATGTCTGTCTGTTTATTCCCGCTATTCTCCAAAACGGCTAGACCAATTTTGACGGGACTTTCACTAATAAATAGCTGTATTTATTAGTTATATTATGGGCTATTTTAATATATGATTGCTGCCAAAATCATCACATCATAATATTCGATTCAGGTTTGAATTTAACGTGGTCACACCTTAATACTCACTTGCCGAGCCAAATCTGTGTCCCTTAGAAATGTATTAAATAAAGTACGTAAAGGATTAAAAGTATAGCATACATCTCTATTACCATTTAGTCCCTTTGAGATGGTGTGTGAAGTGGCACTTTGGGAGTGGATGGAAATTATAGGCGGTGAATAGCACATATTGCTTTCAAACAAACATAAAATCAAGGTATATATCCCATCAGACAACAGATGATGGTCTAAAGTAATGGAGTGATAAAAATTGCATCCAAGTGTATATATTATTGAAATATATTATTTTATTAATGTCAATCACACACTAAAATCACACTTCCTTACTTTGCTTTGATTCTGGGCACAGACAAAGTCAATGAAAACTCATAGTATAGAATCAACTAAGACCAAACCAATTTCTGGACCATAAAACGAATTTATACTTCAATTTAGTTTTATACATTTTTTAATTTATTTATCTAACAATATACAATACATAGGTTCGTCTTATTCTACTAACACACCACATTTAAGACTAGTGATACCCAGTTTCTCTTCGTAATATGTATCTATACTGGGTTAAAAATAGTATGAGTTATATGTGCTCTGTTAACATAACTAACTAAATTGGCGCAGCGACCCAAAACGAGTCTTGCCCTCCAATAATAAGGACCTCCATCTAGGCCGATCCTGCGCCAATTCTTTTCGTGAAACAAAAAACTGCACAAATCCGTTTTACTACTAAGATAGAATCTTCATACTGCAGAAAAACCTCCACTAAAATTTCACGGTGTATATAACATACTTAAAAGTCAATGTTGATTTAAAGTGGCCGCTGCGAGACAAGCCAATGCTTAGTGTGGCGGCCGTATGATATCTTTGTGTATTAGTTTTAAGGTTTTTTCGAAATAAACATATTATTATTATTATTTTAAATAGTTTCTCAACTCTCTACCTCTCTGGGTAGGTAAAATCTATTATTATTTGATTTAATATGGTAGCAAAGTCATATATTTTTAACCCTGTATGTTTCATGAGGGTCTTTCTAATATATATTGAGCATATTATAAGCTCATATATGATATACAATTTGAATCTTCGCCATACAACTTTTAAATAGTGATATTCACAACAGGCGAACACATTTTGAATGAAACCAGTGGATAAATAAATATTACACATATCACATACATTGATCTGATTCCGTTTTAGCTTAAGCACTTGTGTTACAGATATCAGAATCAACAGTAGATACACAACAATACTTAAATATATATAATAACACACCCAGTCACGGAACAAACACCGATGTTTGTTACACAAACATTTGTCCCGAGTAGGAATCGAACCTAAGACTCTTGGAACCGTAGGTAATGAGCCTGGGTTACTAACCACTGTTCCACCGAGCCAGTCAGCCATTATATTTTGATGTGTGTTTTCAATTTAATGATTAACCGATTTCAAAAAAATAGGAGGTATTGCAATAAGATTATATGGCGTAGGTATGTAACGAAATAATAATTCCATTTCACTATAACTCGTTCAAATATGTATGTAATAATATGACTACTGTCTTGTGCACCAGCTGATATAGGCGCACTAACTTTGGCGACGGATCAGTGCACTTTACTATCAGTGGTAACTGGTAAGTGCACACGTTTACGCATGTACCATCAATTCATAATAAATAATATCTATGTACAATTTTTTTAGTAATAATTTGCTATTTTCTAGTACTAGTGCACTAACTTAAAAAAATGTGTTTCACTACGTTTATCACGCCCTATTGTACCATGACCCTACAGTCAAGTTATGAGTATACAATTTCATAGTAAAATCACGCTATTACACTAACCAGAACCAGCACGCCATAAGTGTGCACTATCAATTTACACGCACTACACGTGTGCACTTATCAGATACACTCCAACACGAGTGTGCACTTACAAATCACACCTCGCCATAAATGTGCACTAACATATCGCAGCCAGCCATAAAAGTGCACTATCCTTTGGCAGTCTACCGCTGGAACGACTGCAGCTTCTCGCAGCTGGGCGTGCGCAGCTTCTGCGCTTCCGCGTACTGGCGTGAGTCGCCGAAGTTGCGCGCCTTCCAAGCCATGCTGTCTCGGTAGTTGCGTTCGCGTTGGCAGGCGTGTCGCAAGCCCACTGGTGGACGAGATATTGATTAATGAATAGCCCACATACGGTCGAATGGTAACGTTAATCTTTACGAATATTATAAAGCTGAAGAGTTTGTTTGTTTGTATGAACGCGCTAATCTCAGGAACTACTGGTTCGAATTGAAAATCTTTTGAGCTAGATAGACCATTTATAGAGGAAGGTTTTAGGTTATATAACATCACGCTGCGACCAAAAGGAGCAAAGAAACAATGGAAAATGTATAAAAAACGGGGGAATACGCGGACGAAGTCGCTGGCACAGCTAGTTATATATGTATAAGGTTTAACGATTAAGACAATGATATTATAATAAACAAGAGGCGGATATGTTATTACCGCACGATAAGTGGACACATATATGTCCTAATTGGGGTACCTTGTGATACATCTATCTCTTTGTTTACGTGTTTTTGCTCCTAGTGATCGCAGCGTGATGTTATATAGCCTAAAGCCTTTCTCGATAAATGGTCTATACAACACAAAAAAGAACTTATCAATTTGAACCAGTAGTTCCTGAGATAAGCGCGTTCAATCAAAGAAACAAACTCTTCAGCTTTATAGTATTACTAGTCACACCGCCCTCGCTTCGCTTCGGGTAAATTTTACATAAAAACCTTCCTTTTGAATCACTCTATCTATTAGAAAAAAACACATCAAAATCCGTTGCGTAGTTTAAAAGATTTAAGCGCACATATGGATATAGGGACAGGAAAGGCGACTTTGTTTTATACTATGTAGTGATAGTGATGAAGTAAAGATTAGTATAGATTTATCTTACCCATATATTCTTCCTCTATAGACATTTCAAGCCTCCGTAGCGATCCCTGGTAGTCAGTGTGGAAATTCTCTTTGACATAATACGGGACCTGAAATAATATAAAACTTTTTTAATCATCATTCAAAGACATAGTGTTTCAATAGTCGCATTACTTAAGAAACATATATTGCAACACATACATCGGTCTGATCCCGTGGTAAGCAGTTTAAGCACTTATGTTACGCATATCAGAATCAACAGTGGATATTATATAGATTTTGATGGTTGGAATTGTTGATTCGTTTCCATTGTTCTAAGTCATAATATAGTGGTTTATTCTTATTGCACAACTTCACATACATTGATATGATCCCGAGGTAATTAGCTTAAGCACTTGTGTTACTGGTATCAGAATCAACAGTGGATACACAAAATATACTTAAATATATTTAATAATACACCCAGACACGGAACAAACACCGATGTTCGTCACACAAATATTTGTCCCGAGTGGTAATCGAACCCACGACTCTTGGAACCGTAGGTAGTAAACCTGAGTCGCTAACCACTGTTCCACCGAGCCATCTCAGTCAGAATAGTAGAAGTAAACCCTTTCAGTTCGTTTTTAATCAGAAAAAAATTGCTGGGACCACTATTATACACCGTGAAATTTGAGTGGTTGTTTTCCCGTGGCAGAACGATTTGCCTTTAGTAACACAATCGAATCAAAAAAAAATTTTTTTCCAAATTTTCAAAATAATTGTTAAATGTAATGGTAATATTTCGAATTCCACGCCTTGCAATACTTGACACCTGGCAACACTAGCACACTACATTTTTTTTTTCTCTCTACTCCGTGACGTTATGGTGACTAGACTGAACTGTAAATTGTTACATAGAAATATACTTAATTCTAACTAATACGAGTTATAATTTTGTCCAAACCCATCAGGTTATGGGCCCAGAAAGTCTAAGTAATCGAACAGTGCTAAAATTGTAGTAAAACAGTGAAAAATACATGACAAGTGAAAATAACCTCACTACGAAAAACGTGGTACTTTGTCAGAAACTTTTATAGCGTATTTCCATCCAATCTGAGTTCAATAATCCGACAATGGCAACAAACAGTCAAATGGCATTAATAGAAAAGCTATCCGGTCGTGAAAATTACGCAACTTGGCGTTTTGCAATGCAGACATACTTGCAACACGAAGAGTTGTGGGACTGCATAGAGTCTGACTCAGAAACGGATCCGAAACGAGACACCAAGGCGAAAACAAAGATCATACTTTCCGTTGATCCAACAAACTACGTTCACATTCAAGAAGCAAGCACTGCCAAAGAGGTATGGAATAAGCTATCAGCAACGTTCGACGACTCCGGGCTTACACGCCGTGTTGGTCTGCTGCGTGACCTGTGTAACACGTCACTAACGGGATGTCAAAATGTAGAGGAATATGTAAGCAAAATTATGAGCACAGCTCACAAGCTCAGAAACATTGGTTTTAAAGTTGATGACGAGTGGCTAGGCACACTACTGCTCTCCGGTCTACCAGAAACATATCAACCAATGATTATTGCTATTGAAAGCTCCGGCATGAAAATCACCTCAGACTCGGTAAAAGCAAAACTACTTCAAGATGTCCGACCATCGGAGAATGAACCAAAGGCATTTGTAGTCAATAAAAAGTTTCAAAAACACATTAAGAAGCCATCAAAAGGACCACGTTGCTACACTTGCAACAAGTATGGACACAGAAGCTCAGAATGTAGATCAAGAACAAAAGAAACACAAGAAAAGTCAAATAGTTCTTCATATGCCGCCGTGTTTATAGCTACAAGTGCACAGTGTGAAGCGTGGTATGTAGACTCTGGTGCATCATCACACATGGTTAAAGACAAAAGTTTGCTGCAGAACGAGACTGCTTCTGCTATCAAGAATATAAGAGTAGCAGACAATAAGGTATTATCAGTGCAATGTTCAGGGCAAGTGAGCTTAAATACTTACAATGAAAAAGGACAAGAAAATGAGGTACTGTTCAGAAATGTATTATATGTTCCCCAATTAGCAACAAACCTGCTCTCCGTTAGTCAGATTATTCGCAGTGGAGGCCAAGTAAGATTTGATAAGAGTGGCTGTACTATTATGAACAACAGTGGTCAGATAGTAGCAACAGCTAGTATAATCAACAACATGTACCGGCTAAATATGCCTGGAAGTGGCTATGCATGCATGTCCGATGTTGAAAATCAAGATATCTTCCTGTGGCACCAACGAATGGGACATCTCAATTTCAATAGTCTGAAGAAAATGTCTGAAAGCACTGACCATGTAACTTTCTCAACAAAATCAGAAAAATCTGACATGTGTCACCTGTAAGGAAGGAAAACAGACACGACTACCTTTTAGAAGTGAACAGAACAGAGCAAAAGGTTTGCTTCAATTGATTCACTCAGATATATGTGGCCCTATGGAAACGCAAACCCTAGGAGGTGCCAAATATTTCATCACATTTCTTGATGACTTTTTCAAAAGAAAATTTATGTGTATTTTCTCCGGAACAAGTCAGAAGCTTTGGAAAAATTCAAGGAATTTAAAATGGAAGTTGAAAAACAACTTGATGCTCGGGTTAAGGTTCTGCGGACTGACAATGGCCTAGAATATGTCAACAAGAATTTCTCTGAGTACCTGAAAGCTGAGGGTATCATACACCAAACAACCACACCATATTCTCCGGAACAGAACGGCACAGCAGAACGCATGAATAGGAGCCTCATTGAAAGGGCAAAATGTATGCTCCTTAATGCCAATTTACCTAAACAACATTGGGCTGATGCAGTACACACCGCTGCCTATATAATAAATCGTTCACCAACGAAGTCACTGGCCTATAAAACACCAGAAGAAATGTGGTTGGGACAAAAACCGAATGTGAACCACTTACGCATATTCGGTTGTGAAGCTATGGTACACTTGCCGCGTGAAAAACGCAGAAAATGGGATCCTAAAGCACAGAAAATGATCTTCATCGGTTACTGTGACCACACCAAAGGCTATAGATTCATGATACCAAATACTAGAAAAGTAGTCAAAAGTAGAGATGCTACATTTCTTGAATCAACTGTTAAGAGAAATTATGTCTTAGTAGATCTGTCAGAGAAGAATTCTACAAATAATAATAATGTTAGTATAGAAAAAGATGTCACTGACACTGAAGATAAAGACACCAGCTCAGCTTCATATGATACTGTGTGTGACAACAGATCTTCTGGAAGCAGTGACTATGAACCAGACATCAGCATTGAAACTCTTCCAGTCAACAATATGACATTGCGACCGAGAAGAAAACAGAGTTAAAAATATCGAACAAAATGAATCCGAAGAAAACATCTATATGTGTCAACATGAAGACAATACTCTAGATGTTCCAACAACTTTTGACTTGTTGACTGGCTCGGTGGAACAGTGGTTAGTGACTCAGGTTCATAACCTACGGTTCCAAGAGTCGTGGGTTCGATTCCCACTCGGGACAAATATTTGTGTGACGAACATCGGTGTTTGTTCCGTGTCTGGGTGTATTATTAAATATATTTAAGTTTATTTGTGTATCCACAGTTGATCCTGATTTCCGTAACACAAGTGCTTAAGCTACTTACCACGGGATCAGATCAATGTATGTGTGTTGTGTAATATTAAAAAAAAAAAAACTTACCAGGAAGCCTTAGGCTCAACTGATAAGGACAAATGGATAAAATCCATCAATGAAGAACTAGATGCTCATCATAGAAATAACACCTGGACATTGGTTGAAAAACCTGCCAATGTTAAAGTCATACAATGCAAATGGGTTTTTCGAATAAAGGAAGAACATACAGGATTAAGGTACAAATCACGTCTTTGTGCAAAAGGTTTTGCACAAACCAAGGGCATAGATTACAATGAAACCTTTGCTCCAACAGTCAGGTATGATTCCATTAGGTTATTACTTTCTGTAGCTGTACAAAACAATCTCAAAGTCATCCAGCTAGATGTCAAGACAGCATTTCTATATGGTGAACTTGAAGAAACCATATATATGACACCACCAGAGGGCCTAGTCAATGAAGAAAATATGGTCTGTAAGTTGAATAAGTCATTGTATGGACTGAAGCAGTCTCCGAGATGCTGGAATAGTAAGTTTGACTCTGTACTTAAGAAATTTGGTTTTGTCAACAGCAAAGCTGACCAATGTGTGTATATTGGTTTAGTCAATAATAAGCAATGTTATTTATGTTTGTATGTAGATGATGGATTGTTGTTCTGTACAGATGACTTAACTATAAAAGAAGTCATTGAAGATTTGAAATCCATATTTGAAATAAAAATACTAAGTAAACCTAGAAATTTTGTAGGAATGCAAATAGAACAATTCGACAAGTGCATATTTATACATCAGACAAAATATATAGAACAAATGCTTATAAAATTTAATATGCATAATGCCATTCCCAACAGCATTCCTGCAGATCCTCACATGAAGTTGCATAAGGATGGAGAAGCTGACAAAGACATACCATACCGAGAAGCAGTGGGTTCCTTGATGCACTTGGCGATAGTGAGTCGACCTGATATAATGTTTGCTGTCAGTCTGGTGAGTCGTTTTCTCAATTGTTACAACCAAACTCATTGGAATGCTGTTAAAAGGATTCTCAAATATTTGAAAGAAACAAAGGATTATGGGCTGTGTTACTCACAAAGTCCCCAAGTTGCAGATATTAATGGATACTGTGATGCAGATTATGCTAACGACCTAGATACACGTCGCTCGGTCACAGGATATGTATTTGTAAAGAATGGTGCAGCTGTAACTTGGTCCAGTCAAAGGCAACAAACAGTTGCTCTGTCAACCACAGAGGCCGAGTTCATGGCAGCCTGTGCTGCTACGAAAGAGACGATGTGGCTCAAACAATTTTTGAGTGATATCAATCAATACAAGCAGGACTCCATGTGTCTTCATTTGGACAATGAAAGTGCTATTAGTGTCATTAAAAATTTTAACTTTCATAAGAGATGTAAGCATATTGAAATTAAGTATCATTTTATTAAAGAAAAATATCATTAAAAGATTATTGTATTAAAGTTTGTCAGTACTAACAATCAATATGCAGACATTTTCACAAAAGCTTTGTCTAAAGATAAGTTTACATTTTTAAGAACTAAACTTGGAATGTGTTCATATAATTTACTTTCAAAATGAATGATAGGTATTATATGTTGATTGCCGTTGTTAAGGTAAAGTTTTTTTTTTTAAGTTAAATTCTTGAGTGCTTGTTGCCTTTTTGTAAAAACAAAACTCTTATTTGTATTGTATAAGTTAAATAATATAAAGGCTTAAATTCAGGAAGGATGTTAAATGTAATGGTAATATTTCGAATTCCACGCCTTGCAATACTTGACACCTGGCAACACTAGCACACTACATTTTTTTCTTTCTCTCTACTCCGTGACGTTATGGTGACTAGACTGAACTGTAAATTGTTACATAGAAATATACTTAATTCTAACTAATACGAGTTATAATTTTGTCCAAACCCATCAATAATAATTTTCCAACTCGAAAACGAGAGAAGCTATCGTTCTTTTTTAAGATGTGACGTAATCAGGTACTGCTTGCCGCATGAAATCGATGCTTAAAGCTATAGAAGCTCTATGCCCCAAGTAATAAAGCGGTTCGAACGTGCTTTCGAGTTTCTGTTATACCTTTCGTAAAACCGGCATTTATTGATTTCAATAAAAAAGAACTGCACAAATCTATTGTACTACTAAGTTAGACTCATTTTACTGCGGGAAAACAACCACTAAAATTTCACGGTGTATAGATTTTGATGGTTGGAATTGTTTATTCATTTCCATGGTTATAAGTCATAATGTAGTAGAAGTAAACTCTTTTTTTCTTATACTATAAAAAAACTGCTGGGCGGTATGAAATTCGCCGGGACCACTAGCAATATTATATCAAACTAACGCCTCTAACCCACCTTCAGATTGACCGTCTCCCTAGCCACCGGGTACTTGGAGCTGGGCTGCAGGCTGAACACCGGCTCGCTGATGAAGAAGCCGGACATCATCGAGAGCAGCACCAGCACCAGCACCGGGAGCAGCTGCACCAGCCCCGCGTGCGCCTCGCGCGGCTCCGGCTCGCGCGCGCGCCGGCGCGTGTACACCGTGGGGCCTCCGCCCGGGAACGCTACAATTGTATATAATATATCCTTACTAATATTATAAATCCGAAAGTAACTATGTCTGTCTGTCTGTCTGTTACGCTTTCACGCATAGAGTACTGGACCGATTTAAATGAATTTTGATACAGATAGAGTCCAGAGCCTAGAAAAGGTTATAGGCTACTTTTTAACCGACTGCGGTATAAGGAAGTAATGTTTTACCCGTTAAACGTCTCTACGCTGACGAAGTCGCGGACGGAAAGCTAGTAAATAATAAATAATAATAATAAATCGTTTATTTTCTCATCACAATGTTGGTTTACTTATGTTACTTAAATGCTAAATTACAGTTGCGGTTATGACCACCGCCAGTAATATATAAATACCAAGTTTTATAAAAATCGACAAACGCGTAAAAATTATCCCATACAAATTTTCACCCCCCCCCAATGAACCACATGGGGGTTGAATTAAAAAAGTAGCCTATATGTTCCAGATTCCAGTTTCCAGAGTGCCAGCTACCATCATACCAAATTTCATGAAAATCGGTTCAGTCGTTTGATCGTGAAAGAGTAACAAACATCCATATTTAGGAGTGATCCTAAAAGGAAGCTCTTCCGCCGAACTAGGTGATCGTCCTCGGGGAACATGGTCCGATTGCCGTCGTGGTTTTTGCTCTATATATAGTTAGTGGCCCGAATAACTTTGAAGTGAGATGTAGGTTCCATACTAACTACATATTGTTGTGGAGATGTTATGTCAGCGCCATCTGTTGGATGATGTGCGAAGTTCTTTCTCGGATGTCGCCACAGTACTCCCCCCCGAAGACTGAACATCGATAGTCTTCAGGCTTCAGCAATCAGTGCGTAGTGCCAGGCTTAGCGAGTGCTCAAGATCCACAGTGAGTCGGGATGTGCTTGAGGGCTGCAGTGTTCATGGTTCCACGGAGACTCAGTTGCAGTGTGATGAGACCGCCGACATGTGACTGCGTGTTGAGTCCGTGGTGAGGTGAGACGAGGCTGCAGTGAGGTGAGGTCCGCGGTGAGTCGGGACGAGCGCCGGAGAACCAGGTAGCGGTGAAGGCATGCGCTGGTTCCGTGAGGCTGGGTGCTGGTACGCTGAAGATGACTGCTGGCTGGCTGCGGTGTTGTGGCGGCATCCGATCACGTCGGGGTCACCAATTTAGGAGTGATCCTAAAAGGGAAGATCTTCCACCGAGCTGGGTGATCGTGCTCGGGGACCATGGTCCGATTACCGTCGTGGTTTTTGCTCTATATATAGTTAGTGGCCCGAATAACTTTGAAGTGAGATGTAGGTTCCATACTAACTACATATTGTTGTGGAGATGTTATGTCAGCGCCATCTGTTGGATGATGTGCGAAGTTCTTTCTCGGATGTCGCCACACATACATCCATACATACAAACTTTCACGTTTATAATATTAGTAAGGATATTTGGGAAATGTGCAAGATATTACCCACCTGTTCATCTGACCCCACACTAAAAATCATGAATGACGTATGGAGCCGAATCGTGGACACTGACGGCACAGCTCTACTGGTTTACTCTGTCTGCTCTGAGTAGTTGCTCCGGTCGACCTAACTTGAATTGGACCCTAGGTCACAAGCGGTCTACTCGGTCTTCTCAGTCTAACGGGTCTACTCGGTCTACTTAGACTTTTCAGTCTACCCGGTCTACCAAGTAGACCGCAATCAAAAAAGTCCAATCTAACACCAAAATATTGACCGGTAGCGCCGATGAACATATTAAACAGCTCCTCAGCAGTCAGGTCGGACTCGAAGCCGCGCGCATAGTACTGCTGAGGCTGCTGCGTCGGTGGTTCCTCCACGACTAGTATACGAGCTCCTACTAGGTCTAGACTATAGCCTACTACTTGAATATCATCTGAACTACTAGACAGTGATTCAATCTCGATTGAAACTATCCTATACCCTGGTCTATTGATGCAAATCATGCGTAACAAGCACTCAGGTCTATTTAATGTTGGATTTTGAGTAGTATTCATTAGATTGTTTTTCTTACTCTATTGTGCCCCGAGCTGTTGCCCGTTCCTTAATTCAGTCCTGGGTCTATTAATGCTAACTCTACCGGTCTACTCGGTCTTCTCTAGAATGGAAACACCGGTCGACTTAAAATTAACCTCCTAAATCGGATCTGGGGTCAATCCAAGCTAAAACCACTCGGTCTACTTGGTCTACTCGGTCTACTCAGTAGACCGCAAGCCAAAAAGTCCAATCAAACACCGTAATATTGACCGGTAGCGCCGAAGAACATGTTGAACAGCTCCTCAGCAGTCAGGTCGGACTCGAAGCCGCGCGCGTAGTACTGCTGGGGTTGGTGCGTTGGCGCGGGCTCTTCGCCGCGAAGGTCGTACTGTTTACGCTTCTCAGGGTCCGTGAGGATCGCTGCTGCGTTACCGATGGCCTAGAAATAAAGATTATAGAGATCTTCACACATAAAGACCCAATAATAGTCATTTAAAAATTAATATTACACAACATCTCATACATTGATCTGATCCCATGGTAAGTAACACGGGCGCCAGCTCGCTAATTGGTGTAACCCGTTCGTCGTGCAGTAAGTAGCTATGTATTTGCTACTCCTAATATCGCGTGTATATACCCATGAAGACTAATATGTACTTAATTAAATTCAAATGTACGTTTATTCGTCGCTTTAACGGTGAAGGAAACCACACACCTACGAAATTCTTAGATTGTACTATTGTATATTGATTGACTAGAGGCTTGTCCCCGCAGCTGGTACACGGGCCTACCCTAAACTAGGGCGATCTGGCCTTAGTCGACCACGCTGGCCAAGTGCGGGTTGGTTGACTACACAACCTAAGAATTTCTTCGTAGGTGTGCAGGTTTCCTCACGATAGTTTCCATCACTGTTAAAGCGTCGAATAGATGAATGAAAGAAATCCTTACTAATCCTTACTAATATTATAAATGCGAAAGTAACTCTGTCTGTCTGTCTGTCTGTCTGTCTGTTACGCTTTCACGCATAGAGTACTGAACCGATTTAAACGAAATTTGGTACAGATATAGTCCAGAGCCTAGAAACGGTTATAGGCTACTTTTTAACCGACTGCGCTATAAAGAAGTAATGTTTTACCCGTTAAACATCTCTTCGCGGACGAAGTCGTCACAGCCACTGGACGGATGGAGATGAAATTTAGCATGCAGGCAGATGTTATGACGTAGGCATCCGTTAAAAAAGGATTTCCTGAAATTCCCACGGGAACGGGAATTAACGGGAAATTCCTTTTGTATGAAAAATACTAACCGCATAAGTTAGACGCTTGAAATTTGGCATGCAGGTACCTTAATAAATTAAAAGCTTAGTTGCAACTGGATATTGTAAAATTCCCACGGGAACGGGAGTAATAGGGAAAAAACTTTTGTATGAAAAAATCTAAACCGCGTAAGATAGATGATTGAGATTTGGCATGCAGGTACTCTAATGAACGCAAAGCTTACTTCCAACGCGATATTACAAAATTCCCATGGGAACGGGAGTAATTGGAAAAGAACTTCTGTATGTAAAATCCCTTACGGGGATATATTATATAGAGATAGAGATATACCCGAAGCGAAGCGAGGGCGGGTCGCTAGTCACATATAAATTTCAAATTTGAAAAACACAGCAGTATGTGGCGGGGTTTGAACTGACAACCTCTCGCATGGCAAGCAACGACCCACTGCCATCGACGCTTTACACAATAATAATTATTTTTTAATTTATTGACCACTTCATACCTTGAATGCTTCAGCGGAGCCTGGTGCATGGTTCTTGTCTGGATGAAGCTGTAAAGCGAGCTTCTTGTAAGACTTCTTGATGTCCGAGTCAGTTGCTTCTTTGGTTACACCTGTGAAGATTTTCTTTATTAGCGTCTGATTTTCAAAGAAGAAATAGGTAAGTAAAGAAGAGAAGAATGGTGCCTCCTGACACAGGCTTTTTTGCTTTAAAGATCAGACAGATGTCCATCAAACAAATATTTTTCTCGAGTGGGAATCGAACCCACAACTCTTGGAACCGCCAGCTAGGTTTTCTAACTACTGTTCCATCAAGCCAGTCTTAGACTATGCTTAGATAGCATGACACAGCCCTTTCATCATCATTGGACTTGCTTGGTTTTTGACCTTTAAATGATTTAATTATTGCTGGCAGTAGCAAGACATTGGAGAATTGTATGTATGTAGGCTACCTTGTAACCACAATCATAGTATTTAATTTTTTTCCTTATTGCTCTCATTGTATAACATATAACAATGAATTGAATAAGTAATTATGTATGCCATAGGCAGTGATACCAACTTAGGGGTTTTCCCCTAGATTTAGGGGGTAAATAAGTGAGATGGGATTTTTTAGGGGTTTAAAAATATTAGGGGTACTTTTAGGCGTTTTATATGCCCTATTTTAGCATTGTTGTCTAAAAAAAGCAAGACCACCAAAAATTTTCGGTCAAAGAGGCTAATATATTGGACTGTTTTAATAGCAAAATTTAAAAGTTCGCCGCAACAGGGGGATTTTAGGGGGTTTTGACACAAATTTAGGGTTAGATATTTTTGAGAGTTGGCAACACTGGCCATAGGTTAGGTTAGGCATTAGGTTAAACTTGGCATTGACAGTTAAGGGGACTTACATTCATTGAGGGCAAGTTATATTTTACAAGGCGCCTGTTCTATTCACAATGGCATGCATTGTCAGGCTACCATGCCCATATGCGTAGGATATAGGGTGTGCAAGTGTTTGTGCAGCCGCAGGCGCACACTCTCATCCTTCCTCCCCCTGATTCAGTGGAACAGAAAGCCGCTACGACTGAGGAGGAGGTTGGATGATGTGTCTGACGACTACAACTATACATACTTATTTATTAATAGAATTACTTACTTATTTATTTATTATTTTAATTCCATTATAAGTATTGGTTTTTTGTTGGTTTATTAATTTTGTTGCAGAACTGGAATGACTCAACAGTAGGAAAGTGCTAAGCAACAGCAAGAAAGTGGAAAGCTTTTTTGTTGTGTCACTAATTATGCAGCTAATCTATAATTATGTAAGCTCTTAAGCAATTAACATTAGAAATGTTTACTGGATAACAAAACTTGATTCTCTAGCAAATTATGCTTTTGACCTAGATTATGTAGGAGAAATTTATTTTGGAATAATTTTCATACATTTTTACACTAATTGAATTGTGTTTTACAATTGATTTTGTATGTAAAGGTACCAATTAATGGTAATAAAAATGAAGTATTAGAGTGACCTTAGGTACTGTTTAAAAATGCAAAAGTAACAGGTGAGAACATGAATAGGTCACGGAAGCAAATGAAGCACGACGAAATGCGATCAAGGACACGAATTAATGAACAATGACCGGGCATATTGAAATCACACAGTTTTCAACACTTTACCTAAAATTTCGTAATAATCTTTGCACTTCGTGTTGACCCTGCGGACGGCGTCGAGCTGATCCGACGTGTATTCTCGCTGAGGAGGCTGGTGAGCAGGAGCCTTTCGCCTCCTCACTTCCTCAACTCCAGGACTCGTCGGTGGAGTCCGTTTAGGCACGTTCCCTGACGCAGCCGCGGCCCTCACACGCGTCAGAAACTCTTTAGCGCGTGTCGTAGGGTACAAACGCTCAGCTTTCAGCAAAAACTTCTCGGCCTTCTCAACATTTCCCGAAGAAAAAGCACTCTGCGCGATCTCAATGCACTTGTCAGCTTCATCCTTGTTACCTTCAATCGTCATTTTTGAAGCCCCGTGGACGGGTGGAAGTGACCTTTTTATGCCTAAACACTGCTAATGTGGCGTAGCACACACTTTCAAGTTTGCTGCGCAAATTTAATTAGTGTAAATATAGTTTAATTGCGATTAATTCTGATCATATGAAATTCATCATGATCAAAGACGTCAAAAAGTACGTAATGCGTCAAAATAACAGTTGTACCAACGCAAAGGACAAAATATGTATTGAACCACGAAAACAAGTGCTGACCCTGCACGCAGGGCTTGTAGAAGAAAATATTTAATTTAAAATTCAAAAAGTTAACATTGCACAGACGCACTCTACTATAGTCTTACAAAAAGGAAGCAAATACTGATGATTTTGTTGTTTTGGTACAAAAGAATAGAACTTTTTAAGAAACAAATAATGATACACTTTTTTTACTCAAAAACTATCTGGGGGCACGGCAGTGCCCCCGCCAAGTCGTTCAACTTAGTAGTTAGGCTTATATTAGTAGTCATATGTAGTACTATTATTTGTTTTCCCATATACTTACTTTGACATAATATGGTCCTAAAAATATTACCTATATTATATATATAACAATGGCGGTGTACACAAAATAGTTTCCGAACGAAAATACGGAAAAATAAAATGAATGACGCATAGCTGTCAAAGTGGTGCCGTCATCGTTCATGTCATATGACGAACGCAACTCGGTTCTGCAAACGGACTTTAATTTGTTTTTACGCTGTATAGGCGTAGCCGATGTACTAAATAAGTGTAATTTATCTGTTAATCTACTCGTTAAGCAGCTTTCCGGCATCTGAAACAATGGCGACTCCTATCTACAACCCGGTGAGTCTTCTACCGACAATATTTGCAATTTGAAGGTGAAAATGTTCGCTTTTGTGGACACTTTTCATGGTTCTCAAGGTCGGGCAGAACAATAAGGAGCCACTACCACTATTTACAATGTAAATATGTCGCAATGGCATATTGATTTTATCGGTATGTGTTAATTTTGGGCTTTATATGTTTTTAAAGCATTATGGGTCGCCCGAAGCACTAAAGTAGTGGGTAAATACTTGATACGGGTTTTTGCGATCGAATTTTCCTCTTACACAATCTTTTAGGTCTTTCCTAAGATATAGTGGTAAAACCAATTTGAAATGAGTAATAAACTATTTTTCATCCTATTTTCTGTCTTGTTTTTTGCTGGTGTACAATGAATGCCTCGATTGTAATTTATTGACGAAACATTCAGTTTAAGACTTTATAATTTTTTTTATGTATTTATGTGTTTCATTAATACTACACAGGAGATTTGAAATATGACAATTTTTTGGTATTAAACTTTATGTATTAATTACAAAATAAACTTTACTTGAAAAACAGTGTTGATGACCGAGTGGTTAAGGTTGTTGCTTGCCATGTGAGTGGTCGTCAGTTCAAACCCCGCAATATACAACTGTGTTTTTCAAATTTGAAATTCATATGTATGATTATTTGAAGCTTTGACTGTGAAGGAAAACATTGATGGAACCTGCACGCCTACATAGAAATTCTGAGGTTGTGTAGTCGACCAATCTGCACTTGACATATTGCCCTAGGCCATCACTCAGAGCTAAGATGTTAACCACTTAAATTCTCATAAACTAGTAGGTCTCGTACCTGACAAAAATTCGAATTTATGCCTCTATGAGTCATGTGATCTCATTAAGCTTGTTTGAGCCTTTCTAATACATGTATGTTGGCATTGGTATTCATCTGTTTCAATAATTAGTTCTGTTATCACTTCAAAGTGAGGTAATATATTTAATCAATTGGTGTCAGGTAGAAAATGACTGTATGTCTGTTTATTTGATAGTTGAATGTTTTTCCGTAATGAAAGTACTCAGCCCACTGTTGTGTATCCACTGTTGATTCTGATACCTGTAACACAAGTGCTTAAGCTACTTACCACGGGATCAGATCAATGTATGTGATGTTGTGAAATATTTATTTATTTATTTATAATATGTCCTGTGCACTTGGCGGATCTCAATTGAGATTGGCCGCAATGGCTGAAATCGGTCGGACGCCTTATTATTATTATTTCAATGTTTTAAATTGCCTGTGTAATAAAGTCACAAGTAAATTGACATATGGTTAATTTATGCAACAGTCATTTAAATAGAAATTAACATGCAAAACAGTGCTAAAAGAAAGAACTATAGTTAGACCATATTTCGAACTTTTTTTGTGCGTGTGAGCAGTGGTAAGTGACTCAGGACACCTATGGAACCAAGAGTTGTGGGGGTCGATTCCCACTCGGGACAAATATTTGTGTGATGAACATCTGTGTTTGTTCTGTGCCTGGATGTGTTTTTTAAAAAAAAAAAAATATTAAATAATAATATCGTTTCTCATATCCGTAACACAAGTGCTTAAGCTACTTACCATGGGATCAGTAGCGGTATCATGAGTTGGCTATCGAAAACTTACGTACGTTAAAAACCTATAGAGTTGTTTTTTTTCATACGACCGATTTTAGTTCTTAGCGTAACCACCAGGGGCGCTGTAAAAGTTTTTCATAGACATATTTACGTAGGCGATATCGAATCCGTAACTTTTAAACTCATGGTAGCGCTACAGATCAATGTATGTAATTTTGTGTAATATTAGGTATTTGAAATAAGCATAATTAAACATTCATACCTAAAATACAGTTGGAAATAATAATAAAAATAGTTAATAGTTGAATCTGTAAAAATAGTTTTCTTTCTCATGTTCTTGTTCACACAAATACTACAACAATCCGCTCCCCCGCAAGTCCGGTGATGATGACGAGGCTACTCCAAGCCATCATCTTATGTCAGTTGGGGAAAAAAAATACAATATTTTGTCTCCAGGGCATGTACTAACTTATAATAATGATAATGATGATGAAAAAAAATAGACGTGTGGCACTCGGAGACTGCCGCGGTGAAGCTATTGCATAGCATCGTCCGATTTCGGAGCAGCTCGTTTCGATTCGTGCGAGTTTCGTAGAGTCGTACAATACGTCATATCGCACGCACACAAACACCGTGCCGAAGTCTACCGAACTGAAACGACGTTAGACGATTGTGAGGTTTTTTCGTTACGGAATTTCTTGGTTCGGTCGCCGCGCTAATAAAAGCTATGCAATAGCTTAAAATACAATATTTTGGCTCCAGGGCAAGTACTAACTTACAATGATAATGAATATAATGATTCTGTGTTTTTAACGATGTAATATTTGTTCCCAGGTCATACCCTGTGTGTACCCGATCCCTGGGGGTACATACCCTGGCCGCATGATCCGTGTCCAGGGGAACGTCCCGCCTGGCGCTCAGAGGTGAGACATATTAACAATTTTATTAGGGTTCCGTACCCAAAAAGGTAACAATTTGTAACAGAAAAAAACCGCCTTCAAAAACCCGACACATAAAACTTACAAAATAATATAATACGAACATTTATCTGGCTAACCAGATGAACATATCGAAATATGTTTTTGAAGGTGGTGCCGTTTGTAGCTAGGTATGTACTTGGTACTCTTTAACTGACTCGTTGGTCTATCTATTGGCAGCAAGCGCTGCGTAAGGACCGAGAGGTCCTCGGTTCAAGTCCGGGGTCGGGCAAAATTTGTGTGAGTTTTTCTGTAGTGAAATTACTCAGCCCGGGGTTAGGAAGATGGCGGTTGAACGACCGTGTCTCGAAAAGCACGTTAAGCCGGTGGTCCTGCGCCCTATCTCTCATCGGTCATGTCGGATTATCGTCTCACCGAATTATGAAATTAAGAATAGAGAGTGCATTTGTGTTTGCGCGTACTCTTGTGCACTATAATATGTCCGCGCACTTGTCTGATCTCAATTGAGATCGGCCGCCATGGCTGAAATCGGTGGGACGCCTTATTTGCTACTCCTAACGCGTGTAGACCCATAAAGATTAATATTATGACAACAAAACGGGAAGTTCCCTAGGTAATTCGTCACTTTGCCTCAAGCGGGCAACGAACCCGCCACCCACGTCGTTGCGTAAGCTAGACGACCTAGTTCTAGGACACCATGCCGTGCGATCGATTTAAGGACACGTTGTGCGCTATTTTAAGAGAATACAGAATGCTTATGTGTGATGGAGCGTATTATAGTCTCTTGCGTTTCGTTGCTTGTATCGTTTCTATCTCTGGTATATTATAATTTTTAAAAAGGTTTATTTAGTCTGGTATTCTGCTTTGTATTTTAATTATAATATGTATTAAATTAGGAGTGGGATTGGGTTAAGTAAAAAAAAGACGTGTGGCACTCGGGGACTGCCGCGGTATAGCTATTGCATAGCATCGTCCGATTTCGGAGCAGCTCGTCTCGATTCGTGCGAGTTTCGTAGAGTCGTACAATACGTCTAACCGCACGCACACAAACACCGTGCCGAAGTCTACCGAACTAAAACGACGTTAGACGATTGTGAGGTTTTTATCGCTACGGAATTTCTTGGTTCGGTCGCCGCGCTCAAAGCCCGCGATAAAAGCTATGCAATAGCTTAAAAATGTTTTAACTTATAGATAAGTGACCATGTCTGTATGTTACGCAATCACACATAAACTACTGAAACGATTTTAATTAATTTTGGTGCAAATATGGTCTAGAGCCTGCGAATATTCAAGAGGAATGTTATTAATGTACTGTGGGTCACTAGTCCATACTTCTTTTCTTAATAATATAAAGAGGAAAGATTTGTATTTTTCGTATCTATACATCTATACATAGTATAAAATAATTGTAAACAAAAAAAAAACCGCCTTCAAAAACCCGACTCTCTAAAAATTACAAAATAATATAATTACGAACATTAATTTGGGTATGAATTTGATATGTTGTTGAAGGCGGTGCCGTTTATATTTCATGCAGTTTTCCTCAAAAATTTTATTGGCACCGCCTTCAACAACATATCAAATTCATACCCAGATTTATGTTCGTAATTATATTATTTTGTAATTTTTAGTGAGTCGGGTTTTTGAAGGCGGTTTTTTTTTTGTTTACAATTTTTTTTCATCCTTTTTAGTGTTAAATTTTTTAGCACCCTATTAGTTCAGCTCACCTATAATTCTACTGATATTATAACTAGTAGTCTTAATATAATACAGTATTGAAAGAATTATCCTTTTACTCCAAACAATTAAGGAGTTGACCTTCCATCATCAGCTCAACATTATAACATTATGATTACAAGAAGCAATGCCAATATAACTTCAGAAAATATGTGAAACGTGGTACATGTGCCTATAAAATTTAAGGGTTGCCCTCAATTTCTCCTGGATCCCATAATCAGATCCTAGATTGGACCCTATTAGTTCAGCTCACCTATAATTCTAGTGGTATTATTAACCGACTTCAAAAAAAGGAGGAGGTTCTCAATTCGTCTGTATGTATAATATTTTTTTTTTTTTTTTTTATGTATGTTCACCGATATTTTCGTCAATTATAGACGGATTTCAAAAATTTTTTTTGGTTGGATACAGTTCACTTCCGAGGTGGTCCCATTTTCACCAGTCCCGGATCTGATGATGGGATCCAGGAGAAATCGAGGGCAACCCTCAAATTTTATAGGGACATGTACCGCGTTTTGCATATTATCTGAAGTTATATTGGCATTTGCTTCTGGAAATCATAATCTTATGATGCTGAGCTGATGATGGAAGGTCAACTCCTTAATACTTAGGAGTAAAAGGATAATTCTTTCAATACTGTATACATATTAAGACTACTAGTTATAATATCAGTAGCATTATAGGTGAGCTGAACTAATAGGGTGACCAGTCTAGGATCTGATGATGGGATCCAGGAGAAATCGAGGGCAACCCTCAAATTTTATAGGGACATGTACCGCGTTTTGCGGTACATGTCCCTTGCTGTGTCCATTTGCTTCTGGAAATCATAATTTTATGATGCTGAGCTGATGATGGAAGGTCAACTCCTTAATACTTAGGAGTAAAAGGATAATTCTTTCAATACTGTATACATATTAAGACTACTAGTTATAATATCAGTAGCATTATAGGTGAGCTGAACTAATAGGGTGACCAGTCTAGGATCTGATGATGGGATTCAGGAGAAATCGAGGGCAACCCTCAAATTTTATAGGCACATGTACCGCGTTTTATATATTTTCTAAAGTGATATTGGCATTGCTTCTTGCAATCATAATGTTATGATGCTGAGCTGATGATGGAAGGTCAACTCCTTAATTGTTTGGAGTAAAAGGATAATTCTTTCAATACTGTATACATATTAAGACTACTAGTTATAATATCAGTAGTATTACAGGTGAGCTGAACTAATAGGGTAACAAAAAATTTAACTCTAAAAAGTATAAAAAAATTGTAAACAAAAAAAAAACGCCTTCAAAAACCCGACTCACCAATAATTACAAAATAATATAATACGAATATTTATAATTATCTGGATATGAATTTAATATGTTGTTGAAGGCGGTGCCAATCAAAATTTTGAGGAAAACGAAGGACTCTGTGCTTGTCTGTTTGAGATATAAACGGCAGTGCCTTCCACAACATATACAATACATGCCCAGATGATTATAAATGTTCGTATTATATTATTTTTGTAATTTTTGGTGAGTCGGGTTTTTGAAGGCGGTTTTTTTTTTGTTTACAATTTTTAACTAGTAGTATTAATATGTACAATTGTACACAGATTTGAAAGAATTATCCCTTTACTCCCAACTATTAAGGAGTTGACCTTCCATCATCAGCTCAGCATCATAAAATTATGATTTCCAGAAGCAAATGCCAATATAACTTCAGAAAATATGCAAAACGCGGTACATGTCCCTATAAAATTTGAAGGTTGCCCTCGATTTCTCCTGGATCCCATCATCAGATCCGAGACTGGTGAAAATGGGACCACCTCGGAAGTGAACTCTATTCAAACAAAAAAAAATTTTTGAAATCCGTCTATAATTGACGAAAATATCGGTGAACATACATAAAAAAAAAAAATATTATACATACAGACGAATTGAGAACCTCCTCCTTTTTTTGAAGTCGGTTAATAAAATGAAGTTGCGAAGGGCGCCCAAAATGTGTTTGTTACCTAGGATCTCAAAAACTACTATATCAATAGCTATGCGGTTTTCAATAATGGAAAGAAGACATTCCAGGGATTCTATAGGTGTATAATTTAGGTGTACCTACTTAAGAAATTATTAGAGTAATCGTAACAGTTATCAGACGGACGGAAGAAAAACGAGCTTTTTGGAGGCTTGCATTGCGTGCGCTGCTGAAATAACTCAAAATACAGAATAACAATGTATGGGGGAATTATTCTTCTCAAAAAGTTCTATAAAAAAGTCTGCGATAGCATATGTCTATCCTTTAAGGTTTAGCCACAATAACGATTTTAGTGGTGTTCAAGTTTAATTTACGAAATATCTTATTTTTCAATTACTCGATGTTCCTACCAACATAGACCAATAAACATAAAACAAAATGCATATCAAATTAAAGCTGATGAAATGAGGATTCCGAATATATACATATCATAACACTTTTATGTTAATATTAATACACAAGATGCATTTACAATGCCGAGGGCAGAGATGGCGGCGGCGGCGGCTGCGTTCCGTCGTTGTGTCAGTCGGTCGGTCCGCATAGCACGACAGTGGCGGCGAGTGGCGGCGCGCTCATGTTGAGGTGCGCGACCCGAACCCCCAGACACGTGAGGGCGGACAACAACGATGGTTGTGTCGAATTATAAAATTTTCTGTGCCTTAACAACGCGTGAACCAATTTGGCCAATTATTTTTTAAAATGTTCGTTAAAGTCCAAGGATCTAGACACGCAGTAGCGTGTCAAGCCAAGTTCAAGAAACAGAACTGGCGAGCCGCACCGTGTGTAATATTACACGAACCATTTGGAACCACTTTTGAACCCCTCATAAATCAAAAACTATTTCACATAAACGTATCAAATTTGGCTCATATATTGTGACTAGCGAGATAAATATGTGTTCTAAATTTCATAAGCTTATCTCAAACAGTTATTTAGATATTAATGTCCAAAAATTCTCATTTTTATCATTGACTGACTGACAGATCAAAATTCTAACCCAGTTCCAAATGACCTAGAGAGTTAAAATTTGGGATGCAGATAGGTAATTACATGAATACAAAGGAATAAATATAAAACTGGCATTTTTTTAATAATTGGGTTAGGTTCTATTATGAACGCTTAACATAAATACCTAATTAGTGCCTAATCACGCCTATATACTGGGGTAGGCAGAGCACTAAGTATATATTTAGGTATACTTACTTATTTACAATTAAGAGTAGGTACTTATAGTCGGTTTTCATATCTATTACTTAGGGTAGGTACCTACATAAAGTCTAGTTTTGTTTTGTATTTGTCCTTTTCAAAGGACCCACGGCGTTACGATGATATATACTTTTCTACAAAAAGTAATGATATCCAATCAAAAACATAAATGTGAAATGAGAGCCAAGTTCAATATTATGATAATTGCCTTAGTTGTTGACTTCAACGACAAAAGAAGTGAGATCTAAATGGGTGCCAAGTTCAATGGTCAACCCAGAAATTTATTTATAAGTAACACTATAACATACCTATCATATCTTCTTATAACATAAGATAATGCATGGTGGTAGCCTATGAAGGTCTGTCTTGGCTAGTTTTCATATATGAATTATAGCCGTCGCAAGTTCTAAGCCTACAAGTATTTGTCGGTTTTTATTTTATAATTCCGAAAATTTGGATTGTTGGTAGAAACTAGCGAGCGAACATAATAATACGTTGGTAGGTTTATAGAAACTAGCCAAGACAGACCTTCATAGGCTACCACCATACATTATCTTATGTTATAAGAAGATATGATAGGTATGTTATAGTGTTACTTATAAATAAATTTCTGGGTTGACCATTGAACTTGGCACCCATTTAGATCTCACTTCTTTTGTCGTTGAAGTCAACAACTAAGGCAATTATCATAATATTGAATTTGGCTCTCATTTCACATTTATGTTTTTGATTGGATGGTTCTTACGGCGAGAAAAAATCGAATAATTGCCGGGAAAACCCTAAAAACATCCCAAAACCCTAAAAACAGCCCTAAAAACTTTCTTTTTCATATTTTTTTGACAGGACGAAGTCTGTCGGGTCAACTAGTGTAACTAATAAACTCAAAATCGATTAGACCGATTTAAAAAATTCTTCTACCATTGGAAAGCTACATTCACCCTGATTAACATAGGCTATATTTTAAACCGGTACGGGAAGTAATTCCCTCGGGACGCGTGAAACAGCTGGTCTGAAATAAAACACAGATATTTATTTATTTTTATTTTTTATTTATTGTATTACCAACATAAGATACATGCACAATGTACAGTAAAAGAAAGAAAAAAAACTGTTTTTACAATTAAAGGTTATTTCATCATGCTAAAATTTATTAAATCACAAATATTATAATATAAATCTATGGCAAGAGAAAAACACCTCATCATTATCCTGTGCTGGGAGATCAAACAGAGAGTTTATATATTACGATTTTATATCTAAACCCACAGGTTCGCAATAAACCTCCAATGCGGCCCCAACACGGACCCCCGGGACGACATCGCCCTCCACCTCAACTTCCGCTTCGTGGAGATGTGCGTGGTCCGCAACCACCTCACGTGCATGGACTGGGGCGCCGAGGAGACCGACGGCGGCATCCCCATCGCCAGGGGGCAGGCGTTCGAGGCTCTGCTGCTGTGCGAGCCGCAGTCCTTCAAGGTAGGGAGTCGTATACTTCACTAAAAGTGTATCTTTACTAGGGAATAGTATGCTCCCTTGAGAGACGCCATTGCAATATTTGGGTACTAGAGAATAGTATGCTTCCTTGAGGGACGACATTGCAATATTTGGGTACTAGAGAATAGTATGCTGCCTTGAGAGTGCCATTGCAATATTTGGGTACTAGAGAATAGTATGCCCCCTTGAGGGACGCCATTGCAATATTTGGGTACTAGAGAATAGTATGCTCCCTTGAGAGACGCCATTGCAATATTTGGGTACTAGAGAATAGTATGCTCCCTTGAAGTACACCGGTGCGATTTGTACTAAGTGTGCCGTACTGAAAGCTTCGTGGAGATGTGCGTGGTCCGCAACCACCTTACGTGCATGGACTGGGGCGCCGAGGAGACCGACGGCGGCATCCCCATCGCCAGGGGGCAGGCGTTCGAGGCCCTGCTGCTGTGCGAGCCGCAGTCCTTCAAGGTAGGGAGTAGTATGCTTCACTAAAAGTGTATCTTTACTAGGGAATAGTATGCTCCCTTGAGAGACGCCATTGCAATATTTGGGTACTAGAGAATAGTATGCCCCCTTGAGGGACGCCATTGCAATATTTGGGTACTAGAGAATAGTATGCTGCCTTGAGAGACGCCATTGCAATATTTGGGTACTAGAGAATAGTATGCCCCCTTGAGGGACGCCATTGCAATATTTGGGTACTAGAGAATAGTATGCTCCCTTGAGAGACGCCATTGCAATATTTGGGTACTAGAGAATAGTATGCTCCCTTGAAGTACACCGGTGCGATTTGTACTAAGTGTGCCGTACTGAAAGCTTCGTGGAGATGTGCGTGGTCCGCAACCACCTTACGTGCATGGACTGGGGCGCCGAGGAGACCGACGGCGGCATCCCCATCGCCAGGGGGCAGGCGTTCGAGGCTCTGCTGCTGTGCGAGCCGCAGTCCTTCAAGGTAGGGAGTCGTATGCTTCACTAAAAGTGTATCTTTACTAGGGAATAGTATGCTTCCTTGGGGGACGCCATTGCATTATTTGGGTACTGAGAATAGTATGCTGCCTTGAGGGACGCCATTGCAATATTTGGGTACTAGAGAATAGTATGCTCGCTTGAGAGACGCCATTGCAATATTTGGGTACTAGAGAATAGTATGCTCCCTTGAGAGTGCCATTGCAATATTTGGGTACTAGAGAATAGTATGCTGCCTTGAGGGACGCCATTGCAATTTTTTGGGTACTAGAGAATAGTATGCCCCCTTGAGGGACGCCATTGCAATATTTGGGTACTAGATAATAGTATGCTCCCTTGAAGTACACCGGTGCGATTTGTACTAAGTGTGCCGTACTGAAAGCTTCGTGGAGATGTGCGTGGTCCGCAACCACCTCACGTGCATGGACTGGGGCGCCGAGGAGACCGACGGCGGCATCCCCATCGCCAGGGGACAGGCGTTCGAAGCTCTGCTGCTGTGCGAGCCGCAGTCCTTCAAGGTAGGGAGTAGTATACTTCACTAAAAGTGTATCTTTACTAGGGAATAGTATGCTCCCTTGAGGGACGCCATTGCAATATTTGGGTACTAGAGAATAGTATGCTCCCTTGAGAGACGCCATTGCAATATTTGGGTACTAGAGAATAGTATGCCCCCTTGAGGGACGCCATTGCAATATTTGGGTACTAGAGAATAGTATGCTGCCTTGAGAGACGCCATTGCAATATTTGGGTACTAGAGAATAGTATGCGTCCTTGAGGGACGCCATTGCAATATTTGGGTACTAGAGAATAGTATGCTCCCTTGAAGTACACCGGTGCGATTTGTACTAAGTGTGCCGTACTGAAAGCTTCGTGGAGATGTGCGTGGTCCGCAACCACCTTACGTGCATGGACTGGGGCGCCGAGGAGACCGACGGCGGCATCCCCATCGCCAGGGGGCAGGCGTTCGAGGCCCTGCTGCTGTGCGAGCCGCAGTCCTTCAAGGGAGTAGTGTGCTCTCTTGAGGGACGCCATTGCAATATTTGGGTACTGAGTGTGCCTCCCTAAAAGTGTATCATGCTTACTAGGGAATAGTATGCTTCCTTAAAAGACTGCGGTGCAATATGAGGGTACTAAGTGTGCTTTCTAGAAAGTGAATTCTTACTAGGGCTTAGTATGCTCCCTTGTGAGACGCCGGTGAAATTTGTGGGTACTAGGGAAGAGTTTGCTTCCTTGAGGGACGCCGGTGCAATATCAGGGTACTAAGTGTGCCTCCCTGAAAATGTATCCTTACTAGGGAATAGTATGCTTGCTTGGGGGACGCCGGTGCAATTTGTGGGTACTAAAACGGACTATACACGGTTCTAAATCGGTGTTACGCGCCGCAGTCTTTTAAGGTAGGGCTTATACTCGGATTTGTAATTCAAGATCAAAAAACTACTACAAGGTTGCCACTGCAATAAAATATTTTTACAATAGTAAATTCAGTTTTTGCAAAAAGCAACCGTATATAACAAATTTATTGGTAATATTAATCCTATGATTTTCATCAGTAATTCCAGATATATATTTCCATAAATGCAAGACGACTAAATAAAAACTTAAACATCGGTAATTTTTGGTAACAAACATGGTATTGTACTTGTAACACTTCAGGGATTCATAACATTTGGTGCAATAAACTACAAGCTAAGTTAAAAACATACTCGGACGCAATTAATATATTACACGTCATAACTAATCGGGACATAATGCGTAACTGTTCCGAGTGTTCGAATGTTTTTGCTCCGTGGTGATTTTGTTTTGTTTTAAGTTTATGTTTTGTGTTAAGTTTTTGTTGTTTAAATCCGTAACAAAGAAAATATTTTATTTATCTTCCCGACTCCTCCACTATTGCTCAAAATTATGTCTTCTTAGAATATTAGCTAGACATGAGTTATTTATAAAGTTTTTTACTAGAAGTTATAATACGTAAGTAATAGTCAGGCTCAATACAATTTTGAAAACGTATCATTTATATCTAAATAATGCATTTAATTATTAGATATAGTATGAACCCTTTTACTTTAAGAAATTATTGTTTTATACGCCTTAATTATCAATAAGTGATGTTGGCATTAAATAAAATAAAGAATTATATTACGAAAAGGTTGTCGAAACCTGAAATCATCACTTGAGAGTGACATAAGTGACTTTACCACTTTTGACAGTGACGTATGTGTCGTAGTTTTTTGATCTTGAATTACAAATCCGAGTATAGTTTCGGATCAAGAGGTTTAGTTCCTCTTTTCTGCCACTTGTCATTAAGGCATGTTCTTCCAGCTTATGTTTTTCAATTTTCCTCCTTCCTATGTTCCCGGGATCTTTATTGTGTTGGATGGACCATTTATCGGGGAAGGCTTGTGGTTATAAATTCACGCCGCGACCAATAGGAGCAAAGAAACAAAAGAAAATGTGTAAAAAACGAAGGAAAACGTGGACAAATTCGCTGGCACAGCTAGTCTATCTAAATATATATAACTCAAAGGATATAGTGATCTATCAACGCCCAGCCCAAACTACTGGACGGATCGGGCTGCGATTCGGCATGCAGGTAGATGTTATGACGCAGGCATCCGCTACGAAAGGAGTACCCGACGCGAAGCGAGGGCGGGCCACTAGTTATATATAATTTTGTAATGCGTTCAACAGTTCGTAAATCGAATGATGCAAAATTTGCAGTATTTGAATGTATGTCGCATACATAACTAATGATTTTAAACACTATTATTTTTCATGCTGTAAATTAGTTCGAGGTTAAACTATTTAAACTGGGATTAGATTAACTAGTCTGTAATAAACGAGCTCAACAAGTGAATGCAGAAATAATAATGTTGATAAAACTTAGCATATGAAATAACAACCTAAACCTAATTGTCACGTGTCACCATTTTCGTATTGAAATAATGTTATAGACAAATCTGGCCCCACAGTGCCCCCGCCAAGTCGAGCAAATGTGGCACGGCCGTCGTACCATGCTTTTCTCGAAGCAATTCAGGCAATTTTCAACCCCCTGTAACTTCGTTATGGATAAAACTAGAAGTCTGAATTTTCAGTAACCATGCAGGCATTGTAAAGACTCGGTATATTTCAAACTTTGACTTGGCCATTGCACTTATTAATTTAATTTACATGTGTTTTCATGCGATGGCCGCGTTTTTCATTATGTATGATTATTCGACGTTTAACGGTGAAGGAAAACATCGTGAGGAAACCTGCACACAAGCCACGAAGAAATTCTTAGGTGGTTGCGTTATTGACTAAAGCCTTATAGCCTTATTTTAGGGAAGGCCCGTACCCCAGCTGTAGGGACGTATATGGGCTGATGATGATGTAGTAGTAATAAGTAGTATTTAATGTAATGAATGCGAATAGCTTGCATCAAATTTGGTCTTCTCTTCTCCCCAGGTTGCCCTTAACGGCGTCCACTTCTGTGAGTTCCTGCACCGTCTTCCCTCTCAGCGCGTCTCCCACATTACGGTAGACGGTGATGTCCACGTCCAGTTCATCGGCTTCGAGGGTGCTGCGCCCCCCCAGCAGCCGTTCATGGTACGCCCACACCAGCAGTATTACCATAGCTACCTCCAGGTACCGTACATGCAATAGGTTTTTCGTCTGTGTTGGAGTAGGGTGCTAAATGGATTGCAAGTTGGGTTTGTGTAGGTATGTGTTTATGTATGTGTATTTAGCACCGATCGGGTTGGGCGTTAAACGGCGATTAAGCAGGCCTTCAGGGTGAGTGCGACAGGCTCAATATGGCTTATTGTGCCAGTCGACCTCGTATGTAGATCTCGCTACCGCTTACCATCAGGAGGAGTGAGGTCATCTTGTAAGTTTAATCCAATCAAAAACATAAATGTGAAATGAGAGCCAAGTTCAATATTATGATAATTGCCTTGGTTGTTGACTTCAACGACAAAAGAAGTGAGATCTAAATGGGTGCCAAGTTCAATGGTCAACCCTGAAATTTATTTATAAGTAACACTATAACATACCTATCATATCTTCTTATAACATAAGATAATGTATGGTGGTAGCCTATGAAGGTCTGTCTTGGCTAGTTTCTACCAACAATCCAAATTTTCGGAATTATAAAATAAAAACCGACAAATACCAAACTAACCAAGACAACTAACTAGACTACTAACTAACTAACTAAAGAAAACTAGCCAAGACAGACCTTCATAGGCTACCACCATACATTATCTTATGTTATAAGAAGATATGATAGGTATGTTATAGTGTTACTTATAAATAAATTTCAGGGTTGACCATTGAACTTGGCACCCATTTAGATCTCACTTCTTTTGTCGTTGAAGTCAACAACCAAGGCAATTATCATAATATTGAACTTGGCTCTCATTTCACATTTATGTTTTTGATTGGATATCATTACTTTTTGTAGAAAAGTATATATCATCGTAACGCCGTGGGTCCTTTGAAAAGGACAAATTCAAAACTAAAACTAGACTTTATAAATATAAAACAATTGAATCAGTTACTGTATTTTCCTACGTTTACGGGGTATAACCCTAAGTAATAAATATGAAAACCGACTATAAGTACCTACTCTTAATTGTAAATAAGTAAGTATACCTAAATATATACTTAGTACTCTGCCTTCCCCGGTATATAGGCGTGATTAGGCACTAATTAGGTATTTATGTTAAGCGTTCATAATAGAACCTAACCTAATTATTAAAAAATTGCCAGTTTTTTATTTATTCCTTTGTATTCATGTAATTACCTATCTGCATACCAAATTTTAACTCTCTAGGTCATTTGGAACTGGGTTAGAATTTTGATCTGTCAGTCAGTCAATGATAAAAATGAGGATTTTTGGACATTAATATCTAAATAACTATTTGAGATAAGCTTATGAAATTTAGAACACATATTTATCTCGCAAGTCACAATATATGAGCCAAATTTGATACGTTTATGTGAAATAGTTTTTGATTTATGAGGGGTTCAAAAGTGGTTCCAAATGGTTCGTGTAATATTACACACGGTGCGGCTCGCCAGTTCTGTTTCTTGAACTTGGCTTGACACGCTTCCGCGTGTCTAGATATTGAAAACAAAATGTTTGAGCGTAAGATGACGTGCAGGTGGTTATACGGAATAGGCTTATACCCTCCAGGGGTATTGATGATGGTGATGAAGATATAAGGAAGGAGGGCAATGATGAAACAACTACTAAGCAAATGAAAGTCATTGGCGAGACTTAGGTTTTTGGACTGCCTATCCGAATCGTTATATTGAACGATGCATCTTATCTTTAAGAGTGATAAAGTAGGGGTGGCACAAGATCCCGATAGATCTAAGTGAAGTGAAAGAAGCAAGGAGGGAAAGAGGAAGACCACGGAGAACGTATATACTTAAGTTTGAGACTTCGCAAGACATGTTAATCATGTTATAGTGCACAACTGTGCTCGCAATCCAACTGACCTATAGGAAATTAGGCGCAGGATCACCGGCTAAACGTGCCAAGAGGCCTCTAGTAGTCTATTTGTAGAAAAACGATTTGATTCCATTTTGGAAAATATAACAATTTTCTTTTTTTCTGCTTCATGTGATACGTCCCATCTACACTTTTATGTTATTTTTTTGTATGTCTATGTGTTCGTCTGTTTTTGCATGTCTTAGCGTTCTGTTTTTGTAGGAATTAGTCAAAATTTGTGTGTCTCTGATCGTCTTTGTTTGTGTATGTTCCTGTCCGAAGCCAGTGTTTTTGAAAAGCAGTTTTTGTTTGTTATATCATTCTCTAAGAAGTATACATGTGGCGCCGACCTCACTTATTGTGAGACAAGGAAATAGTCAATTTAAACAAATGAACAGTCATTACATAAATGAAGAAATGATAGAGTTGATGTGATTATTTTGTTGTTTAAAACAATTTGTAGTTTCATTTACAGAATATTATACAAGCTAATAACTACCAACGTTGCTGTTTTGACTTTAAGAATGAGTTAGCATAGTTCTGGTCGTAAAGATAGTTGAATCCCTTAGCTTCATTCAAAGAATTCACTAACGCTTTTGATTATATAGATATGATGTACTAATTTTATCTGTCCACTTTATACTGTTTTGTTGATTTGATTTATTTATTGAGTGTCAAACATTACAGAGTCAGCCACCATCGTACGGCACCTACGGCGCTCCTCCCCCGGCGTACGGCGCTCCAGGCTACGGAGGCCCGCAAGGTAGGATTCTGTGACCTATGTTGTTCATTTTGTATAGCATTGGAAGTCCTTTGAGATACTGGATATGAAGTTAAGCGAATAGTGTGATTCAATGTATTAATATTTTAACTATTGATGCGTTATTAGGCTGATTACTTATTAATGTATGACTATTGACACATAAAGATGTACTTGAATCTTTCTCTTCATCCCTACCCTAAACAAGGGCGATAAGGCCTTAGTCAACCACGCTGGCTAATTGCGGGTTGGTTGACTACACAACCCAAGAATCTTCCGAGTGTTTATCCAAAGGGCTTTCAAAAACCTGAAATTGAACCTAGTAGTTGTTTTTATTTTACAAATAGTATTGTCATCTTCGTTGAGAGATGACTGACAATAATTCAACAGAGCTTCTGTACTAACATAAAAACTAACTCCGGTTTTCCAGTCTACCTTATACAGGGTGTTTCGGAATGGGTTTAAAACGTCGAATTCATATTATTTAAACTAAGTTCAAAGGAATTAGTGTAAATAAACTATACTGTACAGAAGTATAAAGAATAGATTATATTTTGTACTAGCGGCCGCCCACGGCTTCATCCGCATAGAAATGTTTTGGCACCAATGATTTGTTATTAAAATAGCCTGTAAAATTAGCTTTCGTAAAATTAGCTACTTATTAGAGAAACTCCCGTCAAAATTGGTCCAGCCGTTTCGCGAATTAGCGCGAACAAACAGACCAGACAACATTTTTTTTTCATTGTAAAAAGTAAAAAGTCGTTATTTTAATATAACAAAATAGACAATCTAATTTTATTTAGTTGTATGGATTGGTTGCATATATAAAAGACTGCAATATCTCCTTTATAATATGGCCGGAAGATAAGCTAAAAAAAGGCAAATGTCTTGAATATAAGGTTAAATAAAATTGTCTCATGTGTTGGGGTGAGTGCCCTCCGCTACCCCTTAAGTCCGGTGATGATGACGAGTTTACTCCAAGCCATCAACGTATGATAGATTGGGAGAAAAAAGTTCAACAATAAATATAGGTTATACCATTCCTAAGCAAACTGTTTAGTAAACAAAGCATGCTTTTAATACTATTTATTTTCGGCTTATTTGATTTAAAACATAAGTGATATTTTTCATACTATTCACATTTTAAAACTATAATTATGAATCTGCAACCTTTGAAATCTATAGATATTAAATTTACTATGCGTGGCAATAGAAATGGGTATTTTATACAAATTAGTTATATACTTATCTATGTTTATATAATATGTGTGTATAAGTTGTATATAATATTTTAAAATATAATTCTTACAATACAATAAATATCAATTCACTATTTGGTTTCTGAAATGCTAAGTTTATGTTCTAATCTATATATTAAGGGTGGTTAAACTTGTACATCGTTTATGTAGGTATTTGACTAAAAGAATATAACGAATTTTTTTTTTGCATTTATTTATGTGAAAAGATTTTGTTCACATTGTATATGCAAAAAAAACATGTAAAATATGTTCATATTATGTGATTTTTTTTTAAATATACCGGTGAGTGATGTGAATATGTGTATGTTATTGTGTGAAAGGTAAGTATATAATTATTATATTCATAATATCACATATCATTACACGTTGTACATAGTTCTGTCACTGTTCACTGTTTTTGTCAAATGGCAACACTAAAATATTACTCAAAAAATTATTTAAAGTATATTATAACCTTTTTCACAATTAGTTAGATAGCGTGGTGTGAGGTTTTATTTGAAACAGAAAAACTAGCAAACAGCTAATGAAATAATTATTTGAAAATGGACATTAGCCAATTGAATTGCTATTATAATAAGAAAAAATAAAGGTCCTGCACTTATACTATTGTCTCAAATTATTATTATATATTTCTTGTATTATTTATATATGATATGTATTTCGCAAATAATAATTAAAAACTAACAAAATAACAAATTTGGTGGTGGGCTCTATCTGTGTGTAACATTGTTTTTTTTTTCATTGGTAACATTGTTGTGTAGCTTCGATATTGAAGTGTAGTTTTTTGTTTTCACATTGGCAACATTTTGTGTACGTATTTTTTTGTTTGGCGCAGGCTTCTACTAGGAGTAATGACGTAGTTTGGACCAGAGGAAGAATAGACAATGTAGGTAATTTTTTTTGTAATTTTTTTTTTTTACAATTGTAGTCCCATTTGTTTGGGAAATAGAGATAATGAACACCTTTGTTTCATGCCTACTGTGCCTACATATTGGGTTTGTAATTGTGCGGTAGCCAATAAAAAAAATCCGCATACTACTGGATTTAAGTCTTAATTTCATCAAACATTTACTCTGATGATCTGTTGATCGATTATTTTGCTTGTGAATATCTTTTTGTGCCGTTTCGGCGAATCACACCTAAATTGGTCGAGACATTTCTGATATTAACAGACAAAGAGATGTATTGCGATGTTGTATTGCGTTCATAAAGCTTCCTTATTATGACACTTTTTTTTATACATCTTCAATGTACAGACAGCGACAAGATATGGATTTTTTTAATGTATTGATGTTTCATTTAAGGTTTTTTTTTGTATTTCAAAAAGGTTTTTTTTTCAGGTGCCTTCTAAATGTGTTTGTGATTGGCTGGAACTACGAAACGTCCTATATTCAAAAATATGTGTATTACTTGCATATTACAAGAGCCAATTTGAAATATGGCGCTTGTTGTCAAAATATTAAGCAATAATTCATGGCTTAGCATTAATGTTCCATGAGATATGTTGAAATAACTAATTTGTAAAAAAAATATTGGCTAAATGTGTTTCGCTCCAAGACAATTATTGCCATTATTAAAAACAAAACAAGTACATACAAAAATAATGCTTGCAAAAACAAGTACATTTAGTGTAGTGTACCTTTTTTCTAGATTTTTTTCGCTCTTATTCCTAATATAAGATTGCCAAAAATTTCTTAATCTAAGACTAAGATTGTTGTTGTTATATTATTATTACTATTTGTATGTAGTTTTTTGAACAAAAAGAAATCTATAAATATTATTATGGCATTTAGATTCCTAAAATGTGATTTTCAGTATTTTTTTTCTTTATATATTGTTTTTGTAACTTATCTTATGAAAAAAAAACTTATGAATTTAAAGGTTTATGGAATTATGTAACGTTATTTGGTATTAAATTCATAATAATTTCGTTTAAATTAATATTAAATGTCTCAAAGACAAGAATTCAACGTAATTTCCTTCCAGTGTGTCTTAAATTAAAAAAAAAAACACATGTCTTTTAATGCGAGCACATATATTTAAAAAAACATATTCTTACCTATATATAAATAAAATATGAAAAACCGGTAACCTTATTTTAATGTTATACGTAATTAATTCTCCAAAGTTTTACAAAAGCTTTGTATCTATTGGTTGGTAAGATTTGTGCTCGTTTAATTAGAAATAATTATGTCTCCAGGTCTTTTAACGGTATCGGCAAATTTTATATATTTTGCAATAAAATAAAATATGGGGAATCACTGTATTTTGGTCCTAAGTGTTATTATTGAGTATATAACACCTAAAGGCTGCCTTGTGTTACAATTGCGAAAGCAATTTATAACTACTATAATTGTAGTTTGTCTAGGATATGGCAACACTGAAAAATCGCTATGAGCCCTTGATAGAGGGCCAGTAGATATACAGATAAGGTCTACGTTCAATGGCGTATTATTGAGAAATTTACAGAGTTTTTTTTATTTGTTAAATAGGGGCCCCTGATGAATATGTTAAGGGGCCTCCTATCATATATATGTTAATGTAAGCCACCAATAAAATTTATAAAATTTTTTTTTGTCGATTTCTATTCACTTTACCACGTCAAGTCACACTTTTGGCATTTAACAAAGAAATCAAGCATTTACTGCCGATTGTTTCTAAATCTTTTTAATAAATTGTTTTAGATGTTTAATTTTGTTTTAATCATTTCATCATCTTTGGACTATATTCGTCAAGCCTACCCTGAACTAGGGCGATCAGGCCTTAGTCGACCACGCTGGCCAAGTGCGGGATGGTCGCAACATAACCTTAAAATGGAGTAGTTTCCCAAGTCTGATTTTACATGCAATTTCACAATTAACTGTAAGATATAGGTAAAGTAATAACATTAGCCAAATCGAAATCAAAATTTCTGACGAAATGAGACAATAATAAAAATTTAAAGTTGGTTGGGAAAGTCCATTTCATCTTATAAACTACAAAATTAGTAGTAGCTGTCACTATGAAGATATATTCGTAAACGCAACATTTGATATAGCTGCTGAACAAACTTCTTACGATATGCATACAGTATAACGAGGGGTGACATAGTTCGCTGCGACATTTGTATGAAGCGTTTTGAGCTCACCCAAATAATGTGCTATTGAAACTGTAATATCTCTGGGAGTTTTTCCAAATATCAAACTATTCTTTTAACAGCACCTTTGCAATTGTGTGGTCCATCCGTCTATATAAAAAAGAAAAGGAAATTACCCTATTCCTTCACTGGTATACTTCCTGACAATGATTTCCTCCAAAATCAACATCATCACCATCAAAATCATCAGCCCATATACGTCCCCACTGCTGGGGCACGGGCCTACCCTAAACTAGAACGATAAGGCCTTAGTCATCCACCCTGGCCAAGTGCGGATGGGTCGACTATACAGCCTTAAAATTACTTCGTGCAGGTTTCCTCATGATGTTTTCCTCCACCGTTAATGCGTCAAATAATCGTACATATGAATTTCAAATTAGAAAATCACAGTGGTACGTGGCGGAGTTTGAACTGGCGACCTCTCGCATGGCAAGCAACGACCTTAACCACTCGGCCATGAACGCGTTTACGTACACACCCGTACCACAACGTAAATAATACGAATTTCAAGTTTTAAAACATTTTGGAACGTGACCGAATTTGAATTTGCCGCCTCTTGCATGTAGTCAGCCCTAAGCCTACAATGAGTCATTTCGCATCCGACAGTTGTTACAGATTGAGCCTACCGCCACATAGCGCCCATGGCACCGCCAATACTTGGTTTCGCCTTACTATTTACGCTTAAATTTAAATAAATAATTATTTCACAATATCACATACATTGATCTGATCCCGTGGTAGGTAGCTTGAGCACTTGTGTTACGGGTATCAGAATCAACAGTGGCTACACAAATATACTTAAATATATTTAATAATGCACTCAGACACTGAACAAACACCGATGTTCGTCACACAGATATTTGTCCCGAGTGAGAATCGAACCCACGACTCTTGGAACCGTAGGTAGTAAACCTGGGTGACTAACCACTGTTTAACCGAGCCAGTCATTTGTTAAGACGTATACAAATGCATACCTAAATACCCCGCATTGGTACCTTCCCACTACTAGAAGTAGTTAGTAGCTACGTAGTTCCACTGTCATACAATTCGTAGATATAACTTAAAAAAAAGGCGTCCGACCGATTTCAGCCATGGCGGCCGATCTCAATTGAGATCAGCCAAGTGCGCAGGACATTCTGTACATAGGCGGTATCGAGTCTGTCACTACTGGAGTGGAACTGCTTAGTAGGATTGAACCACGTTGCGGCGCCGCTGCACCCCACTTGTACATTGCGCTGTGTTGCGCTGTGTCGTTTTCCGTACATATTTTACTACCTGTGCCGACTGCTTCGTTGGTCTATTGGTAGCAGGCGCTGCGTTAGTCCCCGGTTCGAATCCGGGGTCGGGAAAAATTTGTGTGAGTTTTTCTGTAATGAAGTAACTCAGCCCGGAGTTAGGAAGTTGGCGGTTGAACGCCCGTGCTTCGGAAAGCACGTTACACCGGCTTAACGTGCTTTCTTGCGCCCGATCTCTCATCGGTCATGTCGGATTGCCGTCTCACCGAATTATGAGAGTTAGGGAATAGAGAGTGCACTTGTGTTTGCGCGCACACTTGTGCACTATAATATGTCCTGCGCACTTGGTTGATCTCAATTGAGATCGGCCGCCATGGCTGATATCGGTCGGACGCCTTATTAGTGTAGATGACATGCCCTATTAGACGGTTGCTTCTTTCCTTGAAACGTTTCATCCGTTCGGCGAAAAGACGAAGCGGAGTGGTGTGCTGGGGTGCGACCAGGGTTGCCAACCGAACGACTCAAAAACAACAGATGACCAAAATTAAAAGAGTAGAAAACAGTCCACCTCCTCGCGTCGCTATCCTCATCGCTGAAGGTTCGTGATTCCCTAGACGCGGGATGATCTTGTTCCGGACAATTTTCGCCATTAGGCCCTTGAGAGTAATATTTTTTTGAATAAAGGGGGACATTTTGCGAAAGGGACGTTTATCGAAAGGGGCGTTTTGCGAAAGGGACATTTTGCGAAAGAGACGTTTTGCGAAAGGGACATTCTGCGAAAGGTACGTTTTGCGAGCAGGGGACATTTTGCGAAAGGGACATTCTGCGACGGAGCCACTTGTTCCTCTCCTAAGCCGAGTGAAGAGCCCCGTGTAGATTGGTGTCCAAGGTTGTTCGAATCTGGTCCGTCCATCTAGCTGGGTCCTCTTGGCCTTCTGCCGTCAACCTTACCGGTGACCATGAGTTGCTCATGGTCGTTCCCTTCCTTTCTGGCGATGGGACCAAAGAACTCAAGCACTCTTTGAAGGCAGACCGAAGAGAGTCGGTGTCTTTTCATTTAGTTCATGCAAAATAGTTGCATTTGTGCGGAAGGCCGTCCACGGGATTTGTAGATAACAGTAGGTAAAGGAAAAAAGCACTTTTCATACTTTTGCTCTTAAAGTTTAACAATAAACAATTTTCTTAGTTATCAGAACTTACAAACATTGTTCTATTAATAATCACAACCACAAGAAAGAAACAAGAAAGTAAAATTATTTTTCGAATTCACTTTCAGTTAACCTTATCTTCAGTATTTTAAGCTATTGCATAGCTTTTATCGCGGGCTTTGAGTGCGGCGACCGAACCAAGAAATTCCGTAACGTAGACTTCGGCACGGTGTTTGTGTGCGTGCGGTTAGACGTATTGTACGACTCTACGAAACTCGCACGAATCGAGACGAGCTGCTCCGAAATCGGACGATGCTATGCTATGCAATAGCTATACCGCGGCAGTCCCCGAGTGCCACACGTCTTTTTTTTATTGCAATTTATTACGTAATGGTTATCAATAACTGCTTGCATGCATGGTGTAAAAGGTGACGCCGAATGCTAGTTCCAAGAGTCGTGGGTTCGATTCCCACCCGGGAATATTTGTGTGACGAACATCGGCGTTTGTTCCGTGCCTGGGTGTGTTATTAAATATATTTAAGTATATATGTGTGTTGTGTTGAAGTGGCAGTGGGCTGGCCACATCAGCCGTAGAACCGATAACCGTTGGGGTAGACGTAGACGGGTTCTGGAGTGAATACCGCGTCTCGGCAAACGTAGTGTAGGACGCCCGCAGGTCAGGTGGTGTGACGATCTGCGCAGGACGGCTGGTAGGAGCTGGATGCGAGTGGCCGAGGATAGAGAGAAGTGGCGTGCATTTGGAGAGACCTATGTCCAGCAGTGGACAGAAATGGGCTGATGGTGATGATGATGATATATGTGTATCCACTGTTGATTATGATATCCGTAACACAGGTGCTTAAGCTACTTACCACGGGATCTGCATGCAGTATTAACCGACCTATTATTGTACACTTACCTAGTACTAAGTTAAGAAATACTGTTGACATACATTAACTAGTGTAACAATTACCGGTGAACCAAAAAAATAAACCTCTAAAGTGTTCACATTAGCGCGTTTTTTGGGCGATTTCGCGATTTTGTCGCGTGTTCATTTTGAATACAAATCTCAAATATTTCTTCATTCCCATCAGTACGTGCGTACGTTAAAAACCTATCGAATTGTTTTTTTAATACCAAAAACTTTAGTTCTTGGCGTAACCGATAGTGGCGCTGTTCAGGTTTTTCATAGACATATTAGTCCAGTCATTTAAGCTTAAATTAGGTAAGAATCTCGGAATTCGAGATACCCAGCCAAGTCTGTAAATACTTAGATATTGACACCCTAAAAGTGGTCTCAAAACCTACATATGGTAGGGTGTACGCAACTATTAAATTTTCAAGGTCAAATGTCACAAATATCAGTTTTATGAACTTTTGAGCGAAACGGGTTAAAGTTTTATCATAAAAGTGTGTAGGAAAAAATTGCTTATCATCTAATTCGACATCTAACAAGTCGTTAGGGTTTCGAGCACCATTAGCAACACATCATCTGTCACCTATGGAATTCCCCAAGGCAGTACACTGGGTCCAACGCTGTTTTTGGCCTACGTTAATGACCTGTGCAAAATTAATACTACTCAAGGTAAGACGCTAGCTTTTGCCGATGACACCGCTTTAATATTCCAGGGAGATTCGTGGCCACAGGTTCAGAAATCAGCCGAAGATGGCCTCAAAAAAGTTATGGGTTGGCTAGATCACAATCTTTTAACCATAAATGTGCCCAAAACAAAATACATCTGCTTCAGGGTAACAGCTGCTACCAAACCACCTGTGAATTTTCAGATAAACGCACATAAAAGCAGCTGTAACCAAACAGATAGTTTGCTCTCCTCTTGTGATTGTCCAAAATTAGATCAAACGAATACCCACAAATATTTAGGTATTATAATAGATAATAACCTTAGCTGGCAACCGCATATTTCTGCACTCTGTAAAAGAGTTCGTAGGCTTATGCATATTTTCAAAAACTTGCGTGAAACTGCGGACCTAAAGCTTGTCAAAAATGTGTACTATGCACTTTGTCAATCCCTGCTATCATACTGTATTCCTGTGTGGGGTGGTCCGGCCTCCTCCCATGTCTTGGAGCTCGAAAGAGCGCAAAGAGCAGTCATTAAGATCATGCTTAACAGGTCCAGAAAATATCCTACGAAAATGCTTTATTCGGAATCACAATTGCTTACAGTCAGACAATTGTTTTTCTACAACTCAGTTCTTCTTCACCATAAGTCAATCGATCCCTCTATAATATCCCAAAACAAAAGACGACCCCGGCCATGTGTACCCCATTTTAACAAAAATGTTTACCCGTCGTCAATCATATTATACTGCCCCATTTCTCTATAGACATTTCAATGACATTACACAAATCTACAAACTAGACAAATTCAGCTTAAAGAACACAATGAAAAATATTTTAGCAACTCTATCCTATGATGACACTGAAAAGGTATTGAGAATTTTAAGATAAACTTAATCCATAATTTCATGAGTTCCATCCTTCAATCACTCATCTCAATTTCACTCCTGTAACAGTTCATACTACTCCTCTGTATATGCTACTTGATGAATGATGAACGTGACTTAAACGTAGCCAAATGTAAGCATTTATATAATTTTTATACATGCACTAATTTACATAATGTTACTGTTGATTATGATATTCTTTATTCTCCTGTCTTTTCCACTGTGTTTGCAATCGGATCAAAAGATATTTGTTAATTTTATTTACCCTCATTTTATTCACAATATATATTATCGAAAAATATGTAACGTCTCACTTATAAGTTTATATCCGGGAGGAAGGTTGATTACCTATGAATACGGGACCCATCCCAGTATAGGTGTCAACCTGCCATAATCCAACTGTCCTCATAAGTTGTATTATCTATAACTTTTTTATCGCGAATTTTTCTGGTTGTTTTAACTCTGCCACCTAGTAAAAACCTTAGAAAACTAAGCAGTCTCTCACGGTGGTGTATATTTCACATCACAACTAGTAAGGTACTCACACAATTTATGGCGGACTTGCAATTGCCAGATTTGTTTTGTATTTATTTACACAGTGCACTTTAGCAGTCACAGTTTTAAGATACCTACTCCTGCAAATGTATGTGAGCTAGATTATGGTGAGAAATAAACGATTATTATTATTATTATTATTAATTATCTATAAAAATTGTCTCTACGTTTTATTCCTAAGATTCACCATTTCAGAGATACAGCGATGCAAATAGTTGAAAAAGTTGTATTTTCAAAAGCTTCCAGACCCCCGTGCGACTCTTTACAATGATGCAGCAGTCCTTAGCGTTCGGAAGATATTTATCCACAGAGCTGTGCTCTCTATGCACAAAACTGTAATAACCTCCTCTGAATATAAGAGCCTTCTAGAAAAAAGGACTTTCAGATTTCCAACTCCCACCACTAAAACTACTTTTTCGCACCGCTTCAGCAACTTTCTTTCACCCTACATTTACAATAAACTGGTAAACTTTTTGAAATTCAAACATCAACCTCTTTACGAAACAAAAATAATAACTTTCAAATATCTCCTTGATCTGACATATGATTAAACTGGAAGGTCTCCTACGAACGTTCTGAATCAATAAATAAACATAGATTACCTACTCACACCACTCACATCACTTATAATCACTCGCATCACACAACCCAATTTTTAGATTCTTTCAATAATTTTTGTTTGGAAAAAGTATATTTATGTTCATTCCATTTAGTGTATAAGTCAGTCTCTAAATGTATGTATAATAATAATGTGTCGTCAGTACCACCTTTGTATTTCGGAACTTTTTCCCCACAGGACAGGCTCAGCCTAGTGATCAGATCTTGATGTATCTATGTGCAAGATTTTTTGGTAATAAATTATCCAATCAAAAACATAAATGTGAAATGAGAGCCAAGTTCAATATTATGATAATTGCCTTGGTTGTTGACTTCAACGACAAAAGAAGTGAGATCTAAATGGGTGCCAAGTTCAATGGTCAACCCTGAAATTTATTTATAAGTAACACTATAACATACCTATCATATCTTTTTATAACATAAGATAATGTATGGTGGTAGCCTATGAAGGTCTGTCTGGGCTAGTTTTCATATGAATTATAGCCGTCGCAAGTTCTAAGCCTACAAGTATTTGTCGGTTTTTATTTTATAATTCCGAAAATTTGGATTGTTGGTAGAAACTAGCGAGCGAACATAATAATACGTTGGTAGGTTTATAGAAACTAGCCAAGACAGACCTTCATAGGCTATCACCATACATTATCTTATGTTATAAGAAGATAATGATAGGTATGTTATAGTGTTACTTATAAATAAAAATCAGGGTTGACCATTGAACTTGGCACCCATTTAGATCTCACTTCTTTTGTCGTTGAAGTCAACAACCAAGGCAATTATCATAATATTGAACTTGGCTCTCATTTCACATTTATGTTTTTGATTGGATATCATTACTTTTTGTAGAAAAGTATATATCATCGTAACGCCGTGGGTCCTTTGAAAAGGACAAATTCAAAACTAAAACTAGACTCTATGGTGGGAGACGTTTTGTCGACCGGTTGCTGTTACCACCATACAGATGCGTAAAACCCGCCAAGTGACTTTGGCCTCTCTCGGTCAGGTCGCGTTCCGGGATCAGCACTGTACGAACCGGAGCCAGGGGGGGGGGGGACCATTGTTGCGGCATGCGTCGGACCAGTGGAGTCTTAGCGGCGGTATTGTGCGAGCGGAGCGGGTCAGCCCGCCGGCCAGGGGGACCCGTAGAAACGGGGGCCCTTCCGTCCGGCGAACTGGCCAACTCCGACCCGCACAGCTCAATACCAATGTGAGACTCCACGCCTTGTCTCGTTGTTGCCGCAGCAGTAGTCTCCTCTTTAAGAGGGCTTTCAGGGTGAGTGCGACATAGGGTTGCCAACTTTATTTAACAGATATAAAGTACATATATCTGACTTTAAACGAGGTAAATAAAGAGGACGGACCTACAAAAAAGACTATCATTTATTTTTTACTTTAAAACAGTAAATAGTCGACTTTTTTGTTCTGTTTTAGGATTTTTGCATATTATTACAGATGTGCACTAGTTTTAGTAAATATTTTGTAAAAGAGTATTTTTGCGTACTTTATTAGTGTTATAGATTATAGAGTACGCCTACATGATAAATAAGATAAGAGGACAATACTCTATTTTAGAGTACGGTTGGCAACCCTAGTGCGACAGGCTCAATATAGTCTATTGTGCCAGTCGACCTCATATTTGGATCTCACTACCGCTTACCATCAGGTGGAGTGAGATCATCTTGTTAGCTTCATATAAAAAAAAAAAATTAAAAATTGCCAGTTTTGTATTTATTCCTTTGTATTCATGTAATTACCTATCTGCATACCAAATTTTAACTCTCTAGGTCATTTGGAACTGGGTTAGAATTTTGATCTGTCAGTCAGTCAATGATAAAAATGAGGATTTTTGGACATTAATATCTAAATAACTGTTTGAGATAAGCTTATGAAATTTAGAACACATATTTATCTCGCAAGTTACAATATATGAGCCAAATTTGATACGTTTATGTGAAATAGTTTTTGATTTATGAGGGGTTCAAAAGTGGTTCCAAATGGTTCGTGTAATATTACACACGGTGCGGCTCGCCAGTTGAACGTTGGCTTGACACGCTGCCGCGTGTCTAGATTTGTATTTGTATTTGTTTGTAGTTAAAATTTTTACAACTGATGTATTTCAGTAGCTTCTATAACAGCTAATACTAAAAAAGCTTAAAACCAATGTTTAAGTGAGTTCTCATACAAAAACTATGGTTTTTTTTCTCACACTTGGCCGGTTTTTAACGTGGTTATCCCAGTAAACCTATTCCAGACGACACCTTTTATACGTGAAGAACACGTTGTTTATATGGAAGCCTAGTTGAATAATTGTTTTATGTTATTTTTAACCGACTTCAAAAAAAGGAGGAGGTTCTCAATTCGTCTGTATGTATAATATTTTTTTTTTTTTTTTTTTATGTATGTTCACCGATATTTTCGTCAATTATAGACGGATTTTAAAAATTTTTTTGGTTGGATACAGTTCACTTCCGAGGTGGTCCCATTTTTCACCAGTCCCAGATCTGATGATGGGATCCAGGAGAAATCGAGGGCAACCCTCAAATTTTATAGGGACATGTACCGCGTTTTGCATATTATCTGAAGTTATATTGGCATTTGCTTCTGGAAATCATAATCTTATGAGGCTGAGCTGATGATGGAAGGTCAACTCCTTAATACTTAGGAGTAAAAGGAGTAAAAGGATAATTCTTTCAATACTGTATACATATTAAGACTACTAGTTATAATATCAGTAGCATTATAGGTGAGCTGAACTAATAGGGTGACCAGTCTAGGATCTGATGATGAGATCCAGGAGAAATCGAGGGCAACCCTCAAATTTTATAGGGACATGTACCGCGTTTTGCATATTATCTGAAGTTATATTGGCATTTGCTTCTGGAAATCATAATCTTATGATGTTGAGCTGATGATGGAAGGTCAACTTCTTAATACTTAGGAGTAAAAGGATAATTCTTTCAATACTGTATACATATTAAGACTACTAGTTATATTATCAGTAGCATTATAGGTGAGCTGAACTAATAGGGTGACCAGTCTAGGATCTGATGATGGGATCCAGGAGAAATCGAGGGCAACCCTCAAATTTTATAGGCACATGTACCGCGTTTTATATATTTTCTGAAGTGATATTGGCATTGTTTCTTGCAATCATAATGTTATGATGCTGAGCTGATGATGGAAGGTCAACTCCTTAATTGTTTGGAGTAAAAGGATAATTCTTTCAATACTGTATACATATTAAGACTACTAGTTATAATATCAGTAGTATTACAGGTGAGCTGAACTAATAGGGTAACAAAAGATTTAACACTAAAAAGTATGAAAAAAATTGTAAACAAAAAAACCGCCTTCAAAAACCCGACTCACTAAAAATTACAAAATAATATAATAGTGCAAGTTTTACATAAAAATAAAACTTGTATTATTTAGCAGAGACGATGCACAGCATCTGTGAGAGACGTGTTTATTAGCTCCTGGTGACTTACCCGATGACGCTATGTGATAGGAATCAAATAGAAGTACCTGAAACATAACTATTGTAATATGTTGTCTTGAAACGTTGAATTAAATCTTCATTACAACTATTACGAAGTCAATTAAACAATATAAATTAATATATGTTTGTTAATCACAAACTTATGAAGCACAATGTATAATAATTATAGGCGTTTATTAAAATTTATTGGTTGGAAATTTGGTAAATAAAGCATCTGAAGAAATATCAGCATTACTTTTCTCTTTTATTTGTTTCAAATAAAATGTTGAAAGTACTTTCACTAATAATCTTGAGAAAAGCAAGGTTGATAGGCATATTATCCCACCAATTTGATGATGTTATGGCGGAGCGCACACTACCTATAAATGCCATTATGCCGGCGTCTTAAAATACGACTTTTACCCAGTAACAAACTTTGAAATAACATTAATAGATATACAACGGCAATATTACATCCAGCTGTCCTCTGCTCGCTCGCCGACGGATTGCTCAGGCTATACTGTAACAGTTTTTGAGCAATAAAGTTAGTACATAACGCAGATATTGTAAATTTCTTGGATCAATTCAGAACAGTGCCAAGTCATAATTACATCATTTGACCTGATGCTAAAATTAAATTACCTGCCAATTTACTTTATGCCTCAACAAGCTTATGAGTACGTAAGTGTACTTAATCCAGGAACCTAAGAAATGTGATGAAGAGGTGCATTCTACCACATATGGGTGTTTATGGGCATGATTTCGATATTGTTTATGATTGAATCCAACTCACCCAAGCTGTTGTACATATCTAGTGTATATGTACTCCTCCAGCCTCGTTTTAGAAGAGATTATTCAGCTTCTGTCCAGCCTCTGATGGTGTCTGCCCACCACCAAGTTACCATATGAAAAACTTCATGTCGTGTGTAGGTAGGTACTATACTCATGGACTGAGCTACAGTGATATGCCGGGAAGCCAGAATTCATTTTTTCCAGTGGTGCTACATGTACCTAGTTGTGTCCGATGCCGTATAAGGTAATACAGTACCACAAGCGAGTATCACGGACGATGGTGGAAATAGCCATGCTTGAATGTCCAAATTCTTCTGAAAGCTTTACAACAAACCCGAGAGGTAATTTTTCAAATCTAATTTGAATACACAAGTTACTATACTACTGCTTTTGACAATTTTAGAAGCAAATATAGCCGGGTCACCGTATTTCTACAGTGTAATAATGGGCACCACAGATTCTCTTTTCAGACGCCATTCCGCAGCTTATTTGCCTTGTAACAGACGGTCGGCTATCTGAATGAAGCGGTCAGGTATGTGACCGGATTAAGAAAATTATAGGAGGGAAGAAGTGAGAAATATGTTCCATTGCCCTAGAAGGCGCTAATAGGTGTTTCAGGTCGAGCAGATGGCTAGAGTCAAGGGCATCCCCTCCCCCCTCTTAGTTTTGGGAGACTGATTTAAAAATTACTTACGCAGTTTTTTAAATGATTTCATATCGAAATGACAGCTTGTCTGGTCTAGGGTTCAGTTTCGCGACACTTCAGTCGGATTCGTCTAGTTAGGCGTATAAGGCGTCCTTTGTCAGAAAATATTAAACAGGAATCTCGTATGGAGGTTTCCTTAAAAGACCTTGCCTTGCGGTCTTAAGCCACGATTTGATATGCGCACTCATTTCTGATATGAAGGTAAATTCTTGACGGACTGTTATCGCATCAAGAGAATGAGATATATGGAATCCCGCATTTTCTTTCAGAGTTACAAAGCTGGCAAAATTTACTAATTGTATGGCCAGAATTTGCTGGCGCAATTACATATGCATCTAGTAAGGTAGGCAGGACCTCGCTAATAAACGAGTATATCTTTTAATAATTGTATTGGACATTTAAACATACGGTCATCTGACCCCAAACTAAACAATTAGTTATGAATACATATTTACACGACACACGTGCATGTATATTTACCCTTCAGACGCTCGATGAAACTCGAATGTAGCTCACTTAAATGTTTGTCCCGGGTGGGGATCGAACCCACGACTCTTGGAACCACTGGTCACTAACCACTGATCCACTGAGTCATGTCACATATATGTTTGCGGAAGAACTTATGACTTTCCTTCCGTATTCCATACAAAACCTAGGTACTCTTATGTCCTGGGTGAAACAATTAAGGACTTTTCGATATCGATAGTTCAATCTAATTGCTGTAGGAGGAGAACATAAGTCACTAACATAAGTCACACAACATAATTCACATGAAAATATTGTTCTCACCTGCTTAACGATTAAACTGAACCGTTTTGACATTAAATTATGTACTTGACCACTTACTATTATATGAATACCCTCATACCTTCGTTTCAAAGTATCCGAGCCACCCAGTAATTAACTGTTGCAATAATTTGGCTACGCAGGATAGGCTGTTCACCAGAAGGTTCGTCTTTGATATAAACCTGCGATGACTTTTCGTTATCGACACGTGGAACTATAATAATTTTTCCCATCAAATAGTTTGCTTAGAGGTTTTCCGGAATTTGGTGATGCGAAGATAGTTCAACTTTTTTTAGTACAATGTATTAACTGTGGAGTTAATAATATTGGTCTTTCGCATCCATCGCTCTTTGTGCGGATAACATAAATGAGAAGAACCTCATTGATTCTCCTTGGGCTTCTCGAGAACCTTTTGTTCTAAGAGGGTTTTGATTTGTCCGCTCATTTCTGTACATTGTCAGGTCCTGAGACGTAGTAAAAGCTCTGTGTTGCACGACAAGCACAGGCTTGGGGGTAAATGGCAGACACATCCCCAGTATCATTTTCTAGTTGGCCTACGGAGCCAGATATGCCTGCCACTGCCTCCGATACGCTCGGGAGGCAGCCCCTCTCTGAAACACTGTAGATTGCTCTGTGTTGATAAGACAAGCACAGGCTTGGGGGTAAATGGCAGACGCTTTCCCAGCATCATTTTCAGGTTGGCCTTCAGAGCCAGATATGCCAGCCGCTGCCTCCGATACGCTCGGAGGCAGCCCCCTTTTCTGCAACGCCGTATATAGCTCTGTGTAGGTTGATGAGACAAGCACAGGCTTGGAGGTGAATGGCAGACGCTTCCCCGACATCATTTTCAGGTTGGCCTTCGGAGCTTCATACGCCTGCTACTGCCCACGATACGCTCGTAGACAGCCTCCAGGAATGGGTTTCGAGGTATGAGGTATATTTTGATTTGGTTTAGGTATTTATGAGTGGTAAAAAAAAAACATAATTAATGAACAATTACATAATGTGGCTTCGGTGAGATTTAGAAGATACTCGTCACCGAGAACAGGAACGTTAAACCGGTGTTTGATCACTCACTGATCCATTCTATTTGTGTTTGTATGCGAGAGCTCTTATCTAGTGAGGCATCACAATTTAACAAAAAGTTAAGTATAAAACAAAGAGAGTGACCTTACGGCTACGTAGACGTTGCCTCTCATACATTATAAAAATCACGCCTTTTTCCCCGAAGGGTAGGCTGAGATCATGAAGACGTTGCCTCTCATGAACTGACGTAGTTCATCGTTAATGCAACGTTCCACAAAATCTGGTTGTGGACATAAGGTTACAAATTTACGAATAACGTACCTCCTTCCAGTTTTTATGATATTAGCTTAATTTATAGAGCATTTTAGGTTTTCGATGCTATTTTAACTTCCCCAATGTTTGATTGTGGGTTATTTAAGTTTATAGCAAAAGGTAGTTATAAAAAAAAAATTATAATAAAAATAAGTTTCGGAATGTTCGAACGTGAACGATTCGTTATTTTTGGTTGGGGTACCTTATTCAAAACGTGCATTAACAATTTGTTAAAACATTCTTTATTATTCGGCATGTGACGATGCACAGCATCTGTGAGAGTGCGTCCTCTTCCGGTCAGCGATTTATGGGCGATCAAAGCGCCCTCTATATGGAAATATCTTAATTATTTTAGTAGTTGAATTCACTTACTTCCGTTTGGCGCCATTTTTAGTCACCTTAATGGGTCTCGTGCCGAGGATCCACATAGCGTCTTCAACTTTCGTGTTAGCAATATCATAAGCAGAAACACTGCTTAAATCGTTCCCGAAAGTTGTTTTAATTTAAATATAATCCGCTTATCCTTAATTCACTAGTAAGAAGTGTTTGTAAAACGGGAAAAAGTGAATCAAGTGATAGAAAGTGTATTGATGGTGGTCAATGAAGACCACGCCGCCGCCGTCTCCCTCGAAGGAGGCATGCGATGACCTGCGTGTAGGTTCTTAAGCTGCGCAACGGTGGCACGAAAATACAAAGTAAGACACCAAAACAAGGTACGTTCGAGTGTTGAAATTTTAACCTTCTTTTGGATATAATGAGTGATCTCTTTGAATAAAGAATGTTTTAACAAATTGTTAATGCACGTTTTGAATAAGGTACCCCCAACCAAAAATAACGAATCGTTCACGTTCGAACATTCCGAAACTTATTTTTATTATATTTTTTTTTTTATAACTACCTTTTGCTATAAACTTAAATAACCCACAATCAAACATTGGGGAAGTTAAAATAGCATCGAAAACCTAAAATGCTCTATAAATTAAGCTAATGTCATAAAAACTGGAAGGAGGTACGTTATTCGTAAATTTGTAACCTTATGTCCACAACCAGATTTTGTGGAACGTTGCATTAACGATGAACTACGTCAGTTCATGAGAGGCAACGTCTTCATGATCTCAGCCTACCCTTCGGGGAAAAAGGCGTGATTTTTTGTATGTCTATCTATATATGTATGAGAGGCAACGTCTACGTAGCCGTAAGGTCACTCTCTTTGTTTTATACTTAACTATACACTTTACTTATCTTTACTTTTTGTTAAATGGAGATGCCTCACTAGATAAGAGCTCTCGCATACAAACACAAATAGAATGGATCAGTGGATACAACACCGGTTTAACGTTCCTGTTCTCGGTGACTAGTATCTTGTAAATCTCACCGAAGCCACATTATGTAATTGTTCATTAATTATATTTTTTTTTTACCACTCATCAAAATATACCTCATACCTCGAAACCCATTCCTGGAGGCTGTTTACGAGCGTATCGTGGGCAGTAGCAGGCGTATGAAGCTCCGAAGGCCAACCTGAAAATGATATCGGGGAAGCGTCTGCCAATCACCTCCAAGCCTGTGCTTGTCTCATCAACCTACACAGAGCTATATACGGCGTTGCAGAAAAGGGCTGCCTCCGAGCGTATCGGAGGCAGCGGCTGGCATATCTGGCTCTGAAGGCCAACCTAAAAATGATGCTGGGAAAGCGTCTGCCATATACCTCAAAGCCTGTGCTTGTCTTACCAACACAGAGCAATCATCAGTGTTTCAGAGAGGGGCTGCCTCCCGAGCGTATCGGAGGCAGTGGCAGGCATATCTGGCTCCGTAGACCAACTAGAAAATGATACTGGGGATGTGTCTGCCATTTACCCCAAGCCTGTGCTTGTCTTGCAACACAGAGCTTTTTACTACGTCTCAGGACCTGACAATGTACAGAAATGAGCGGACAAATCAAAACCCTCTTAGAACAAAAAGGTTCTCGAGAAGCCCAAGGAGAATCAATGAGGTTCTTCTCATTCATGTTATCCGCACAAAGAGCGATGGTTCCGAAAGACCAATATTATTAACTCCACAGTTAATACATTGTACTAAAGAAAGTTGAACTATCTTCGCATCACCAAATTCCGGAAAACCTCTAAGCAAACTATTTGATGGGAAAAATTATAGTTCCACGTGTCGATAACGAAAAGTCATCGCAGGTTTATATCAAAGACGAACCTTCTGGTGAACAGCCTACCCTTTGGCCTATCCTGCGTACCAAAATCATTGCAACAGTTAATTACTGGGTGGCTCGGATACTTTGAAACGAAGGTATGAGGGTATTCATATAATAGTAAGTGGTCAAGTACATAATTTAATGTCAAAACGGTTCAGTTTAATCGTTAAGCAGGTGAGAACAATATTTTCATGTGAATTATGTTGTGTGACTTATGTTAGTGACTTATGTTCTCCTCCTACAGCAATTAGATTGAACTATCGACATCAAAAAGTCCTTAATTGTTTCACCCAGGACATAAGAGTACCTAGGTTTTGTATGGAATACGGCAGGAAAGTCATAAGTTCTTTCGCAAACATATATGTGACATGACTCAGTGGATAAGTGGTTAGTGACCAGTGGTTCCAAGAGTCGTGGGTTCGATCCCCACACGGGACAAACATTTGAGTGAGCTACATTAGAGTTTCATCGAGCGTCTGAAGTATCTGAAGGGTAAATATGCATGCACGTGTGTCGTGTATATATGTATTCATAACTAATTGTTTAGTTTGGGGTCAGATGACCGTATGTTTAAATGTCCAATACAATTATTAAAAGATATACTCGTTTATTAGCGAGGTCCTGCCTACCTTACTAGATGCATATGTAATTGCGCCAGCAAATTGTGGCCATACAATTAGTAAATTTTGCCAGCTTTGTAACTCTGAAAGAAAATGCGGGATTCCATATATCTCATTCTCTTGATGCGATAACAGTCTGTCAAGAATTTGCCTTCATATCAGAAATGAGTGCGCATATAAAATCGTGGCTTAAGACCGCAAGGCAAGGTCTTTTAAGGAAACCTCCATACGAGATTCCTGTTTAATATTTTCTGACAAAGGACGCCTTATACGCCTAACTAGACGAATCCGACTGAAGTGTCGCGAAACTGAACCCTAGACCAGACAAGCTGTCATTTCGATATGAAATCATTTAAAAAACTGCGTAAGTAATTTTTAAATCAGTCTCCCAAAACTAAGAGAGGGATGCCCTTAACTCTAGCCATCTGCTCGACCTGAAACACCTATTAGCGCCTTCTAGGCCAATGGAACATATTTCTCACTTCTTCCCTTTTTTTTTTTTTTTTTTATCGCGGAGAATGCTTGATGCACCTTCACCTTGGGCAGGGGTTTACCCAAGGTGGTGTGTGTGGGACTCCCGGCTGCCGATCTAGAGATGGAAAGACCGACAGCTGCTCCTGGGCTAAGGTGCAATTTCAGGGGTGTACCCACTAAACTCCGCGGCATACCTCATCGCCTATTGGTGGTGCCGTGGTACCTGGCAGAGCCTTCACTCATAACACCACCGACGGACTCTCACTTCTTCCCTCCTATAATTTTCTTAATCCGGTCACATACCTGACCGCTTCATTCAGATAGCCGACCGTCTGTTACAAGGCAAATAAGCTGCGGAATGGCGTCTGAAAAGAGAATCTGTGGTGTCCATTATTACACTGTAGAAATACGGTGACCCGGCTATATTTGCTTCTAAAATTGTCAAAAGTAGTAGTATAGTAATACTTGTGTATTCAAATTAGATTTGAAAATTACCTCTCGGGTTTGTTGTAAAGCTTTCAGAAGAATTTGGACATTCAAGCATGGCTATTTCCACCATCGTCCGTGATACTCGCTTGTGGTACTGTATTACCTTAATACGGCATCGGACACAACTACATGTAGCACCACTGGAAAAATGAATTCTGGCTTCCCGGCATATGACTGTAGCTCAGTCCGTGAGTAAAGTACCTACCTACACACGACATGAAGTTTTTCATATGGTAACTTGGTGGTGGGCAGACACCATCAGAGGCTGGACAGAAGCTGAATAATCTCTTCTAAAACGAGGCTGGAGGCAGTACATATACACTAGATTTGTACAACAGCTTGGTTGCGTTGGATTCAATGATAAACAATCTCGTAATCATGACCCTAAACACCCATATGTGGTAGATTGCACATCTCCATTAGATTTCTTAGTTTCCTGGTTTAAGTACACTTACGTACTCATAAGCTTGTTGAGGCATAAAGTAAATTGGCAGGCAATTTAATTTTAGCATCAGGTCAAATGATGTAATTATGACTTGGCACTGTTTTGAATTGATCCAAAAAATTAACAATATCTGCGTTATGTACTAACTTTATTGCTCAAAAACTGTTACAGTATAGCCTGAGCAATCCGTCGGCGAGCGAGCAGAGAAGGACAGCTGGATGTAATATTGCCGTTGTATATCTATTAATGGTATTCCAAAGGGTAAAAGTCGTATTTTAGACGCCGGCATAATGGCATTTCTAGGTAGTGTGTGCTCATCAAATTGGTGGGATAATTTGCCTATCAGCCTTGCTTATACTTTCAAGATTTTATTTGAAACAAATAAAAGAGAAAAGTAATGCTGATATTTCATCAGATGCTTTATTTACCAAATTTCCAACCAATAAATTTGAATAAACACCTATAATTTTTATACATTGTGCTTCATAAGCTTGTGATTAACAAACATATATTAATTTATATCGTTTACTTGACTTCGTAATAGTTGTAATGAAGATTTAATTCAACGTTTCAAGACAACATATTATTACAATAGTTATGTTTCAGGTACTTCTATTTGATTCCTATCACATAGCGTCATCGGGTAAGTCACCAGGAGCTAATAAACACGTCTCTCACAGATGCTGTGCATCGTCACATGCCGAATAATAGTGCAAGTTTTACATAAAAATAAAACTTGTATTATTTAGCAGAGACGATGCACAGCATCCCATTAAGGTCTCCTGGTGAGAGACTGCTATGAGGATCCTCGGCACGAGACCCATTAAGGTGACTAAAAATGGCGCCAAACGGAAGTAAGTGAATTCAACTACTAAAATAATCAAGATATTTCAATATAGAGGGCGCTTTGATCGCCCATAAATTGCTGACCGGAAGAGGACGCACTCTCACAGATGCTGTGCATCGTCTCTGCTAAATAATACAAGTTTTATTTTTATGTAAAACTTGCACTATTCAAAGGGATCACTCATTATATCCAAAAGAAGGTTAAAATTTCAACACTCGAACGTACCTTGTTTTGGTGTCTTACTTTGTATTTTTGTGCCACCGTTGCGCAGCTTAAGAACCTACACGCAGGTCATCGCATGCCTCCTTCGAGGGAGACGGCGGCGGCGTGGTCTTCATTGACCACCATCAATACACTTTCTATCACTTGATTCACTTTTTCCCGTTTTACAAACACTTCTTACTAGTGAATTAAGGATAAGCGGATTATATATTTAAATTAAAACAACTTTCGGGAACGATTTAAGCAGAGTTTCTGCTTATGATGTTGCTAACACGAAAGTTGAAGACGCTATGAGGATCCTCGGCACGAGACCCATTAAGGTGACTAAAAATGGCGCCAAACGGAAGTAAGTGAATTCAACTACTAAAATAATCAAGATATTTCAATATAGAGGGCGCTTTGATCGCCCATAAATTGCTGACCGGAAGAGGACGCACTCTCACAGATGCTGTGCATCGTCACATGCCGAATAATACGAACATTTATAATCATCTGGGTATGAATTTTATATGTTTTTGAAGGCGGTGCCAATCAAAATTTTGAGGAAAAAGAAGCACTCTGTGCTTGTCTGTTTGAAATATAAACGGCACCGCCTTCAACAACATATAAAATTCATACCCAGATGATTATAAATGTTCGTATTATATTATTTTGTAATTTTTAGTGAGTCGGGTTTTTGAAGGCGGTTTTTTTTTTGTTTACAATTTTTAGTACTATACATATACGTTTCAGTACATTTAAACTGCTTATTATGGGTCAAAAAGTACGAAATAACCAATTATTAGAATTTCTGTTTGAAGTATAACTGAAAAAAATACATTTTAAAAATGTTAACTGTCCATCTAACTCTATTATGAACGTGAAGATCCATATTAACCAAATTTAATTTAATGAAACGCAGAAATCTTAAATCTTCTGAATACTGAAAAATACACAAAACAATTATTTAACTAGGCTTCCTTATAAACAACGTGTTCTTCATGTATAAAAGGTGTCGTCTGGAATAGGTTTACTGGGGTAACCACGTTAAAAACCGGCCAAGTGTGAGAAAAAAAAAACCATAGTTTTTGTATGAGAACCCACTTAAACATTGGTTTTAAGCTTTTTCTAGTATTAGATGTTATAGAGGCTACTAAAATACATCATTCGTGAAAATTTTAACTGTCTAGCACAATCGCACGTGGGCCTGGAAGCTTTTGAAAATACAACTTTTTCAACTATTTGCATCGCTGTATCTCTGAAATGGTGAATCTTAGGAATAAAACGTACAGACAATTTTTATAGATAAATAGAAGATAAGTAATTTTCTCCTAAACTTTTTTATGATAAAACGTCCCGTTTTGCTTAAAAGTTAATAAAACTGATTTTTGTGACGTTTGACCTTGAAAATTTAATAGTTGCGTACACCCTACAATATGTAGCTTTGAGACAACTTTTAGGACGTCAATATACAACTATTTACAGACTTACAGCTGGGTATCTCGAATTCCGAGATTTTTACCTAATTTGACTGGACTATATTTACATAGGCGATATCGAGTCTGTCACTTTTATAGACTCATGGTATCGCTACAGAACGAACCAGCGCTGTAGAATGCGGCGCATGCGCTAAGCGGGTAGGTTGGATGAGAGGGTCTATTTCGCATAACATATGTATCATAATTATTAGCATAATTATTTTATCGCGGCGATATCGCAGCGATCGCGCACATGAACGCCGCGAACTCGCTGCGATATCGCCTCGATGTGAAATCGCCCAAAATCGCTAGGTGTGAACAGGCACTAAGGAGACAAAGTTTAGATGGGATGGGATTAACCTATAGTCACGACAACAATAAATGGGACCAAACAAATATAATGGGGAATGCTCTGAAGAGCTATTTCAGCTAGTCCCTCCCTCCCCTTTCCACTCCCGAACGACACGCGCTGGACAGCGCTGCCATCCACATACAATGCAGGCGCTGGTGGCTCGGACTAAGAGGTTCAGCTCTTCATTTCTGCCCCGTGCCATTAAGGCATGGAATGCCCTTCCAGCTCGTGTTTTCCCTCCGTCCTATGATCCCGAGCTCCAGTGGCGTAACTATACCTGTTGAATTCCGTGGCAAAATTAATCGGATGGGGCCCCGTGCACCCCCCGTTCTTTTCTTTTATCTTAATGTGTATGTGTGTTGGCAGTTAGATTCTCCTTGACCGGGGGCCCCATTCGGCTGGGGCCCCATTCGGCTGGGGCCCCCTACCGGGTGGGGGCCCGTGGCATTTTGCCGACTTGCCACTCTGTAGTTACGCCACTGCCGGGCTCTTCAGGCGGGGCGTGAAACGGCATTTAAGCAGGCCTTCAGGGTGAGTGCGACAGGCTCAATACGATGTATTGTGCCTGTCGACCTCATATTTGGATCTCACTACCGCTTACCATCAGGTGGAGTGAGGTCATCTTGTTTGCCCATTATAAAAAAAAATTAATGTCTTTTAGCTGGTTCTGGAAGACCCTTACCGGGTTTTTTCACGTTCTAGGTGGGTCTACAACGCCCCTGATGACATGCCGCTGCTGTGGATGTGATTGTGGTCAAAAGTCTATCGCTGTACTAGTTTGCTGTAACATAGTTTTGTTTGTTATATTTGTGTACTTCATACTGTTTTCAATTTTTTTCTAATAAGAAAAGTGCTGCGTTCTAATGGTGGTGCGAAATTATCTTTCGGCTGCCTGCCCGTGTCTGAATTTTTGTACGACCGATAGTCGGGCGGAGTTTTCTTCTGATGATTTTGTGTGATATGATCGACCGACTTTTCGTAGGACGTTACATTTTTCTAAATATTAGTCTTTATGGGCCTACACGCGTTATTAGGAGTAGCAAATTACATAGCTACTTACTGCCCGACGTGCAGACTGGGTTACACCAATCGTGGTCGCGAGCGAACTGGCGCCGCCCGTATAGACCCATAAAGACTAATATTTAGTGTAATGGAACGCGAAAGTCTAAAATCTTTCGTTACATTTTTATCCGACATAATATCGGCCACAGAGTATCAAACGTGGGCGGGCAGTCCCACTTGTCACCATTAAGTTTGTAATCGCAGTGGTAGTTGGGAAAACGACCGGTAATAATCCCAACCATCCAGGGCCGTCTTAAGTCTATTCTGCGCCGGGGTGCAGAACCTTTTTTTTTCTTCTTAACAGACTTACGATTATGGCTTGGAATAGCCTCGTTATCATCACCGGACTTGCGGGGGAGCGGATGGCTCTCACACCTACATAAATTGCGATGAAAGCGTAATAAAACTTTTAAAAAAATATATTGTTCATGACTTTCTTTTTTTAATTCAGCGCTCGACAGGCGCCCCCTGGTAAAGACGGCCCTGCAACCACCCCAACTTTATGGTGACAAATGGGGAAGTATGTTTAATTGGACCCAAATGTGTATAGACTTACAGAACTTTGGGAAATATTGTGAAAGGCTATGTATGTAGTTTTACTGCCTCGTTGGTCTATTGGTAGCAAGTGCTGCGTAAGGACCGAGAGGTCCCCGGTTCAAGACCGGGGTCGGGCAAATTTTGTGTAAGTTTTTCTGTAATGAAATTACTCAGCCCGGAGTTAGGAAGTTGGCGGTTGAACGCCCGTGCCTCGGAAAGCACGTTAAGCCGGTGGTCCTGCGCCTGATCTCTCATCGGTCATGTCGGATTGCCGTCTCACCGAACTATGAGAGTAAGGGAATAGAGAGTGCACTTGTGTTTGCGCGCACACTTGTGCACTATAATATGTCCTGCGCTTGGCTGATCTCAATTGCGATCGGCCGCCATGGCTGAAATCGGTCGGACGCCTTATTTAAATGTATGTAGTCGTGGCGACTTCCATAAATATGTTTGACTAAATAGAAATACTTTTGCGCAAAACTCTATTATTACTAAGTACAACTGTTTTATAGGAGGATATAAATCATCATATTATTTGTATAAGAATCCAGTTCACTATCTCAGGAAAACAACTAAAATTTATATACGCAGTCTTCATTAAAATCAAGCACATAATTACCAATAAAATAAAAATATATAGTTGCAGTTAATTATAAAATAATAAATAGGGTAGTTTCCTATGTCTGATTTTACTGATGCAACTTCACAATCAACACACACAGTGATGTGCTATTGAAACTGTAATATTATCTCGGGGAGTTTTCCTAATATCAAACCATTCTTTTAACAGTACCTTTGCAATTGTGTGGTCCATCCATCTATATCAAATAAAAAAAGGCAACTACCCTATTATACCTAACAAAAAAAGTTTGTAGTTCATATTTTAAAGAGTTGCTGAGTTGCAATTGTTAAATTGTTAGGAAACGACATACTCTATAATAATTTATTGTAATTTAAAATTTATATAACTTAATTTTTTGTAATGCAAATTCGAGGCATGCGATTTTATGCTGTAAATAAAGAGCCCGAAGCATGTGCTAACATTGTGCTGCATATGCATGAAAAATATTTTGGTAACATTCCTTATTGCGGTCCCTAAAGAGAGACACCTGTCTGTTATGTCTCTTATGCCCCATATCTGCCCCTGGGGTTATGTGGATACTGTGGATAGTAGACATAAATGGGTCCGTTCACCCCACATGGCTCTATGGCGGCTCCATATGGAAACAGATGAAGGATACAAATCGAATGGCGCGCTTTTTTTTCCCAACTGACTTACGATGATGGCTTGGAGTAGCCTCGTCATCATCACCGGACTAGCGGGGGAGCGGATGGCTCACCCCTAAAAATGGCGCGTAGTGTGTCGGAGCGCTCTTCACGGCCGTAAAGAAAATAATATTTTATGGACAGTTCCCTAAGTCAAGTTAAGAGGTTTAGCTCCTCATTTCTGGCCCGTGCCATTAAGGCATGGAATGCCCTTCCAGCTCATGTTTTCCCTCCCTCCTATGATCCCGGGCTCTTCAGGCGGGGCGTGAAACGGCATTTAAGCAGGCCTTCAGGGTGAGAGCGACAGGCTCAATACGATCTATTGTGCCTGTCGACCTCATATTTGGATCTCACTACCGCTTACCATCAGGTGGAGTGAGGTCATCTTGTTAGCCTTTTATAAAAAAAAAAAGTCATAATTGCTTAGGTACATCAAATATTTGTCTTTATGGGACACGCGATATTAGTAGTATCAGATACATAGCTACATATTTACTGCCCGACGTTTCGCTCGCGACCATGATTGAAGTCGCTCGCAACGCTGATTGGTGTAACCTTGTCGAAACGTCGGGCAGTAAGTAGCTATGTATTTGCTACTTCTAATATCGCGTGAAGACCCATAAAGACAAATATTTAGGGTAATGGAACGCGAAAGTGTATAAACTGATACATTTTCAATCAGGTTGCACGTTGCCGAGCGCGGATGCGCGGGCGCGACAATCTAAATATATAAAAGGCGAAATTGACTGACTGACTGACTGAGTGAGTGAGTGAGTGAGTGACTGACTGACTGACTGACTGACTGACTATAAAATCTAAACCGCTTAAGTTAGACGCTTGAAATTTGGCATCCAGGTACCTTAGTAAACTTAAAGATTAGTTGCGTAAGGATATTGCAAAATTCTCACAGGAACCGGAGTAAGCGAGAAAAAACTTTAGTATGAAAAAATCTAAAAAGCGTAAGATAGATAATTGAAATCTGTCATGAAGGTACCCTAATGAACGTGAAGCTTACTTGCAACGCGATATTGTGAAATTGCCTCGGGAACGGCAGTTGTTGGTAAAAAAAAGGCTATTTTGATAAATTATTGTTGCCAAAGGTTGCTAAAGGTTACTTTTCCACGAAAGTGGGCTGATGATGATGATGATGATGACTATTCCACGCGGACGAAGTCGCGGGTAGCCGGTAGTGAAATACTGTTTTCTTTACGGCATTGTGTAAGTTCTCTCCGGGGCGCTTCGCTCCATGTGAATCCTAACTTTGGCTGCCCGTTCACGTCTGATAATAATATTATACCGATTCGACGTGAACGGCAGCCGTAGTGGCTCCATCTGGTGGTTGGTTCTGAAAGAGCCTCACAGGGTATTATCACTTTCTAGATGGCTCTACCCCTCCGAAGAACCGCAGCTGCTGCACGTGTGAATGTAGCCGGATGATGATAGCCGCTCTTGCTTGCTGCAACATAGTTGTGTTTTTTATATTTGTGTACTATGTGTTATATTCATTTTTCTTTTAAAACAAATGTATTGTCTTCCTGTCGTGCGAAATTATGTTAACCCTCGTAATTCACTTACAAAGCACTTTTTTGCCAATTTCCTTATTGTTATTGTTATTATTTGCACAATTCTCGATTTGTTGTGACGCCGCCATCTTACAAATAAGTGCAATAGTGTGCTAACAGCGCCACAAGTGTCGCAAAACGGAACTAATTTACGATGTGCCCAGCCATATCGTGAGGTGGCAAAGCGACTAGTTCAAATCGACGAATAGGTTGCTCTCACTAAATATTAGTCTTTATGGGTCTACACGCGATATTAGGAGTAGCAATTACATAGGTACTTACTGCCCGACCTTTCGACTGGGTTACACCAATCACGGTCATCTTATCGATCTTCCCAACTGAACGTTGGGTATATCATGAAATATTTGACGAAATCACGGCATATCACGATGTGCCCAGGCATATCACGATCGGCCCAGTCGCAACGATCAAACACGACACATCCAGTCATCCAATCCAATCACGCGCACTAGGCATCTCAATTGAGATCGGTCGCCATGGCCGAAATCGGTCGAATGCCTTATATTTTTTACTAGCTGAGCTAGCGATTTCGTCAAAGTTTTCGTGCCACGGGCGTGAAACCGCCATCTTAATTATTTCTTAACAGAAAAACTCGCACAAATTTTGCCCGACTCCGAACTCAAACCGGGGACCTTGGTCCTTGCTACCAACAAGGCAGTCCTCAGAAACTGTTAGAATAATATTACCGTGGTAACACCGTGGCATTGTGATATTCTAGAGACGGCAGCGGAGAGGTCACGCCCCCTCGTATGGCTGGAGGCATGCAAGATGGGTGCCACAATTGTAAGCTGCAACATTGTACTATTTGGTTTTATATGTGCGTTGATTTTTTTCTTCTGTTTTGTATTGTTTTTTACTACTTTTTAAAGAAAAAGCCGGTGTTTTATTTTTTGTAAGATTTTAGACTTTCGCGTTCCATTACACTAAATATTAGTCTTTATGGGTCTACACGCGATATTAGGAGTAGCAATTACATAGCTACTTACTGCCCGACGTTTCGACTGGGTTACACCAATCGTGGTCGCGAGCGACTTTTGTTGAAAATGCTACACCTAATATCGCGTGTAGACCCATTAAGACTAATATAAAATTTTTTTGTGTTTAAAATTCGTCTGTATTTTTAAAATATGTCTGTATTTTTAAAATATGTCTGTATTTTTAAAATATGTCTGTATTTTTGTCTTTTAAAAATACCGACATATTTTAAAAATACAATTAATAGTAATAGATTAGTAGTAAATCAATAATACTCGTACTTATTTGGCTCTTGAGACACAAAAACTTATTTGTAATTTTTTAATGTGAGATTATTTTAACCGACTTCAAAAAAGGAGGAGGTTCTCAATTCGTTTGTTTGTATAATATTTTTTTTTTTTTTTTTTTTTTTTTTTTTATGTATGTTCACCGATATTTTCGTCAATTATAGACGGATTTCAAAAATTTTTTTTTGGTTGGATAGAGTTCACTTCCGAGGTGGTCCCATTTTCACCAGTCTCGGATCTGATGATGGGATCCAGGAGAAATCGAGGGCAACCTTCAAATTTTATAGGGACATGTACCGCGTTTTGCATATTATCTGAAGTCATATTGGCATTTGCTTCTGGCTATCATAATCTTATGATGCTGAGCTGATGATGGAAGGTCAACTCCTTAATAGTTATGAGAAAAAGAATAATTATTTCAATACTGTATACATATTAAGACTACTAGTTATAATATCAGTAGCATTACAGGTGAGCTAAACTATTAGGTTGACCAGTCTAGGATCTGATGATGGGATCCAGGAGAAATCGAGGGCAACTCTCAAATTTTATAGGCACATGTACCGCGTTTAACATATTTTCTGAAGTTATATTGGCATTTGCTTCTGGAAATCATAATGTTATGATGCTGAGCTGATGATGGAAGGTCAACTCCTTTATTGTTTGGAGTAAAAAGAATAATTCTTTCAAATCTGTATACATATTAAGACTACTAGTTATAATATCAGTAGAATTATAGGTGAGCTGAACTAATAGGGTGAAAAAATGTAACACTAAAAAGGATGAAAAAAATTTGTAAACAAAAAAAAACCGCCTTCAAAAACCCGACTCACTAAAAAATTACAAAATAATATAATACGAACATTAATCTGGGTATGAATTTGATATATTGTTGAAGGCGGTGCCGTTTATATTTCATGCATTTTTCCTCAAGAATTTAATTGGCACCGGCTTCAACAATATATCAAATTCATACCCAGATTAATGTTCGTATTATATTATTTTGTAATTTTTAGTGAGTCGGGTTTTTGAAGGCGGTTTTTTTGTTTACTTTTTTGCTTATTTTTTGATTGAAGTTTATTGGGATAAGTTTTTGAAGGAGGTTCTATGTTTATCTCTAAATACGCGAGTCTTAAAAACAAACAACATACTATGTAGATGCTTAATGGAATATATTTTAATTAGTTAAGAATGCCAGTGACTGTGTCAAAGGTACTTATATAATTTTTTGTTTGTAATTTCTCTGTACAATTTAGTTGGTAAGCTTCATAATTAATAATGTACCTATTATTATATTATATTAGCTAGTATTCAAAAGAAAATATTGTCAAGAACAAGTCGTTTGTTGTAAGTGATGTGGCCTTATTGTCAATAGTTTATTCTCACTTAAAATGACCAAAATGTCTCAAAGAATCCAATGATTCGGTAATGGAAAGTTTTAGTTTTCCGATTAAGTGGGTCGTCAATTACCTGAATTAGAGGTGAGAGCCGTCCGCTCCCCCGCAAGTCCTGTGATGATGACGAGGCTACTCCAAGCCATCATCGTAGGGGTGAGAGCCATCCGCTCCCCCGCAAGTCCGGTGATGATGACGAGGCTACTCCAAGCCATCATCGTAGGGGTGAGAGCCATCCGCTCCCCCGCAAGTCCGGTGATGATGACGAGGCTACTCCAAGCCATCATCGTAGGGGTGAGAGCCATCCGCTCCCCCGCGAGTCCGGTGATGATGACGAGGCTACTCCAAGCCATCATCGTAGGGGTGAGAGCCATCCGCTCCCCCGCGAGTCCGGTGATGATGACGAGGCTACTCCAAGCCATCATCGTAGGGGTGAGAGCCATCCGCTCCCCCGCAAGTCCGGTGATGATGACGAGGCTACTCCAAGCCATCATCGTAGGGGTGAGAGCCATCCGCTCCCCCGCGAGTCCGGAGATGATGACGAGGCTCCTCCAAGTCATCATCGTAGGGGTGAGAGCCATCAGCTTCCCCGCAAGTCTGGTGATGATGACGAGGCTACTCCAAGTCATCATCGTAGGGGTGAGACCCATCCGCTCCCCCGCAAGTCTGGTGATGATGACGAGGCTACTCTAAGCCATCATCGTAGGGGTGAGAGCCATCCGCTCCCCCGCAAATCCGGTGATGATGAGGAGCCTACTCCAAGTCATCACCGTAGGGGTGAGAGCCATCCGCTCCCCCGCAAGTCTGGTGATGATGACGAGGCTACTCCAAGCCATTATCCTAGTCGATATTGTTACTTTGTCTAAGGGCCCCAAGGGCGTGATTCCCAGAAGGAAGGGTGTTCGAGTCCCGGTGAGGAAGTTGATTGAACACCTTGTCGTCGTCCGTCTTGCAGCCCTCTGTGTTGCCCACTTCTCCCACGCTACTGGTCAAAAAGACCAGGGACCAGGGGTAACTATGTCTCCTACATTAAGAAAAACCGTCCAAAAAAGATGTTCTAAATTGTGGACCATGTAAGCTCTCAACATGGGGTCTCATCCCATACATTGAAAGTGATATTCCCAAAAACTACAACAGATGGCGACACGAGTATTCATTCGTTGATGATGATTATGCAAATCCCAGAAAACGATAAATCCAACCATTAAAAATATATAAGCTAGTATTTAAAAATATAATAATACATAATCAAATAAATTAAAACCCTTTTAGATAAATATTTTCATAAATTTAAATTTTCAATAAAAATTGTAGTTTTCGCGAGTGCTAATTTGGTAGAACGCCATCTAGTTCAAAAAATGACCACAGTCAGTCATCAACTAGATGGCGTTGTTCGCGTATATTTAATATTTAATAAATTATAATTCTAGATTATTTAATTTATTTTGTTTAAACAAGAAAATATAGAAAAGAAGAGTTACTTGACTATCAACTACAAGAATGATTAACTCTCCCTTAGATTAATATTTTGTAACATTTCTCCGCATTGTAGGAATTAATATTCCCTAACGCAACAAAAACTATTCAACTATCTTTTAGTTTAAAAATTGGAAAAAAATCGCATTCTTGACCCCGCCTGAACAGGGTCCTCGTTTAAATAGATAAATAAATAGAAATTAGATGTATAAATTTACATTAGAGCTTTGAATAGCACTAAAACAACAAATAAAAATATTCGACTATTTATAATTGGGCATAACAATCTTTTTTAAATATTTTTCGAGTTTTTGCTCAAAAAATATATACTTCAAATAAAATAAATATCATACAACATCACTTTCATTGTGTTCATTCCGTGGTAAGTAGTCGTATCACAAATCACAAATAACCTTTAAAATACGTATATAAATAGCACACCAAACACGGCGCAAACAACGATGTTCGATTAAACAAATATTTGACCCGAGTGGGAATCGAACCCACGAGTCCCACGACTCTTGACGCATGAGACAGGGGCACTATCCAATACGCCATCGAGCCAATCAGCCATCCAGAGAAGAAATATTATATTATAATTTTTACATGATATAGATATTATTTAACACAATAACTCGAATTTCTTCTATCGTGAACTTTTAAGTATCTTCTCGTTTTAAGTACATTCTAGAATAGGGTATTTGACTATTTTTTTATTTTGATATAGTTCGATGGACCACTTGAACACAAAGACACTGTTGAAAGTATCACTTTGATATCACAATAGCTCGGCGAGATATTACAATTTTAATTGCATATTATTTGGGCGAGCTCAAAAACGCTCCATACAAACCGCCCCTGGCGTGTGACGTCACACGCAAGTTCTTTGTATGCAGATGCAGCGCCTAGGAAGTTTGTTCGGAAGGTTCATCAAAAGTTGCGTTTATGGATATGTTTGCATAATGAAAGTGTTACTAATTCTGTTATTTATAAGATGACAACGAAATTTTAAATGATTTTCGCAATTTTGAAATGGACTTGCCCACCCAACATTAAATGTCTTTTGCTGTCACATTTCGCCAAATATTTAAGTTTCCATTTCATTAATAATATTGATTTGCTTTTAAATCTTACTGATTATTATACAAATGGGAAGGATAACAACCACTGTCAAATACCCTATTGCTGCATTGTCATAAATCACCATTACAATTTTATTTAAATTAATGGTTCACTACGCATCATAAAATAACAACTTTATTTTAAATACATTTTAACAAAGCCTAAAGTCCGCGCGCAAGTACAACGTCCGCCTCTCGCGCGGCACGATGTACTTGCGCGCGATGATAGCCTATCGACGACCGGGCCGCGCTTGCTTTAAAACTCAAGAGGGCTGCCGCGCGCACACGGCGCTGCTACACAGATTAAAATATTAAGTGCACGCTCTCTGCTATTTTTTTATTGACATTTTTATTAAATTAAAACGACGAATAATAATGACTCATAAATATTGAATTAATAAATATTGTTATGTAAATTAGTAAATTATTATTGTTATGTAATAATTTACATAACAATATTTATTAATTTAATAATTAACTTAGCTGTTTCAATACAATAATTAAAAATAATAATAATTGATTAAAATGTTCTAATAAACAATGTACCTAACAATCATTGTTCTATCGAAAAAGGCCCTCACAACTCCTTTTGTACAAGTGACACGCAGCTTCGAAGCAATATCAACTTCACGAACATATTGTTTTGGTACACTTTCGCACTATGTCGCAGTAGTCAGTCCTTTGAATTTTGCGCGCGAGACGTTTTCCTTAAAGGAGGCAACCCTGCTCTTGTGTGAGGTTCGGTTACTCGCGCGCGCGTTATGTCGTTCCGCGACCCTATAAAAAATAGTAAAGCTGTTTGGGGAGCCTTTACAGCGACATCTTTTGGTGTGCTTTTTCGACATGCTTTTACACTGGATGGGAATGGCTCGCTCTCGCTAGCGACGTCTGGTGTGCAAGACGGAAAACAGACATGGCGCGTGAGATGCCCGAGTTATGATGTCTACGTTTTAATGTATGGGATGGGGTATCTGTATAGTTATGTTATCTGTGCTATCATTAAGGATGGGCAAGTGGATAGAACTGAGATTTGTGATTACTATCTTAGCCCCCGCACTTGACAGTGGCGCCACCACGGTAGCATACTAAGTGCCCCATTCAACTCTTGAGTCTCAAAAACCTATTTGTTTAGTGTGAGGATACTTTCTTGCTTATTTTTAAGCTATTGCATAGCTTTTATCGCGGGCTTTGAGCGCGGCGACCGAACCAAGAAATTCCGTAACGAAAAAAACCTCACAATCGTCTTACGTCGTTTCATGGTGTTTGTGTGCGTGCGATATGACGTATTGTACGACTCTACGAAACTCGCACGAATCGAAACGAGCTGCTCCGAAATCGGACGATGCTATGCAATAGCTATACCGCGGCAGTCCCCGAGTGCCACCCGATCTCTTGTTTTAAAGGCGTGATTTTATATATGTATGTTATTTTTAACTAGTGACCCGCCCTCGCTTCGCTTCGGGTATATCCTTACTAATATTATAAATGCGAAAGTAACTCTGTCTGTCTGTCTGTTACGCTTTCAGGCATAGAGTACTGAACCGATTTAAATTAAATTTGGTTTAGATATAGTGCAGAGCCTGAGAAAGGACATAGGCTACTTTTTAACCGACTGCGCTATAAAGAAGTAATGTTTTACCCGTTAAACATCTCTACGCGAACGAAATCAAGTTATACATAAAAATCTTCCCATTGAATCTCTCTATCTATTGAAAAACCCGTTGCGTAGTTTTAAAGATTTAAGCATACGTAAATACAGACAGACGCGGGAAGAAAGAAAGAAAGAAAATAAATTTATTCAGAGCATTAAGGTAAAAACAGTACAGAAAAGAAAGGAAGCGACTTCGCTTTATACTATGTAGTGATTGGGTTTGTGATTTTGCTGATTGTGGATTTTTTTGGGCTAGGTTTTTGAAGGCGGTTTTATTTTTTGTAAAAAAATTTGACGTGTGGCACTCGGGAACTGCCGCGGTATAGCTATTGCATAGCATCGTCCGATTTCGGAGCAGCTCGTCTCGATTCGTGCGAGTTTCGTAGAGTCGTACAATACGTCTAACCGCACGCACACAAACACCGTGCCGAAGTCTACCGAACTGAAACGACGTTAGACGATTGTGAGGTTTTTTTCGTTACGGAATTTCTTGGTTCGGTCGCCGCGCTCAAAGCCCGCGATAAAAGCTATGCAATAGCTTAAAATATCCAAGAGCTGACCTACTTACGATTCCTGCTACTGTTCGGTGATATATTATATACTCTATAGATATGTAGGTATATTCTTTTAGTGTGGTCGAGTAAAAGAACCTATAGGAATGTTACTGTGTTATATTTTTAGGAATAAACTCTAAGGTTAGATGATAATGTGGTTCGGGGACCTGAGAAAAGATATAGGTTATATTTTAACCGACCGACACTGAAAAGAGAGTAATATTTTACGCTTTTGCTATTACATAAGAGAAAATATTAAATGATACTACTTATTAACTCTATTTTAGATACATTTAATTTATTATGTACAATATTAAGTATATTTTACCTACCTACTTAGCTTTTGAAAAAAAAAAGCAAGTTTAATTTTACGGATTAAAATCGCGTATATTGTTATTCTAAGGTCCAATTTCACCTTGCTGTGTTTGTTAAATCTTAATTAGTCATTTACTAAAGAGTTGTTAATAAATAACGGCCTGTTATATCATTAAATGACTCAGGAAAAAAATTAACAAGCCATTATTAAACTGAACATTTAACTGAATGACGATGAACGAACGAATGAAGTATGTACTGGTAACTCACTCTTATCTTAAAAGCAACCGAATTAAAATGCTTATTTGCGACATGTCATTTAGACGGAGTTCGGTAATATTTTATCTAGTCGTACAATAAGTCATTTGTTGCTACGCGACGCGACCAATGTCAAACGTCGCGTCATCCAATCAATGCGTCCATTTTGATATTAATGACAATTTTACAGACATGTGAAGAACTAACGGACCTCTAGAGCAGTGATTAAATTTAACGGCTTGTACGACAAATAAACACGCGTTAACTCTGGGTGGGACACTCGAAAACTTTAACAGCCCCTTAACTGACTTAACAATACCTTAAATATTTAACAGACTGTGGTGAAACTGGACCTAAACATATTATTTAGAGATCCGACGTTTCGAGCTCTTTACAGCGCTCGTGGTCACGGGCAAGACTAATGATGACAGTTGTCTTTATAAGAAAGTTTAACTACTACAGCCATTTGGTGAGATGAGTAATATGTTTAGAACAACAATACACGCGAGTTTAATCCGTAAATTAGTTTTATTTCAAATGTGTAGTGTTCGCGCAAATAATAGATGATATTATACACTTAACTTTTTATGTTTAGTTTTAAATTATTTTATATTATTATATAAGTAATCAGTCGACTAATCAATGGTGCCAAAGACAATAATGTATTTAGATTATATATTTTATTAAATGCAATTTATGTACCTGTTCAAATATTATTTTTCTGTGAAATCTCATTGAAATAAATAAATATTGTTATTGATGTTGAGTGTTTGTTTTATTTATTGAACTCTGTATAAATGTTACCCACAACAGGAACAGATTTTGAATTTTGGATTTGCTAATGAGGTGTGACATGACATGATAACCAGTGATATCTATACTTATAATAAATCTGTAGAGAGGTAAATCCTGTACATGAAATATTTTTTCAAAATAACTATCAGTAGGGCTACCATGAGTTTAAAACTTACGCACTCGATATCGCCTACGTAAATATGTCTATGAAAAACTTGTACAGCGCCGCTGGTGGTTACGCAAAGAACTAAAACCGGCTGTATGAAAAAAACAATTCGATAGGTTTTTAACGTACGTAAGTTTTTGATAGCCAACTCATGGTAGGCCCTCAGGGGGTGATAAGTAATCAATACTGATGCCAAAAATACAATCAGAAATATTTTTGTCAGTCTCTCTGTCTGTGTGTATGTTCCTTATAGAAACAAATTACTCGATGGATTTTAATGAAACTTGGTACAATTATTCTTCATACTCCTGGGCAGGTTATAGGATACTTTTCATCACGCTACAATCAATAGGAGCAGAGTAGTGAAGGGAAATGTTGGGAAAACGGGATAAGTTACTCAATTTTATAAGCTTCCGTCGCGTGTGCAGCCATAGTGGTTAAAGTTACATATAAATTATGTATGATGGAAATATTCAACATAAAATTGACTAAAAAATATCCCGCAACAACATATATCTATCTTTTATGATAGACTCACAATAACAGGTGTTACTTCTGAAAGCTTAGGAGTATAGGAGCAAAAAGACAGTAGGAAATGTGTAAAAACGGAGGAATCCGGGGACGACGTCGCTGGCACAGTTATATAAGAAAGATATAAAGACAGAAATGGGATTCCAAAGATTTTCCATAAGAATACATAGATAATTTGTTATTGCTGAAGAGAGATGAGAGAGATGGATGAGACAAAAAAAAAGTTTATCCCACCAAAAACATTCTGTAAACAAACTAGCCAAGTCTCGATGGAGCTGCTTGCTCATCTCTAAAAAGTAATGAAATTTAGACAAAATCGTGCCAAGTCTAAGGTTGAAGAAAGTTACTTGGCCGTTGAAGGGTATTCAAGGGTAGGGATCGTTTAGGCTATTTTAATAAAGCATTGCTTTCTCGTTGGTCTATTTGTAGCAAGCGCTGCGTAAGGACCGAGACGTCCCCGGTTCGAGTCCGGGGTCGGGCTACATTAGTGTGAATTTTTCTGTAAAGAAATTACTCAGCCCGGAGTTAGGAAGTTGGCGGTTGAACGCCCCGTGTCTCGGCAAGCACGTTAAGCCGGTGGTCCTGCGCCCGATCTCTCACCAAATTATGAGAGTACCTAAGGGAATAGAGACTGCACTCAGTGTCGGTCCTATTATAATTTTCAGGTGGTGGTTTTTTTTATTTTTGTTCAGAAGGGCGCCAATTTTGGTGTCCGAAATTGGCGCCCTTCAAAACAAAAAGAAAAATAAATGGAAGTCCGTAAGTGTTATAAAAACAATATGACGCATACGGATATTTTGCTTGACAACTAGCCCGCGAAATTCAGCGCTTTTCTATACTAATATTATAAAGCTGAAGAGTTTGTTTGTTTGAACGCGCTAATCTCAGGAACTACTGGTTCGATTTGAAAAAATCTTTTTGCGTTGTATAGACCATTTATCGAGGAAGGCTTTAGGCTATATAACATCACGCTGCGACCAATAAGAGCAAAGATACAATGGAAAATGTGTAAAAAACGGAAACGCGAACGAAGTCGCTGGCATAGCTAGTTTCTCTATAAGATGAGCCTGACTTCAAACACGGAATTTAGTATTAAAAATCCATATTGAGTGGACTATCGCCAGCTCGGTTGAGCTTCGTTTGTTACACATTTTGGCGCCCCCTCTCGGGCGCCCTAGGTCCGGCACTGTGCACTTGTGTTAGCGCGCACACCTGTGCACTATAATATGTCCTGCGCACTTGGCTGATCTCAATTGAGATCGGCCGCCATGTCTGTAATTGGTCGGACGCCTTTATTTTTTTAATAAACCGTAACTTTGTAAAGTGATTTAATGCAATGTTTTTTTTTTCAGGTTACAGTGCGCCCCCGCCTACTGCAGTGGTAAGCAGAATAAAATATATTTTTTTAAATTAACATCAATTTCACGTCTTTTTTTCCGACCGTCTATTTTACAATCTTTACCAAAATAATGGTAGGCATCTGATAACTAATAACAAGAATAGAATAAGGTTAAACACGTGGGTTCGATTCCCACCCGGGATAAATAATTGAGTGATAAACATCGGTAAATATTTGTTCCGTGTCTGGGTGTGATTATGTATTTATAAATATATATGTATGTATGAATATAAGTCGCTGACGCCGATAGTACAAGCTCTGCTTAGTTTGGGGTCAGATGACCGTGTTTTTTATATAAAAGGCTAACAAGATGACCTCACTCCAAATGAAGCCTGTCGCACTCACCTTGAAGGCCTACTTAAATGCCGTTTCACGCTTTGCCTGAAGAGCCCCGGATCATAGGAGGGAGGGAAAACATGAGTTGGTAGGGCATTCCAAGCCTTAATGGCACGGGGCAGAAAAGAGGAACTAAACTTCTTGGTCCGAGCCACCAGCGCCTGAAGTGCATTGCCGTGTGTGGGAATGTCCCACATATTTATTATGTTTGTTTTCCAGCAGGGCTACAACGCGGCGCCGCAGCAGCGCTCCGGCCTGGGCACGGGTGCAGCGGTGGGATTGGGCGTGGGCGCGCTGGCGGCCGGCGGGCTGGCCGGCTACGCAGCCGCCGGGGGATTCAGCTCCAGCCCGACGGAAGAGGTGAGACCGAGAGTGTCCAGTTTTAAGCTGTTGCATAGCTTCTATTGCGAGCCTTGAGCGCGGGGACCGAATCCAGAAATTCCGTAACGAAAAAACCTCACGCTCCCCATTCATCTTCAGTTCGGCAGTTTTCGACACGGCGTTGTGTGCGCGCTATTATACGACTCTACGAAACTCGCACGAATCAAGACTAGCTGCTCCGAAATCGGACGATGCTGTGCAATAGCTTTACCGAGGCAGTCCCCGAGTGCCACACGTTTTTTTTATTGCGATCTAGATTTCTTATCGCGACTCCGACCACGTGGAGTTGCTTCATCATCATCATCATCATCAGCCCACATGCGTCCCCACTGCTGGGGCACGGGCCTTCATAAACTATGGCGATAAGACCTCAGTCAACCACGCTGGCCAATTGCGGGTTGGTCGACAACATTAGAATTTCTTCGTAGATGTGCAGGTTTCCTCGCGATGGTTTCCAACTGGCGACTTCTCGCATTGCAAGCGACGTTGCTTGCCGCCAGAGGTCGCCAGTTCAAACTCCGCCATTTACCACGGTGTTTTCAAATTTAAATTCATATGTACGATTATTCGACGCTTTAACGGTGAAGGACAAACATCGTGAGCAAACTTGCACACCTACGATGAAATTCTAAGGTTGTGTAGTCGACCAACCCGCACTTGGCCAGCGTGGTTGACTAAGCCCTGCTCGCCCTAGTTTAGGGTAGGCCCGTGCATTGGGGACATGTATGGGCTGATGATGAAATGTGAGAAGAAAGCTGCCACACTATCTGACCTGGATTAAAAATAAAATAACGAATATGTCGTCTGCTGGCTGTAAATAGGTGTACAGATTTTGTACAGCACAGAAATAGGGCGCAGATTGGATGAAAAAAGGAAGGGAGCGACAATAGCGTCCGACCGATTTCAGCCATGGCGGCCGATCTCAATTGAGATCAGCCAAGTGCGCAGGACATATTATAGTGCACAAGTGTGCGCGCAAACACAAGTGCACTCTCTATTCCCTTACTCTCATAATTCGGTGAGACGGCAATCCGACATGACCGATGAGAGATCGGGCGCAGGACCACCGGCTTAACGTGCTTTCCGAGGCACGGGCGTTCAACCGCCAACTTCCTAACTCCGGGCTGAGTAATTTCATCACAGAAAAACTCAACACAGTTTTGCCCGACCCCGAATTCGAACCGGGGACCTCTCGGTCCTAACGCAGCACTTGCTACCAATAGACCAACGAGGCAGAGACATGGATTATGGGACGCATAAAACTCATTGTAGTTAGCATCAAAATGTACATAAAGAAGTAATCTCTCAGATGTCATTTTGATGGTGACAATGACATTTTTGAAGTATCAAAACCGAATATGTAAACATGTCTGTGATTATTTCTACAACCCCAATTATCTCCATTTAATTCTTTTTTTTAGAACATGTAATCAATGATATACGAATCCAGTAATAGTCCATATTGAAATATGGATTATCACTTACAAAAATATAAATGTAGGAAATATTCTTGCACTATTTATTACCCCACTATGATAACTGCTAAAAGGGATAGACTAGATTAATTGATATATGCGCCACAAGCAATCTCCAAGGAGGCAAAATCACTATGATTCTACCAGCATTTCGGAATGTAGCTCCTACGAAATTGATTCCATCAAGAAAAACTAAAGTTGAAGAGTTCTTCTGGGTAAAATCATGCGAGATCAATTGTTCTAATCTACCAGATCAACAAGTGGACTGTACATCATTCCTCTAGATCTCTCAATATGGACCCTAAAGATCAGGAGTCAGACACAGACAATGACACAGGACAAGAAGAATCCGACCCTGGTGAAACAGTCAAGGGAAAAGCAGAGACAGATAAACTAAATGCTTTAGCACCAACTCAAGAGTTAGATAAGATAAATACGCCAGCCGCCGTACCACCAGCGTTCAATAGACCAAATAAGCCAGACGTAGTACCACGTACCCAGGAGTTAACCAGGAATGCTGAGTCAGGCCCAAGCTCTCAGCCAGCTGTAGAGAATCCGGGCGACGAGAGCTGGGCGAGCTATTTCCAGAAGAAGTTGGAGGGGTTCAAGAAGTGGGTGTGTGGAGGACAGAGCACGGTAGACGATGTTCAAAACGTCTATCAGAAGGTGAAACCGGTAGCGACCGTGATTAAAGAACAGATTGCAATGAAGAAAATTTGACTTTTTATGGAATTTCGAGATGGTGGAAGTTTGTTTTCTTTCTAGAATGGTGGACGTTAAGTGAAATGCGATAGGCTTTATAATCTAGAAAAGATTTAAATAGAAACGGAAAATATTGGTAAATGAAATGAAAACGCTGAAACAAATTCATAGACTGAAATAAAAAATGAATATGAATGAATAAAAATAGTTTCATTTTGTACTTGGGGTGTGAGTATTTCTGTGTAATTTTATGTGCCTGAGGTTTAGAAGTTCGTGGATTCTCGCCTGTGCCTCGGAAAGCACGTTAAGCCGGTGGACCTGCGCCTGACTTCGCATCCTGATTCGTTATGTCATGCCTCGTCATGAAGAGGTTCTCAATTCGTCTGTATGTATTTTTAACCTTTGCTACACTGGTAGCCATGTGTTATTCAAATTTGAAATTCATATGTACCATCATTCGACGCTTTAACAGTGAAAGAAAACATCGTGAGGAAACCAGCACACCTGACAGATTTTTCAACGGTGTGTGAAGCCATGTCAGAGGCCTAAGGGCGGTTTAAACTCTGACACCAGGTTGTTCATCAACCATACGGTCAGAAGAAGACTGGTAGCCAAATATTTTTTGGATCTCCTGAGTTGTTGTGTAACCAAAAATAACTAAAGAAACGAATATTTATGACTGGCTCGATGGCCCTGTCTCTTGCGTCAAGAAGGTTTCGTCAGGGTTCGATTCCCACACGGGACCAAATCAGATCAGTTTTGGGCCAGGAGACTAATCTGATTTTTTGCTAGGCAGCTATCTTCCCCCACCCCATTGGTACGCCCATGGCTTAAGCAATTGACTCCGGAAGCCAAACAATGTATGTGATTTGGTTGTATGCGGGTTGTAATATTATAAGGATGGGCTGGTAGTTGAGTTGAACACTGTCCATTGTGGAATCAATATATTTACTTGGAATAGTGCATCTTATATACAACACTATCTATAATATTATCTAACAATACCAGCACTACGTGTAGGGTAGCGATGCCTAATCGCGCTGAGTTAGAACTAATCAATTGATGTTAGGGTTGTTACTTAATAATATTCACATATCATATATCCTTGCTACTCGTGGGAACGCAATGACCTTGTTAAAACAATGCACAAGGCAGAATGGCGGCGACGTGGTCCACAACCCGTCACGTCACGTTTCCCACAGAGGTGAAAAGTGGATCGCTGGAAGTGATCTCTGCCTACCCCTCTGGGAAAAGGCGTGATTGTAAGTATTGTATGTATGTGTATTCACATATCATCACAGGGTATATAACGGGTATGTGTTTTGCAGGTTAACGTGGTCGAGTCGGTGGACTTCGGTGGCGACGATTGGATGGAGTAAATCTGAATCAGCTCGAGTATTCATAACTTGCAACATTCGGAAGAAGACTATGCTCTGTCTCTGTCAAACGCTTAGGTTCAGAAAGAGACAGAGCATAGTTTCCGTATTCGAATCCGTGTTGAAATTTTATGAAGAATCCCTTGAAAGCATAGGTTTATAGTTTACAATCAAAAACATAAATGTGAAATGAGAGCCAAGTTCAATATTGCCTTGGTTGTTGACTTCAGCGACAAAGAAGTGAGATCTAAACGGGTGCCAAGTTCAATGGTCGGTCCTGAAATGTATTTATAAGTAACAGAATAACATATATCATATCTTCTTACAACATAAGATATTGTATGGTGGTAGCCTATGAAGGTCTGTCTTGGCTAGTTTCTATAAACCTACCAACGTATTATTATGTTCGCTTGCTAGTTTCTACCAACAATCCAAATTTTCGGAATTATAAAATAAAAACCGACAAATACTTGTAGGCTTAGAACTTGGGACGGCTATAATTCATATATGAAAACTAGCCAAGACAGACCTTCATAGGCTACCACCATACATTATTTTATGTTATAAGAAGATATGATAGGTATGTTATAGTGTTACTTATAAATAAATTTCTGGGTTGACCATTGAACTTGGCACCCATTTAGATCTCACTTCTTTTGTCGCTGAAGTCAACAACCAAGGCAATATTGAACTTGGCTCTCATTTCACATTTATGTTTTTGATTGGATATCATTACTTTTTGTAGAAAAGTATATATCATCGTAACGCCGTGGGTTCTTTGAAAAGGACAAATTCAAAACTAAAACTAGACTTTATGTAGGTACCTACCCTAAGTAATAAATATGAAAACCGACTATAAGTACCTACTCTTAATTGTAAATAAGTAAGTATACCTAAATATATACTTAGTGCTCTGCCTTCCCCGGTATATAGGCGTTATTAGGCACTAATTAGGTATTTAATAGAACCTAACCTAATTATTAAAAAATTGCCAGTTTTTTATTTTTTCCTTTGTATTCATGTAATTACCTATCTGCATACCAAATTTTAACTCTCTAGGTCATTTGGAACTGGGTTAGAATTTTGATCTGTCAGTCAGTCAATGATAAAAATGAGGATTTTTAGACATTAATATCTAAATAACTGTTTGAGATAAGCTTATGAAATTTAGAACACATATTTATCTCGCAAGTCACAATATATGAGCCAAATTTGATACGTTTTATGTGAAATAGTTTTTGATTTATGAGGGGTTCAAAAGTGGTTCCAAATGGTTCGTGTAATATTACACACGGTGCGGCTCGCCAGTTCTGTTTCTTGAACCTTGGCTTGACACGCTACCGCGTGTCTAGATACCTCCTATTTGATTAGCAGACATCGGTCATACCAAACTGTTTGTTAACAAAGTTATTCGATTGGAAAATGGGGTATGAAAAAGAAAAAAAAAGTCACGTTAATTAAGGGGCTCGAAAAAAAAATTAAAAATCTTATAAACATAAATAAAAAGCCTGGGCACGGTTGATCTGCTTAGATATTATTTTTTTGTTTATTTATTTTATTTTATTTTTATTATATTTGATTCACTTTAGTGTTTTTGTGTGTAAAATTGGTGTGATTTCCGTGTTAAAGCATTACCAATGTTAAATATGTATTTAATATTGAAAAATATAACGTTTGACACGCAATAAATATTTTGAATTTGAATATAATTATTATACGGGACTCTTATTTAAAAACAATTTGTTTGGTATGATCGGTGTCTGAATTGGACTCGATTTTATTTAAAATCATTGCAATGTATTTATTATTTTAATCCACATAAGTTATTAACGATAAAGCACATACACCGTGAATTTTTAGTGGTTGTTTTCCCGCAGTAAAATGATTCTATCTTAGTTGTAAAATCAATGCGTGCAATTTTTTTTTATTCACATCAATAAATATCAGTTTTGAGCTAATCAGTACCGGATTAGGTCACATCTAGTAAAAGAACTATGGTTTCTCAAACTTTCGAGTTTGAAAATAATATTTTTGAATTTTTTTTTAAGGAATGACTAGCATTATTCTCTAGTACTAGAAAGATACCAAAATTTCACGGTGTATAAAGAGTCTATGTTACATTGCTTTCAGTAATGTATCTTACTTATCAGTATTATATGATAATAATAATAATAATAAACATAACATAATAATGATTATACCAACTGAGAAAATCTAATAATCTTTATTTTATAATAATTAATAAATAAACTTTAATTAATAGAAATGTTACAGTCATCTAGTTAAGTTTGCCAGCCAATTAATCTCCAATAATTTTATAGGCCGTTCATCAAACACCAATCCAAAATTCATGTGGTTAAACATCATCAATGATAAGGTGAGTTGTGATTCAGCCATTTAATTGAATGCCGGTATTTAATGAACAGCCTAGACAACCTATTAGTCGGCTTATTTTGACAGATGGCTACGACAGAAATATAACGCTAACAGGTACTCAGCACTAGGCTGTCGATTTGTTAAAGTAAAAAAATTAAAGACGGTTCAAAATTTGTATATATAAATGTATTTAATATCAGACCAATATTGACGGTAAAAAGTATATTTTTTAAGTTTCGTAGTAACTTTTCATAATAATTATTACAAATAATAAAATTAAATATTATACGGTTTTCCGCCTTTCACTAAATATTGCAGATATGTGTACTGGCTCGGTGGAACAGTGGTTAGTGACCATTGCGGTTCCAAGAGGGTTCGATTCCCACCCGGGACAAATATTTGTGTGATGAACATCGGTGTTTGTTCCGTGTCTGGGTATGTTTATGTATTGTATTTATCTCTACACATACATCTATGTATGTATATCAGTCCCTGACGCCCATTGTACAAGCTCTGCTTAGTTTGGGTAAAAAAAGTTAAATAACTTGTATATTATAAAATATTACTTTATCTCAGTTGTTGGTTAAAATGTAATAATAATGAAAAGATATGAAGCTATATATGTCGCAGTCGGATTGTATAATCCGCCGTATTACATCACGGCTAGCCGTAATCAAAAACAGGGCCGTTATGTATTACGGCGGATCAACGATTAGCCGGATTGAATACGGCTGAATGAAATTCCGCCGGGATGTGTTCGGCGCTAAACGTTATTTAATGCGGCTAGCCGTAATGTCAAAGAGCGGGTCGTTAACCGCCTCTTTGACAGTTTTTAGTTCCCATGTTTATCGCTCGCGGCGCTGCCTTTCATAATAATAACAATGGCCTGGAATACAGAAAGTATTTCACAAAAATGTGATTTTAACAGTGGTTTTAAAGAAATAAACGTGACAAATACGAGTGTAAATAGTGACTTTAAGAATAAATTGGACGTGCAATTGAACTGTTTCTATTCGTCTCAATGTCTCATGGACAAAAGAACGAGTTGTATAGGTTATATTGCATATCAAAACTGCTAAAGTGGCTATGGATTCTGGTATTCGGCGGAATCCTACACAGTATTATTGGTGCAAAAAATATGACCTCATGAATTTTGCTGGTGAAGATTATTTCGCTTGAAAAATAATCCTGAGGACCATAGATAGCATTCGCGTTATACCCATGGAGCAATATTTCGATACTCTGATGGAAATTCATAAGGAAATTGGCCACGGCGGGCGAGACAAAATGCTGTATACCGTAAACAACAAACTTTATATTAAAAAAATGCTATTGAAATATTTGTCTTCCTATGCCCAACTGCGAATTTTCTAATTCTTAATTTCTATAAAAAATCTTTAGTTTTTATATTAGGTATTATACTTTCGCACACACATGACGTGTCCACCCTACAATATTGAATAAAGTGCAATACGACTGAACGTGAGTCTAAAAAATGTAGAACGTATCGTAATGACAATCCGGCTAATCGTCGATCCGCCGTAATACATAACGGCTCTGTTTTTGATAACGACTAGCCGTAATGTAATACGGCGGATTATACAATACGACTGCGACATATACACCGTGAAATTTTAGTGGTTGTTTTCCCGCAGTAAAATGATTCTATCTTAGTAGTACAAAAGATGTGTGCAGTTCTTTTTTGGTAAAATCAAAAAATGCCGGTTTTACGAAAGGTTTAACCGTAACTCGAAAACACGTTCGAACCGCTTTATGACTTTGGGTGAAGAGCTTCTTTAGCTTTAAGCATCGATTTCATGCGGCAAGCAGTACCTGAATACGTCACATCTTCAAAAACAACGATAGCTTCTCTCGTTTTCGAGTTGGAAAATTATTATTCTGAAAAATCGAAAAAAAAAATTTTTTTTTTCGCGGAATAATTTGCATGATTCGATAGTATTACTAAAGGCAAGTCGTTCTGCCACGGGAAAACAACCACTAAAATTTCACGGTGTATAAAAGTGAGAGGCAATTTAAAGTGGTTCATAAATATATAATATAATATATTATATTTTGTATAAAATGATTAGTAATTGTGATTGTGAATTTATATTATATATAGCGTACAGATATGTAATTGGTCTTAAGTAATAAGATATTATTTGAGCATATTTTTACAAGCTTTTTTTATTATAGTATATTTTATGATAATTATGTAGTTTATGTGGTTTTGTGATACCCAGAAATTTCGCTCTAAATTGTTAAAAAATGTTATAATTATATAAAGGCAGTTTTGATTTTTAAGTAAAATAATATTTATAATACGTATTATTTTATAATTAAGTTTGTTATAATAATATTAAGTGTACCTAATACTTTGCGAAATTGTTACTAAGTTCCATATAGCACATAGTTTGTAAGAAAAAATGCAAATATAATGTGATTGTTAAGAATAAATACATAGGACACGATCGTTTTTGACTTTACGAGTAGCCTGTAGGGCTACCATGAGTTTAAAACTTACGCACTCGATATCGCCTACGTAAATATGTCTATGAAAAACTTGTACAGCGCCGCTGGTGGTTACGCGAAGAACTAAAATCGGCCGTATGAAAAAAACAACTCGATAGGTTTTTGACGTACGTAAGTTTTCGATAGCCAACTCATGGTAGGCCCTCTGGTGCCGTAGACAAAGTAACAATATCGAAACGATAACGAAGTTCGATAAAAATAAAATGTATGGGACCGGCATTAGATCGACCACGTGATTTATCGCGTCTAATGTCAATCTCATACATTTTATTCTTTTCGAACTTCGTTATCGTTTCGATATTGTTACTTTGTCTAAGCCCCTTGATCTACTACTTATATTACTCAGTAGTAACTTAACGTAACTTGAGAGTAATGGAAATTGCCATTAATCGTGTAAAATGTTTGAGTGTCATTTTAAAATACGACCTATGTCTATTTAACTGTTATTAAATTGTAAAATAAAAAAAGAACATATAACTTCTATTAAATTGAAAAATACTAAATTGATTTTGAAACCATTCAAATTGTCACAAGTGTTAAAATGTGTGTTGCAAATTGCTTGAACACGGGTTGTATAAATTGCAGATGTATGTAATTATGTAAAATAATAAAAAGCGTTATTAAATTTTGTTTTATTGATATCAAAATCATATAAGTTCAAACCCCGCCAGGTACCAATGTGTTTTTCAAATTTGAAATTCATATGTACCATCATTCGACGCTTTAACGGTGAAGGAAAACATCGTGAGGAAACCTGCACACCTAAGAAGAAATTCTAAGGTTGTGTAGTCGACCAACCCGCACTTGGCCAGCGTGGTCGACTAAGGCCTTATCGCCCTAGTTTAGGGTAGGCCCGTGCCCCAGCAGTGGGGACGTATATGGGCTGACGACACGCTGATCTTTGGCGCCGATAGATTTTTATATCGGGCGTCGGCGGCGACCGGTCAGCGTTACTTAGAAACCCTATATCTCTATGCATCTTATCTTATCTTATCGCGGGGATCGTATAACCGGTTCACTTCGACCCTCAGGGATCCTTTGTGTTTCCCCTACCTCTATACACCTACTCCCTTAAGATCAGATGCATTAATGCAATAACGACCTTGGATCTGAGGTGCCTGTATTCTTCTGGTTTCGGATAAGCCGTTCCCAGAAGTCTGAGCCTGTGTCTGGCCAGTGAGTGACATTTACATAAGATATGTTTCATGTCTTCCATTTCTTCCTTGCAAGCTCTACAATCGCTGTTTGAGGACAGTCGCATTTTCATCAGTAATGAGTTAGTGACGTAGTGCCCTGTTAGCGCTCCCATGAGTAGACGACTTTGAAGTCTGCTTCCACCCATCATGGTTTTGTACCACGTTTTTGGATTGTCTCCGATAAAGCTATTGGAGTGAACCCTATCTCTATGCATACTGGACCTTAAGCGCTGACGGTCAGCGCCCGGTCAGCAAGACTTTGAAATTAGCCTTAGGGTTATCTTCGTTTGACTTTGCCCACAGTGAGGTTCAACACTTAATACCTAAAATATATGGATTCATTCCTTTTGCACAAATAAAAACAGAGCAGTTCAGTTTTTTGATAGAATTTTATTAATAAAGCAGTTTTTTACAAACATTATACAATTATATAATTTTCAACTGTTAGTCCGGTCAATTTAGACATTCGAAGTTACATAAATTCCCACCAAGCTGAAAATCGGTAAGATTGCTTAAAATATCATTAAAAACAAAATTTGAAAGTTCCCCATCTTTCCCCTGTAAGGAAAAAAATGTTATTCAAGGTCAAAGGTAAAAAAAATGAGTTTTTCGCGATTTTTAGCAAAACGGTAAGTTTTATCATAAAAATATGTATGACAAAATTACTTATCATCTAATTATCTATAAAAATTGTCTTTACACTTTGTTCCTAAGATTCACCATTTCAGAGATACAGCGATGCACAAAGTTGAAATGTTGTATTTTCAAATGCTTCCAGGCCCCGTGCTATTGTGCTAGACAGATAAAATTTTTACGAATGATGGATTTCAGTTGCCTCTATTATCGCTAATACTAAATACAACTAGGGCATCCGGCCCGGGTTTACCCGGTCCTAAAAACCCGGGTTTTTTCAGGTTTTAAGAGTCACAAAAAACCCGGGTTTGAAAAACCAAAACCCGGGTTTTTCGGGGTTTAAATGCTTCAAAAACACGAACTATTCTGTAAATGTTGGTGTTGCCATCACCATCAGGTGATCCGTCTGTTCGTCGACTACCCATCATCATCATTATCAGCCCATTTCCGTCCACTGCTGGACAAAGGCATCCCCAAATGCACGCCACTTCACGTTTTCGGCTACTCGCATCCAGCTCCTACCAGCCGTCCTGCGCATATCATCACTCCACATGGCCTGAGAGCGTCCTACACTTCGTTTGCTGAGACGCGGTTTCCACTCTAGAACCCATTTACCCCAGCAGTTGTCGGTTTTATAGCTGATAAGCTGATGGCAGCGCACTGCCACCTCAGCTTGCTGATGCGATGAGCTATGTCGACTTTGGTTCTCTGCTGGATCGCCTAACTTCCCGATTTGATTTGATCCCGCAGAGAAACACCGAGCATAGTTCTTTCCATAACCCGCTGAGCGACTTTGAATTTGTGGACTAGCCGTGCCTTCAGTGTCCACGTTTCGGCTCCATACATGACAGGTAGGACGCACTGACCGTCTTTAGGCATTGTCCCAAATACCCAGCTCAATTCATCTATTCAACTCGTCCTCAAAGATGTTTCGACCCAATTGCAGAGTCTGCCTAAGGTACACATATTTTTGAACACCTTCGAGGACGGTGCCGTGAACGTGACCTTGGTTTTGTCCAAGTTCATCCGTAGGCCGATACGTGCAGAAGGTTCCGTCCTGTCGCTGACTTTTTTTTTGCTGCATATCAATGACATGTTGTCACTAGGCAAAATCCATTGCTATGAAGACCTGGGGTAAAGCAGACCGAAACCAAGGAAAAGAGGAACCTTCTTCTCGCCGAGCTTGACGGCGTCTTGAAGCGCATTTCCGAAGGGGGTGCATGCAATCTTGTCTAGTTCAATGCCAAGAAGACACAGGTGTGTATTTCTGTGGTAAAGTGTCTTCTTTCCTTTCCCATTCTACTCTTCAGAGCCCTTACAGGACAATACAGGATAGCCTTTGCATTCTGGGCATCGATTTTCGTTGCGATCTGAATCAGCGGGATTACAATGAGAGCGTCATTAGAACAACCTCCCGCAAACTGGGGATCCTGAACAGAGTGCAGCGATTATTCACACCGGTACAGATCTGCCTTTTGTATAAGGCACAAGTTCGCCCATTTGTGGAATATTTCTCTCACCTCTGTCATGGCTCCGCAAAATACTTGCTCGATGTTCTCAATAGGTTGCAGCTATCCGTGTTGTCGGTGATCTGGAGGTGTCCGAAACCCTGGAGCCTCTACAATTACTTAGAAACATTGCCGGTCTAAGTGTTCTCTACCGTCTCTATAATATAATGGGGAATGCTTTGAAGAGCTATTTCAGCTAGTCCCTTCTCTCCTTTCCACTCCCGAACGACACGTGCTGGACAGTGATGCCACCCACACACGATGCAGGCTCTGCGCTTCCTCATTTTTCCTGATGGTAAGTGGTAGTGAGAGACACGAACCAAAGACCAAAATAAGCCCGCCAGCGCCCAGGTACAGGGTGCCGGCCCTGGCGGGGCGCAGAAATGTCCAGACCAGTATCTAGTTTATTTCTCAAGGGCGCATTTTTGCACCTCGCACCTCACACCAGACGCATTAAAGGCTAGTTACGACACTGTTTCAGACAATACGGATAACACGTCACTGCAACCTATCGAGGGCACCAAACAAGTATTTTACTCTTGAAAATAGCTTGCTTGTAGACGTGGTTTAACAGGAAAATGGGTAGATAGTTCTTCAAAAGGGTTTTGTCACCCACGCCTCCAGAGTTCTCCCTTCGAACAGGACAGCGTTAAAAAGCCTCTGGAATTCCCTCACTACGGGTTTACCTCCAGCTTTTAGCATGTTTCGTAATAGAAATAAAAAATGTAACAAAAAACAAGAAGCTCGAAAAAAGCTCGAAAACCCGGGTTACCCGGGTTTCAGTTACATTGGAACCCGAAAACCCGGGTTTTGAAAATTGAACGGGTTTTCGATGCCCTAGCTCTCATACTAACGCTTTTTTTTATTTGCTCGCACTTGGACGGTTTTTATCGTGGTTACCCTAGTAAACCTATTCCACATTAACGTGGTGACCATGGCTTAACGTGGTTACCACGTTAAAAACCGGCCAAGTGCGAGCAAATAAAAAAAAGCTTTCGTAGAGAAAAGAAAAAGAGCCCACCTTGAGTGATAGTTTAATGTTGTATTTAGTATTAGATGTTATAGAGCCAACTGAAATACATCATTCGTGAAAATTTTAACTGTCTAGCACAATCGCACGGGGGCCTGGCAGCATTTGAAAATACAACTTTTTCAACTTTGTGCATCGCTTTATCTCTGAAATGGTGAATCTTAGGAATAAAGTGTAAGACAATTTTTATAGATAACTAGCGACCCGCCCTCGCTTCGCTTCGGGTATATTTCTATCTCTATATAATATATAGCTGTGCTCGCGACTTCGTTCGCGTGGACTACAGAATTTTGTTTTTTTTTTACTTAAAAGTAGTCTTAGTTACTCCTTAACATCAGCTGCCTGCCAATAAAAGCCCCGTCAAAATCTTTTCAGCCATTCAAGAAGTTAGTCAACCGGAAGAAACATTTAAAACGACATTATTTTGGTATTTATAATCAGAACCATCTGTCTTTCATCGTGTAATAAATAAGTATATTACACAATTACACAGCAATGGGATGTTGTGTAATATACTTATTTATCATTGATCTGATCCCGTGCTAAGAAGCTTTAGCACTTATTTTAATCAGTGGTATACACTTAAATATTTAAATATCACAACCAGACACGGAACAAACATGGGTATTAATCACATAAATATTTGTGTATGAGTGGGTATAACACCCACGACTCTTTATGTGGTCTACGAATTGGCATAAAACCGTTCAGACGTTAAGGCGTGAATGAGGTAAACTATTAAAACAAACTATTAAAAATCACTAACTTAATTAGCCTACTGCCTACGCCTTAAGTACGATAGCATGAATATTAACAGCCTATATCCTTTTTTAGGTTACTATCTATCTCCTAACTAAATTGCATCAAACTCCGTTCAGCCGTTTAGGCATGATAGAGCAAAATTCCCAGCAAAAACCATAAAAAAATCACTAATTCAATTCAGTTTTCTGCCTACTGCCTACCTCCTAAGAACGATGGCGTGATTTTTAATAGCCTATAACCATTTCTAGGTTATCATCTATCACCATACCAAATTTTATCAAAATCCGTTCAGCCGTTTAGACGTCAAGAGCAAAAGTCCTAACAAAAACGACTAAAAATCACTAACTCAATTTAGTTATCTGCCTACTGCCTACCCCCTAAGAACGATGGCGTGATTATTTATAGCCTATAACCATTATTAGGTTATCATCTATCACCATACTAAATTTTATCAAAATCCGTTCAGCCGTTTAAACGTCAAAGAGCAAAAGTCCTAACAAAAACGACTAAAAATCACTAACTCAAATTAGTTATCTGCCTACTGCCTACCCCCTAAGAACGATGGCGTAATTATTTATGGGCTATAACCATTTCTATATTATCATTTATCACCATACCAAATTTTATCAAAATCCGTTCAGCCGTTTAGACGTCAAGAGCAAAAGTCCTAACAAAAACGACTAAAAATCACTAACTCAATTTAGTTATCTGCCTACTGCCTAACCCCTAAGAACGATGGCGTGATTATTTATAGCCTATAACCATTTCTAGGTTATCATCTATCACCATACCAAATTTTATCAAAATCCGTTCAGCCGTTTAGACGTCGAGAACAAAAGTCCTAACAAAAACGACTAAAAATCACTAACTCAATTTAGTTATCTGCCTACTGCCTACCCCCTAAGAACGATAGCGTGATTATTTATAGCCTATAACCGTTTCTAGGTTATCATCTATCACCATACCAAATTTCATCAAAATCCGTTCAGCCGTTTAGGCGTGAAAGAGTAACAGACAGACAGACAGACAGACAGACAGACAGAGTTACTTTCGCATTTATAATATTAGTAAGGATTAGATGATAAGTAATTTTGTCATACATATTTTTATGATAAAACTTACCGTTTTGCTCAAAAGTGCATAAAACTGATATTTGTGACATTTGACCATGAATATTTTTTGCACACGTCGGATCGATGGGGACTTTTGACATATCATTTGTAATGACGTATTCAAGGCCTGCACAAAAAACCAACTTGTTGGGAATTAATGAAACCTTACCCACAATTTAGATGCTAATTTGACTGGACTATGTCATGGTTACATACATTAGAAAACTGAAATAGTCCGGGATATTTACCATGTTGTTTTAATGAGCTCCCGATATTTCGGCACTGTTGCAATCGCCATAATCACAGGTAAACGGTAAAAATCGAGAGCTCATTAAAACAAAACAACATGGTAAACATCCCGGACAGTTTCAGTTTTCTATTATACAATTAGTTTCGGTCCAGCTCCATATTTGTCAACATGCAAAACTCTAAAGTTGCGAATTTTACAAGTTGCGAAACTGTCAAGTCCCTAACGAATAATATATTATGTTACGAAACTGTCAAGTTACGATTCAATCAAGATGAAAATCTGTCAAGTTGCTAATCAAGGTAATATTCACAACGGGGGTGACTGACAATTTGCTACCAAATAAATTCCTAGTTAATAATCCCAGAGAACCAAAGTAACATAAGCATAGCTCATCGCATTAGCAAGCTAAAGTGGCAGTGGGCTGGCCACATCAGCCGTAGAACCGACAACCGCTGGGGTAGACGAGTTCTGGAGTGGAGACCGGGTTTCGGCAAACGTAGTGTAGGACGCCCGCAGGCCAGGTGGTGTGACGATCTGCGCGGGACGGCTGGTAGGAGCTGGATGCGAGTGGCCGAGGATAGAGAGAAGTGGCGTGCATTTGGAGAGGCCTATGTCCAGCAGTGGACAGTAATGGGCTGATGATGATGATGATGATGATAATAATCCCAGGTGGTAAAGTTTAGAGGGAATGCTGAAAGAAAAAGATAAAGGAAGGAAGGAGGCCGCTGTAGTGCTGGGGGCTAACCCAGTATCCTGTAGGTTCTTTCAGTCTTATGTGGGTCGTTCCTTCATCCTGGCTTTCCTCGTGTGAGCGCTGTAGCGATGCCGGGCGAGGTGGCGCGATGACTTGAACTTGAGGGGGCAGCTCTCGCACTGCCGACAAAATATGGTACAAGTGAGTGCTGTCCATAATTCGAGGGAAAAATCACATAGACTCCCCCATTTTTATACAATACATCATAAATTTTACTAGTTCCGTGTAACAGTGGCTTTCGGTTCCAAGAGTCGTGGGTTCGATTCGCACTCGGGACAAATATTTGTGTGATGAACGTCGGTGTTTGTTCCGTGTCTGGGTGTGAATTATGTATTTATAAATTTCTATGTATGTGAGTCTCTGACGCCCATAGTACAAGCTCTGCTTAGTTTGGGCTCAGATGACCGTGTGTGGAAATGTCCCAGATATCTATTACGGTGTTACTGCAAGCAGGCCTTCAGGGTGAGTGCGACACGCTCAATATGATCTATTGTGCCTATCGATCTCGTATGTGGATCTCACTACCGCTTACCATCAGGTGGAGTGAGGTCATCTTGTTAGCCTTTTATAAAAAAAAGGTGAGTATCCTAACCAGCTCTGTGGCCATGGATCTATGTGCTTTGGTGTGCTGCAGCAGGCACCAACGGCTCACAAACATTTTACACGATAAACTTTAATTGGGTGGAGGTCTCTGATGGTACCTACTACGACTCTATAGGACACACCGGGCTTTGTGATGATTCATCTTTACCAGGTCGAAGGTCAACGTTATCTACAAGGTAGCCATCCTCACCTGCTCCGTGGCAGTGGTCCTGTGTCCTAAGGTGTGTTGCAGCAGGCATCGACGGCTGTGGTAGCTCGCGTCACACATGTCACTCAAACATTTTACTCGATAAACCGTAACTGGGTGGAAGTCTCTGATGGTACCTACTAAGATTCCAGGACACACCGGGCCTTGTAATGATTCATCTTTACCAGCTCGAAGGTCAACGTTATCTACAAGGTAGCCATTCTTACCTGCTCTGTGGCCGTGGTCCTGTGTCCTAAGGTGTGCTGCAGCAGGCACCGCCGGCTGTGGTAGCTCGCGCCACACGTGTCACTCAAACATTTTACATGAAAAACTGTAACTGGGTGGAGGTCTCTGATGGTACCTACTACGACTCTATAGGACACACCGGGCTTTGTGATGGTTCATCTTTACCATCTCGATGGTCAACGTTATCAAGGTTAACAGTGGTTAGTGACCCTGGCTAGCGGTTCAAAGAGTCGTGGGTTCGATTCCCACTCGGGACAAATATTTGTGTGATGAACATCGGTGTTTGTTCCGTGTCTGGGTGTGATTATGTATTTAAGTATGTATTTAAAAATATATATGTATGTATGTATATCAGTCTTTGACGCCCATAGTACAAGCTCTGCTTAGTTTGGGGTCAGATGACCGTGTGTGGAAATGTCCCAGATATTTATTTATTTATTTAAGGTAGCCATCCGCACCTGCTCCGTGGCCGTGGTCCTGTGTCCTAAGGTGTGTTGCAGCAGGCACCGCCGGCTGTGGTAGCTCGCGCCACACGTGTCACAGACAAATGGTCGCTCGCCCGTGTGCACTCGCCTCTCGTGCAACTGACGAACGGAAAAATATCGATACAACAAGGTGGAAGGAAAAAACCTCGTCAAAATTAGACATAGTGGGACATAATCTCAATCTTTTCGAAATTAGACACGGTTCTCCTCCATGGGGTCAGTTAAAAAGAGAATTTATTTAATAAATCGCCATGTGAGTTGTAGTTTACAAAGAAAGTAGCTTAAAAATATTGGATAATAGTTTGAATCAATTATTTTTGTAGTTTTTACAAATACGGTTAAACAGTTGTTTTTTTCTATTGCATAGTTTTTATCGCGGGCTTTGAGCGCGGCGACCGAACCAAGAAATTCCGTAACGAAAAAATCCTCACAATGGTCTAACGTCGTTTCAGTTCGGTAGACTTCGGCACGGTGTTTGCGTGCGTGCGGTTAGACGTATTGTACGACTCTACGAAACTCGCACGAATCGAGACGAGCTGCTCCGAAATCGGACGATGCTATGCAATAGCTATACCGCGGCAGTCCCCGAGAGTGCCACACGTCTTTTATTACAAGCTTTTATTTAACTTGCAATGTATGTATGTATGTATGTATGTTTGTGTGTTCGGGTGGAATTTTATAACTCAATTTTAAGGCACTTGCCCTCAACCGATTGAGCTGAAATTTTGCATGCACGTGTATATCCGATGACAATGCAATATTATTATGACATGGAGCTGATCTGATGATGAAGTCGGAAGATAGCCATAGCAACTCAGTAATTAAATAACATAACCACATCGAGTTTGGGCTCATTTCATTCGACTAGATGAGTACTTTGGTGCTAGATAGTAACCAAGGTCTGATGATGGAGCCGGAAGACAGCCAAAGGAACTCAGTACTTAAACGACACAACCAAATCGAGTTTGGGCTCGTTTGATTCGCCTAGATGAGTACTTAGATGCTAGATGGTAACCAGGGTCTGGATGATGGAGCCGGAAGACAGCCAAAGGAACTCAGTACTTAAACGACACAACCCCATCGAGTTTGGGCTCGTTTGATTCGCCTAGATGAGTACTTAGATGCTAGATGGTAACCAGGGTCTGATGATGGAGCCGGAAGACAGCCAAAGGAACTCAGTACTTAAACGACACAACCCCATCGAGTTTGGGCTCGTTTGATTCGCCTAGATGAGTACTTTGGAGCTAGATGGTAACCAGGGTTCGATGGTGGAGCCGGAAGATAGCCAAACGAACTCAGTACTTAAACGACACAACCCCATCGAGTTTGGGCTCGTTTGATTCGCCTAGATGAGTACTTTGGATCTAGATGGTAACCAGGGTCTGATGATGGAGCCGGAAGACAGCCAAACGAACTAAAAAGTATAAAATAAATTAAGGTAAAAAAATCTTTAAAAACAAGCTTTTATTTAAATGCGCTAAAAAGAAAAAAATAAACTTTTACACTATAACTTTACTGTCAACTTATAACATTTCAAATTCAACATATTTGACACAATTTATATGTTTAAAAAGCTTGTCGCGAGATTTAAGTACCTACTCGTAATTTTAAAAGCAAGTTTTAAAATACCTGCCTATTAAAAATTTTAAACTAAGAAAGTAAATACGAGTACTTAAATCTCGCGACAAGCTTTTAAAACATATAAATTGTGTCAAATATGTTGAATTTGAAATGATATAAGTTGACAGTAAAGTTATAGTGTAAAAGATTATTTTTTTCTTTTTAGCGCATTTTTCTATAATGACTTTTGTTGCTGGCTGCATTAGCGGGCTACGGCGAAGTTTTTAATTGTATCTCTGTAAGTCTTCGTCCTGTAGAGCACGATGGTTGCTCGGTAATTCGCCGTAACCCCTAATGGTAGCTGTAGCATTACCTACTGCGTTTATAATTTTTTTTTATAATAGGTAAACAAGATTGAAACATGTATGTAGGTAGGGGAGGAAATAAAAAAAAGATTAATTAACAGTACAAATTTATTTTAGATAGGACCTTCTGGGTAAATTAATTCGGAGAGCGAGGGACCAGGGTCGAGATTGAGCTGTGATTATCAAACCGCTTAGGAAAGCTACTATCCTGGTAGGGTAGTCCGCAGCCGTTGAGGGTAGGTCGTGCAGGCAGCTTCTGCACGAGGTTGTAGGCGGCGCGGGTCAGGACACGCAGTAAGGCGTAGGCACGTGGTAGGCGGTCAAGCACGTGGTGTAGGCAAGCTCATGGGATTGCTGGTGGCAGCGAAGGTAGGTGGTCCCGCTTGCACTAGCCCGTGTACCGCTGAATGTGTGCCCCGCACTTAAAAGTCCAGTCCAGACTTTGAACCCTGGAAAGTTGGTAGGTAGGAGTCACCAAGTGTCCCCGCAATGGACTCCAACCACCCCAAACAACCACCAGTGGAAGCAGCATTCCCACTAATTAATTGCTGAGGTGAGGGAATCCATTACAGCGACAGGATAGTTATAAGAACACATAGCAGCTAATTTTGAAATAGAATTTAGAAACAGAACCAAAAGTAAAAGTAAAACTAAAAGATTTGTAAACGTAATTATGCCGGTAGGTTGACAAAACTAAACAATAAGAAGGCATAATTACGACCTAAGAAATGCAACCTATTAGCCTATTGCAACACACTCACCCGATCTGGGGTATCACAGAATTTAATAAGACGTGAACGTAGAAAGTTAAGGTGGCAATGAGAGCCGCAATTTCGCGTTAAATTACAAAAGGATGATCAGGAGCAAAAGAGGAAGCCCGCGGCGTCTGCGCCGGAATTTATACGGTCGGTTTTGACGTTTGTATTTTTAAGTGACATTTCTTTTGACGTGCACCAATTGCATGCGGCAAAAGAATAAAGCTATGGACAGCCTTCGGCTATTTGGTATCCATTGCATTTTATTTATTGATTTTTATTATTTAATTTATTTATTGAAATTAAATAATAAAAATTATTAGAAAAATAACGTACTACGTTACATACCCCCCTTTTTAGTGTAGGATTTTTCCTAAGTAAAATCCGCTGACTAAACTGCTGTAGTTACAAACAATTGCGCTTACGCATTCATCCATCATAGAACATACTTCCCTAACATACATCGTCACTTCACATAGCAGAGTACACTTTAGAGTTGTACTATGCGTCCTTCCGAAAGAGTAATTTGCTTTACATATTAACAAAAACTCAACGCTAATATCATGTAGGTGTTGATATTAATTACAAGATTCAAGACAGTAATTACCACTAATGCTATTGATTTAAAGTTAAAATTTTGAAAAAAATATAATTGTAGGCTTATTTAAGGAGTAATTAACCGCTCCTGCAATGGCTTATTTTATGAGTTGCAAACCGCTCATTAATAGTTACTGAAGGGGTAGACCAACAGTATTTCGCTCTAATAGATAGCTAATCAAGAGATACGACAAGGTAGATTGACGATCTGATACAGCTTATAACACTTAATGGGGTAGACCATTAGTGTAGTAGAAACGAATAGTAGATGTATTAAGGCTTATTTAAGGAGTAACAACCCGCTCCTGCAATGGCTTATTTATAGAGTTGCAACCGCTCTTAGTATACTAATGGGGTAGACCATAGTATTAAGTAGGAACATACAGAACATATAGACTGTTGTCCTAATAGTAGAATTAAAACCAAAATGTAAAATCTATAGGCAAATAGTGGTTGGGTTTAGGTAGTATTAGCTAATGTGTAGGTAGGAGACTTTTTTTTAAAAAAAATATTTGCAAATTTCTAGAATTATTAAGTAGTACATACATATTTATAGGTTGGTAGTTGATATTTAAAAAAAATGTTGTATATAGTTCATGATAATCCAAAGCTAGCTAAGTTTTATAAAAAAAAATATTAATTATTCCTCGTAAATAGGATAAGTATAAATTAAAATGGTAAACTTCTAAAGTTTCCAATCAAACAAATTTACTAGATTAGAGTTCATAGTGGACACAATGCATTTAAAAAAATATTATTAAAAAGACATTTAAGAAAAATTAATTATTTTTCCTAATCCGAGATCATCCTTATGTTTTAGTCCTCCCTAATCGGTTGTTGTGTTGCACAGACTTTACACTAAGATAGGTGCAGTGCCTGCCTAAAGTGATTAGTGTAAAAAAAAAATTAAAATAGTCGGTTGAAAATGATTTGAAAAAAAATTGTAGGTAGGTGCAAAAAAATTAATTTAAAAAATAAAAACCCCAATAAAAACCCCCCAAATTTGGGCCTCCGGCGCTCTCACAAACCAGACGAAACACAGCAGTAGATTGTAGAATCTACTGCTATTTCACGCCGGTATTTAGTGAGAGGGTGGTACTTCCCCGGTTTGAGCCTGCCCTTCGTACTGCGTAGACAGTAAGGCTCTACCACTGCAAATATTCGCGAATAGCACTAATCACTTTAGTCACACACACTTAAAACTAAAACTGTAATTCCCAACACCACACAATTAAAAAGTTCACTGCATGTAAGATAATCACTGCTCAAAATCTCACCTACTTAGCTGGGCGCCAATGAAACATGTATGTAGGTAGGGGAGGAAATAAAAAAAAAGATTAATTAACAGTACAAATTTATTTTAGAAAGGACCTTCTCGGTAAATTAGTTCGGAGAGCGAGGGACGAGGGTCGAGATTGAGCTGTGATTATCAAACCGCTTAGGAAAGCTACTGTCCTGGTAGGGTAGTCCGCAGCCGTTGAGGGTAGGTCGCGCAGGCAGCTTCTGCACGAGGTTGTAGGCGGCGCGGGTCAGGACACGCAGTAAGGCGTAGGCACGTGGTAGGCGGTCAAGCACGTGGTGTAGGCAAGCTCATGGGATTGCTGGTGGCAGCGAAGGTAGGTGGTCCCGCTTGCACTAGCCCGTGTACCGCTGAATGTGTGCCCCGCACTTAAAAGTCCAGTCCAGACTTTGAACCCTGGAATGATGGTAGGTAGGAGTCACCAAGTGTCCCCGCAATGGACTCCAACCACCCCAAACAACCACCAGTGGGAGCAGCATTCCCACTAATTAATTGCTGAGGTGAGGGAATCCATTACAGCGACAGGATAGTTAGACAAACATAGCTAATTTTGAAAATAGAATTTAGAAAAAGAACCAAAAGTTAAAGTTAAACTAAAAATATTTGTAAAACGTAATTATGCCGGTAGGTTGATAAAACTAAACAATAAGAAGGCATAATTACGACCTAAGAAATGCAACCTATTAGTCTATTGCAACACACTCACCCGATCTGGGGTATCACCACCCCGAATCAACCACCAGCGGGAGCAGCATTCCCACTAATTAATTGCTGAGGTGAGGGAATCCATTACAGCGACAGGATAGTTATAAGAACACATAGCAGCTAATTTTGAAATAGAATTTAGAAACAGAACCAAAAAGTAAAAGTTAAACTAAAAAGATTTGCAAAACGTAATTATGCCGGTAGGTTGACAAAACTAAACAATAAGAAGGCATAATTACGACCTAAGAAATGCAACCTATTAGCCTATTGCAACACACTCACCCGATCTGGGGGTATCACAGAATTTAATAAGAAGTGAACGTATGAAGTTAACGTGGCAATGGGAGCCGTAATTTCGCGTTAAATTACAAAAGGATGATCAGGAGCAAAAGAGGAAGCCCGCGGCGTCTGCGCCGGAATTTATACGGTCGGTTTTGACGTTTGTATTTTTAAGTGACATTTCTTTGACGTGCACTAATTGCACGCAGGCAAAAGAATAAAGCTATGTACAGCCTTAAGATATTTGGTATCCATTGCAATATATTTATTGGTGTTTTATTATTTAATTTATATATTGAAATTAAATAGGTAAAAATATTAGAAAAATAACGTACTACGTTACAAGATGACCACCCATCGGGTGGAGTGAGGTCATCGTAAGCGTAGCGTATGCGTAAGCGGTAGCGTAGCGTAAGCGGTAGTGAGATCCATATATGAGGTCGACAGGCACAATACATCATATTGAGCCTGTCGCACTCACCCTGAAGGCCTGCTTAAATGCCGTTTCACGCCCCGCCCGAAGAGCCCGGGATCATAGGAGGGAGGGAAAACATGAGCTGGAAGGGCGTTCCATGCCAAAGGAAGGGCATTCCATGCTGGAAGGGCATTTTGTTTAGTATTAGTATTAATAAAACAACCACTGTCTTTGTCACTCACCACTAACTGGGCTGTGTCCAGAGCGAGATAGCTGCAGTGCTTGCACTTCAGCTCTCTTTTCATGCCGTGGTGCGAGCGACAGTGGCGCTTTAGTTGCGTCGAAGATATGAAACTTTTAGCACAATACTGAAAAAAAAAAACAAATCAGCACGCTCTGAGTACATATAGTACCTAGACTATAGTATAGTCGAGTAGTAGTTGAGAAACGTAAAGACGTCATCTTTAAGCTATTATTAATAATGTTTGTCATAATTATCACAGAAATGACTATGATCATGCCCACTATAATTATAAATTACTGCATTAACCAAGACTTTTTTTGGAAAAATAAATGCATTGCTTGCATTGCGAGAGGCGAGAGGTCGCCACACCCACAGTGTTTTTCAAATTTGAAATTCTTACGTACGATTATTCGACGCTTTAACGGTGAGGGAAACATCGTGAGGAAACCTGCACACCTATGAAGAAATTCTTAGGTTGTGTAGTCGACCAACCCGCACTTGGCCAGGGTGGTTGACTAAGGCCTTATCGCCCTAGTTTAGGGTAGGCCCGTGCCCCAGCAGTGGGGACATATATGGGCTGATGATGATGATGATGATGATGATGATGACATCCAGTATGTAAGCATACACAAAAATGCCTTATAAATTACCTAAATATCCAGGACAATAAACTTACTTCGCACATAAATTTGAACCCCAAATGCAGTTTCGCGTGGCTGATGAAACACGACCATTTGCTGACAGTTTTCTTGCAAACTTTACATTTTACTGGGCCTTTCGGGTCCAATTCGCCATCAACTAACTCTAAATACCTTTCCCTCCTCTCTTTCCTACTCATAGGCTTGTTAATTGAGCTTTTATTATGTTCAATCCCATTCCCGCTATTTTCACTAGATCCGCCATCTTTGAAGTCAAATTTCCCGCCGAAATCGCCGCCATTTTGTTTCGATTCTTCGGATTCTGTCACTCTTTGAAATTCCACTTCGATTTGAAATTCTGATACTGAGCTTACAGTTTCATCGCAATTTGCTTTTAATTCTTCTCCAAACTCATTATTCTTGTAATTTGAAGGCCCATCTGAAATTGTTCTGGTCTTAAGACTTTCTTTAGTCTTTTCTTTTAATAGTTTGATGTGACTTAAATGACATTTATTTCTGAATTTCATAAAAGAGTTCACCAATTCTATGCAATTTGCACATATTAGCTGACTGAATTCATCGTTTGGTTCGATCTGTAAGTTAAAATTGCTCTCCTCAATATTGACAACCAATGCCACGATCAATAAAAAAAAGATGGCTTGACCTGCTTTAAATTATTTTACAAATAAATATGTGAATTTATCCTGAATATAAAATTTAAGCATTTATAAAAAGAAAATAACAACGGGAACGAATTTGTAATCAACAGAATGTTTTTGAAAACATACAAAACCTTAATTATATTTTGAGGTTATAATCTGAACAGTTTGGTATACTTGTATCATCAATAAAAACTCACATTCAAGCCAGTTGTAAGCACCAAAACAGCTGTGTATCTCGCATGTTTTTCACTATTCACAAATATTGGACTCAAATTGCTTTCACTTAGACACAATCGACACATTTCTTGCGTCATTTTGTGAACGCGTTTCGTGTTACGTTCGCCAGTCGAGTATATTTTGACAGGTGTATAAACCGACCGAATAAGGGTGGTCATTCCAGCAGCAGTAAGTAATGGAAGTATCTTGCAATCTAGAGTTGTTTGTATAATGTGTGGCAAAGGAATGAGGTTCGAAATGCAAGTTCGATGATATCAGAAATAAATCGATCTCACGTTTATTTATTTACTAGCTGTGCCCGCGACTTCGTTCGCGTGAACTACAGGATTTTGATTTTTTTTTAACTTAAAAGTAGTCGTAGTCAACAAAATCTTTTCTGCCACTTAAGAAGTTAGTCTTCAACCGGAAGAAACATTTAAAACAAAATTATTTTGGTTTTTATCATCATCATCATCTGTTGTTTATCGTGTAGTAATAAATAAGTTCGTTCGCGTGAACTACAGGATTTTGATTTTTTTTAACTTAAAAGTCGTAGTCCCGTCAAAATCTTTTCTGCCACTTAAGAAGTTAGTCAACCGGAAGAAACATTTAAAACAAAATTATTTTGGTTTTTATCATCATCATCATCTGTTGTTTATCGTGTAGTAATAAATAAGTATATTACACAACATCACATTAATTGATCTGATCCTGTGGTAAGAAGCTTTAGCACTTGTTTTTATCAGAACAGTGGTATACATTTAAAAATTTTTATTGCACAACCAGACACGGAACAAACATCGATATTCATCGCAGAAATATTTGTGCTGAGTGGGAATAGAACCCAAGAAAAGAAAAAAAAAGAAAAGTCCAAGTGCAAGACGGACTCGCACAACGCAATTTATTTTTAAAGTTTACGCAATTCTCTGTACTTGACGTTGCTTTATTCTAAATTTTGAGAATCTGAGTACTTCGCAGATAGTAGTTCCCTTTGCGAGTGTCAAAAATTGGCAGCATAAATGAATGTTTCTTTTGATTGTGTTGGCTCAGGCGAAGGGACAGTAGACCTGAGTATTTGATGTAACTTTCAGTTTGATATTTTCTCCTTGACAAAAATTGACGATGATAAACGGATCCTATATAAGGGGTTCGGTTATTCTTTTCGACGTACGAAATCCTAAAATCTATGTTTATAGTGAACAGCTTCCTCATATTGAATAGATCATCTTCAAGTAATCCTAATTTTTCATCGATCAATGTGAAATAAAGGACGTCCTATTCCAAAGCCAGGTAGCAGTTTATAGTTAGAGAGGAAAAGGCGTCCATGGCCGAGTGGTTTAGGTATTTGCTTGCTATGCAAGAGGTCGCCACTTCAAACCCTGCCACGTACCACTGTGTTTTTCAAATTTTAAATTCATACCTATGTACGATTATTCGACGCTTTTACTGTGTGCTTGAATCATGTTCTTTCTTAATCCCTGGCAAACCCCTCATTTTCTCTTTTCGAATTTTATGCTTTACCAAATTAAATATGCTATACTTTTATATTGATTTTCATATAATTTTTTGAACTCAATATTGAATTTGTTCAATTTGATTGAATATTTAATACCCGGTTGGTGCATACAATGTATTAATCGCATTGTGATCATCTCATCCTTTTTCTGATACCAAACCCTTGAGTATTAATATCAATGTATTTTTTTGACAACCAACCTTCTTCAATTCGGCAATTATGGAATTTTGAATGCTCTCGTTAATTTTGACAGCTTAAAAATATGTCACTTAGATGACACTATTTTATTAAATTAAAAATAGAAAAAAGGTGACAATTAGAATATTTTCGATACATGTTGTCGATTAAGAACCCTTCTAGTAATTTACGAAATTTAATGGCACTCCAAATTTATCAATTCCAAAAGACAAACTTCCTTTGAGTATAAAGCACTGGAGATGCCATAACGACAACGCTTCTAACAAATTTTTTCGCCACTTTTAGCGGGGGCGAGGTAAACACGTAGGGAGAATGGGAGACTTGATCCCTGGGGAGACTTGATCACCCAGTGACAAATCAAAAACTAAACGCCTTATCTAGTTTTTATATTGGCAACATTAATCTTTGTTGTCTATGGTGAACAAAAAACGTCATTTTGACATCTTTATGTAGGCAACTTCAGAGCAGTGCAGCCATTTTTATTTTCCTGTGCCAGAATTTCTTTCGGAAAGATTTTCATTTGTGTTTTCTAAATAATTGAATGAATAATAACCTGAGTATGTGTCAAAATCAATAAAAGCAGGTTATCAAAATTTGCATTTACATGTATTTTATTTGATTACCGTTTTCTCTTGACATGAAAAATCATTTTTTATAAGAGCACTCCCAGGTACACTTGATCCCGTGTCCGTAACATACAATTTGCCAATTTTCTTTTTTCGTTTGTTTTAAATTAATTATAAAATATAAAAGAAAAAGAGGGTGCAAACCGCGTATTGGAGGGTAACACGATCAAAGGTACTGCCAAAGAGTATCGACCAGCTTCAATAAACATAACATTAGCTGTATCTTTGAAAAATTACAAAAACTATTGGTAAAGTATCATTTTGGAGTGCAAGCTATCTGGAATATTGACGAGACGGGGCTGTCCTGTACATAAACCTAAGAAAATCCCCTATGATCAAGTCTACCCGTTACTGGGATCAAGTCTCCCTGAATATGTTAACTTCTTCCTTTTGGAAAGCTTTCAGAAAATGCAATAAAAATAAATGTAGCACTCAGAAATATAATAATCAAATAATGGGGAACAATAATAAACAATATTTACTAATTATATATGTATGTATTATTTTCATAGAACTAAATTTGATAAAAATATAAGCATGAAACCAAAATGGGGATCAAGTGTCCCCAGTTTCCCTTACAGCACACCACCAAAAATTTAATAACCCAACAGACACAAATTTTGCTGTAACGATAAACGCACACTACAAAAATGTTCAACACTTCAAACAATACACGCATACAAACAAAGTTTTCACGTAACTACGCAGCACACATACGGACAAAATAGTGATGACACCAAGAATAAAATAAAATCAGTTTGGTGAATGAACCTTTGAATGAACTGAACTATTTTGTACTGATTATTGAAAAATTGTAAAATGTAAAAATTTTAAGCTATTAAATGTTTATTTCTATGTGTGTCTGTCTGTATTTGTGTGCCTATATGACCTAAGCCCTCTCGTATATCCAACCTCCAAACTGTGGAGACTTCACTCCACAGTTTGTGCGCTCGCGGTTTAGATATAAAAGTAAATTATTATTTGTTGGTAGGTAGGTAATTGGATCTCATAGCTTTCTATGGGGAGGAGACTAAGGTATGATGGGATCATGGGAGTGGTGCAAGTAATCAACGCCATCAATTTGTTCTTACGGATTTTATTTCCTGTTACACAATAATATTATCAGAATAGCAGAAGCAGGTAATATCCGCTATAATATAGCTATCCGGAGTAAAGTGCTCCGAACAGATAACACTTGTACGTGTGGGTTTCCAAGAATCATTTTCGTTGTTACAAAATTTTCTCCATATCTCCTTTATCTTTTGATCTTTGGGAAATCTAAAAGGACAAACACTTCTATTATATAAATACTGGTTTATGGTATACTATGCTTATCACATACACTCATAACCCCGGACTTAGCCTCGAAATATTTTCCAATTACAAACAATTCTTTTCATTTTCAGACTAAATTTCAACATCGTATGACCAGAGGAAAGAAAAGTATTTTTTCAAATTACCCTACAAGATTGAAATATAACATACGTCTATACCTTTTATTTAATTCAAAATTATAGTAAAATACGGATTATACAACTAACTGCAGGGAGTGAATGACTCATTCAAATGTCGCTTTTTTGACTTTGTGACATCACTAGCCCCCGTACCACTGTATTCATGTTTACATTTTTCAGTCGTTTACGTATCGTTACGGTTTTTTATTAAAATGGCAATTCTTCTTAAATACACATTTAAAAGTTAATAAAAATACTTACCTATGATACGAAACGCGCTCTTGTTGCGAATTTGATCTCTCAGATCGCCTTTTTCTTCGAAACGTCACGCGACAGGGATCAATGCAAAATGGCGGTGGTGCAGCGACAAGTAGTTTTATTAAACGTGTTTGAACAGTTGAACAATGTACTTTGCCGGAGGGGGTCGCCCGTGTAAGGCATCTCCAGTGCTTTATACTCAAAGACAAACTTCACATATTTGACGTATGGTATACCTACATACAAACTTTTCCACAATATAATATCGAAGTAATACGTAGAGCACAGTGCCATCTTTTGAACTACCAAAAAACTTTTCACGTAGGTGTCAAACTTGACAGCATTTATGGCATGCTGTACAAAGCACGATGCCATCTATGTGTAATTTTATGAACAATAGCTGACCCAACAGAATTCGTCCTGTCAAAACAAATTGTCAAAATTTGTTTGAAATTTGATTTTTTTTACATCTTGGGTGACAAATTTGGGTTTTTCGTATGGATCCCTACTTTTTTTGAAAATGTAATATAGCATATCACCTTCCTCGACAAATGGACTATCCAACACTGAAAGATTTTTTTAAATCGGAGCAGTGGTTCTTGAGATTAGCGCGTTCAAACAAACAAACAAACAAACTCTTCAGATTTATAATATTAGTATAGATATTATTTGTTTTAAAATAATTAGTTGGTGAAAATATCTGGATTCTCGTAGGTAACTCTCGCATCAGGGCGTTCAGTCCCTATCTGCAACATTCATAAATGATTTATGATCGTTTGATTTAATATTGTGTAGCTTTAATTAAAGCATTACTTAGTATTAGATTAGAAAAAGTGTCGATGGCCGAGTGGTTAAAGTCGTTCTTGCAATGCGAGAGGTCGCCAGTTCAAACCCCGCCAGGTACCAATGTGTTATTCAAATTTGAAATTCATATGTAGGTACCATCCTTTGACGCTTTAACGGTGAAGGAAAACATCGTGAGAAAACCTGCACACCTAAGAAGAAATTCTAAGGTTGTGTAGTCGACCAACCCGCACTTGGCCAGCGTGGTCGACTAAGGCCTTATCGCCCTAGTTTAGGGTAGGCCCGTGCCCTAGCAGTGGGGACGTATATGGGCTGATGATGATGACTTAGGATTGGTATAGGATGGGTGAATATTAAACAAATATCATATTATTTAACATTTTTATTGAGTGTTACGTTAAGTAATATTTCATTGTAAATACATTTTCTGTCCAAATTACAGACTTAAATTTTTTATGATCATAATAATCGCAAGAATGAGAAATAGTCAGAAAATATATTCAAATTATTCAATCACATATTATAATAGCGTGTGTTTTTTGAGTGCCATATTTCAGCATTATTATTTTAAAATAAAAATCAGAAAAAACACATTTCTAACCAACCAGGTGATTGATTTGAATGAATTACCTTTTAAATTTTAATTCAATTATTAATTGAACGATCTAGGCCTGAGTGTTCCACTCCTGATGATGAAGATGATGATCATCATCACCGTACTTGCAGAGCCAATAACAATAGTGGAGTCATTGAAGCATTTTAGGTCCGAATTTTTTTACTGTGAACCGATTGGCATGAAATTTTGGATTTAGGTCCATATTACCCTTAATATCAAAAGTGAAAATGATTTGGACCCCGCAACCACACTGGGGGTGGTTGCTGACCCTTCTCGGCGGTGGATGGTTTTTTTTTTAAATAACTTCAGATATCGATAGAAGGTCTAATTTTAAGCAAAAATCATTTACAAAGTTTTTCGAAAAATCCAATAATTTTCAAGTAATTGGCCATTGAAAATTCGCAATTTTTGCATGTTTTTCATCGGTTTTTAGCATATATCTCCAAAAATATACGATCTATCGAAAATTTTCCTACAACAAAATTGAAGCAGGTAAAAAAATGAACAATTTGGATATTTATAAAGTGTTCTAAGTGCAATATTAAGCTAGATATTAAAGATCAAAGTCGTTTTTCACTTTGTCTGAACTTTTATCGATGTGGTCAATGCCATCTAGCGGCGAGGAAATGCATTTTATGCATTCTAATAAAAAAGGTTTTTGTAGCCCATAAAATAAGCTTTAAAACGAGTACTATTTAAAGTCTTTTGCACCTAAAATAAGTGAGCTGTATTGCAAATAAGCGGAGCATCTAAAGTTTTTTCTCCGAAATCAATGGGTTTCATACGTGCCATTTCCACCCAAATTGAGATTAATCGTACGCCGTCTAAAAATATCATTATAATAAAGAGTTTGATGGATTGTATCAGTTTGGATGCTTCAGGACACATATTGTTCAAAAGTCTCGATAAAGAAAAATAAGAAAAATTTCAATTTTGTAAAAATCCCACCTTTATTTCATAATATCTAAAAATTACGACAGATACGTATAAAAGTGTAGAATATAAAAAAATAGGTATTTTTCTTACAAACAATTTGGTTTTTCTGTTTTTTCTATCGAACAAAAATTGACGGAGATATGATTGTTTAAAGAGCGCGTGGCAGCGCAATCACAGCCTCTCTGAAGCCCTTTAACCCTTCCCCGTTTGTGTTAAGTGTTTTATACTACATAATTATTACAATACAGGATGTTGTAGCTCTCTTAATTACCTTTACAATGGTAATTTACAAATTGTGATAGCAAAAAAATTTAAGGAGTTATAGTCCAAAAACGTATCATATATTTTTCTACTCAGTTTTCTTTTTCTACTGAACATTTTCGGGGTGTGAATCTTTTGGTGCAACGTGAAAGTACGCAGTATATATAGTATAATAGAGACCCAAAACTACTGTTATGTGTATAAATATACATAACTAGCTGTGCTCGCGACTTTATTCGCGTGAAATATAGGATTTTACATCCAAAAGTTTTTTCCCGATAACTCCCGTTCTCGTATGAATTTTGCAATATCGCGTTGCAAGTAAGCTTTACGTTCATTAGAGTACCTGCAATCTGCATGCAAAATTTCAATCATCTTTCTTAGTCGGTTTAAATCTTTTCATACAATGTTTTTTCAAGGTTTCAAGGGGTCGTTTTCAAGGTTTTAAGGGATAGTTACATGGGTTGAAAGGGGCTTAAAGTGTCATAATTATTATAGAGAATATAAATTACTTACTCTATACTTACATCTTTTAATGTCATACCAAAGTATTTCGTTGTGATTTTAAATTTAAGGGTTGTTTGCAAGGGTTGTAAGATATTCAAATGGTTGAAAATTATTTTAATATGAGGTAATTGTGTTAGAAAACACTTTACAATTTTACCACTTATACTTTATTAGACATGTTTTCTAGCGATAAAATGGCTCAATGTAATTTTTTCCATTAAGGGTTAGTTTTCACCCTTAAAAAATAATTGGCGGGGTTCAGATCATTTTCACTTTTGAAGTTAAGGGTAATATGAGACTAAATAAAAAATTTCAAGCAAATCGGTACACAGTAAAAAATTCGGAGATTTGACCGTATTTTACGCTTCAATGACTGCACTACAAACCAGCAAGCCAGCAGCCATCATTTTTGTTTTTTTTTATCCAATTTATCCCATCAGGGAAAGGCAAAGGCCCGTACAGCCTAGTGTTAATTAGTTTCTTAGGCATTGCCGGGGCCATAATTTTTGACATTTATGGGTGAATTTCCCGACACCAAATCGTAAACGGCACGGCTGAAACTGCTAGTGCAGGATGGCACTTTTAACTTGTAATATTTTTTTTAGATAAAAGGTGTTGTCTCCTATAGGTGACTATAAATATTTTTAAATTATGATTATCGCTAATTAGGTAAAAAAAATCTTAAACCCCCAATTGTATCATATCGGTGACGCGGCACAATTTGTTTTTCAGTATACTTTTAATCATATTTTAAAAACAGTTGATTTTATAGGGATTTACCTTTTTTTATTTAAATCCTTAATAATGACAGTACTTACCTTATTGCGGAAAGTTCAATACAAAATCTGTTATATTTAATGAATGGTAAGTACAAATTCACGTGTCCAAATGAGATATGTCATCGCGGTGAATTTTCGTTGTACGCGAATATCTAGGCATCGAAAAACACTAGCTTCTTGCCACTGCGCAGTAAATCTGCGCATCAGTGCCGCCTAAGCGCTTAATGTAAGAGGACGTGTGTTGCTGTTTGCAGTTCCCGCCAAAAACGTAAGTAAGTCGGTTTCGGTGACTGCGTACCGTTTTTTTTGTCATTCACGTGAATGGATATAAGTTGTGATCCAATCATTCGGTATGTCTATAAAATCTATGTACTATTACTAAATGTCGCTCAATTAAGTAGGTCGTATCAATTTATTTCTTTTATTTATATTTTCCTTGTTGTGCTTATTTTTATGGGCTGTATATAATATCGGTGACCTCATTCCGGTGAATTCGGTGACCTAAATTGACCACCGGAATGAGAAAAATATCATTCCAGTGACTTTTTTCATTTCGGTGAGAATTTGGTAATTTCGGTGATTATTATCTTCATTTCGGTGATTTCTTTTGTCATTCCGGTGTCAAATTACTTCATTTCGGTGAATAAAGACCTTAATTTATTTTGTTACATTGTAATTTCGAAAGGAATATTTTTTTATTTTTATTGTTGATAATTACAATATATTTGTTGATTTATTCTTACATGTTCCCAAATGAATTTCAGATTAAATTATTAAAATCTATGTGTGGTTGTAATCAATACCTTTATTTTTCACTAGCTGTGCCCGCGACTTCGTTTGCGTGGGCGATTTTTCATACAAAAGGATTTTCCGGATTATTCCCGTTCCCGTGAGAATTTCGGGAATTCCTTTCTTAATGCACCTCTACGGTACCTATACTACGTCCTTACCAAATTTCAAGTGCCTACGTTTAGCCGTTTAGACTGTGCATCGATATGTCAGTCAGTGATTCTTCTTTTATATATTTAAGACTCTGGATTAAAGTAATAACAGATTAACTTGAAATGTTTGTCAACAGCATCTAAAGTCAAATGATGAAGTTCAAAATGGTAAGTTATTCTTCTTCTTCTTCTTTTTCGTGTCGATGGCAAAACACTTAAAATTATTTTGGATAATTCCGCCACGCGGCCCGCCGTTGTTGACCCTTCTATCAGCTCAATTTGTGTACAGGAGTCGGGACAGGCGGGGCATGAAGTGAGGTGAGCCATGGACAATGGTGAGAGACCACATAGGCACGCGATATCCTCCTGTCCAGGAAACCCCCACCTAAACATATTATCTTTGCATTGGCCAACCTGGCTACGGAGTCTGTCCTTCAACCTTCAGGTTAACCATGCCAAATCGTGTCCTGTTGGAAGGCTTTCTGAAGGTAGAACCAAGGGGACGGGTGGAGCAAACGTGTTAGACCAGAGGTTAAGACGAGCAGAAGGTGGATCTGTGTCAAGATTCGGTACTTTCTAAATCTAAATATAAAGCTATGCCGACTTTAACTTCTGTGGTTGTCCCTGCCATGTTATATTTAGTCTGAGAGTGTCTGAACCCTAAGGCTGAAGTGAGGTTTATTTCTATGTTTTCACAGGATTGTGTTTGTGATATGAGCGCCAGGTCATCGGCAACATGGTCGGTCTTTTGTGTAGATGTTGAAAAGTAGTGATTCCAACAAAACGGTCATCCCCAGGGTAGAGTCCCAGGGGATAACCGTATATATGGGATCGCCAACTGCAAAAAACATCAGACAAATGGACCAGAAAGCTACGGATGCGGAGCAGCTCACCAAGTATTTTTTATAAATTTCTAGTCATTGACCATCGAGTAGACTTTCCACAAGAGACGCTTCAGGTTCACTGTATCATAAGCTGCTGTCAGATCCACGCATACAGCGCTGTAATCATTCCCATTTCAAAACTATCCTCTTTGTGTTATTTATTTTGGTTCACAAAACAGAATAACATCAGTGTAGCTTCTGAATTACAAATATAAAATCTTATGGACTAGACGTTTATGATAAAATGGCATGTGTTGGGTGAGGTTTAACGTCTGGTTACAACATGATTTTTTAGGTCTGAATCCTACCTGTTCTGGAATTAAGTGCTGATCTAATAGGTGATAGGCGGTTAAGCAAAAGTCGTTGAGGTAATTTGTATGTGTGACTGAGCAAGGATAATGGGCGGAAGGTTTTTAGGGTCATCTAGAACTTTTCCCGGTTTTGGAATGGCAATAATTATCAAGATCCATAGACGTGATAATTTCGCAGATTGTAGACAATCATTGAACTTCGGTTGTAACCAGCAAATAGTCATAGGATCCAAGTTTTTAAGTTGTTCTGTGGAAATGTTATCAACACTCGATGCTTTACCAGATTTCAAGTATCTAACACTAAAAATGATATCGTCAAAAGGCTGGCTCAGTAAATTCTCTTTCGGAAGGCATTGTACAAGTTGAATTCTGGGAAGGCGAGTGTACGATTTCTTATTCAGCAACAGTTGATGAGCAATTTTGTTTGCAGTAACTTTACTTGGAACTTTGGAGGAGAGGGCTCACCGGTCCATTTACGGATTGTGGTCTAGGCCTTTTTACTATTGTGGGTCATGTCAATGCTGGTGACTGTATTAATCCATTTGGTTCGCTGGTTTGCATGGATAGACAGCATTAAGATTTCACAAGCATCACATGTGTCTTGTGAAAATGGATCGGCATTATAGGCGGATTCATAATTTTTAAACGGCGCAGATGACTCTTGAGTCAAACCCGGGACGTTGGAAGTACGACAGCCTCTTGGGATATGTTGGCACGACGATTTCCAGATGATACCTACGAATCGTTCGTAGTTCGGTAATGAAGCTAGCTTTATAATGGCTTTGTCAATTGTTTAACGAATAATTGCACTACTGCATATTGCACTTAATCGGTCTATGTAAGGTTAGGGGTATTGATTGGCAGATGGACTTTATGCATTGAGAGCTGAATCTGCAACTGACAAAGATCAAGACTGGGTTGTATCCACGTTTCCATCGACCACTGTTAAACGATTAACGGAGATGCATTTTTATTGATAAGGCCGAAGTTTTAATTTTAGTAAGAAAAATCTGTTACTGTGTGATGAATACACTCTTCAAAACGTAGGTTGTAGGCTGTATACTTGGTAACAGTTTACTTTTTTTCGGTGACTACATAAGTAATTTCATTTCGGTGTATTGCGTTTCTCATTTCGGTGATGAGAAGTTTCATTTCGGTGAACTCTTCTTTCATTTCGGTGACACCAAAATTTCAAAGTACTATATCTCTTAAGTATATGAATTTAATTTAATGTCGTGTTAAAATTAATTATAACGATAGCGTAAATAACAATTCTACATGGTTGTATTTTCAAAAAAGTAACAAATAAAAAAGTTCACCGAAATGTTAAAAAATATGGACTTGTTGAAATTGACCCTTATAAAAAAAAAATCACACAAATTGACTGAGTATACTTTTTTCTGATTTTTATTAAATTGGCTAAAGAGTTTTGACTTGCAGAATCGAACTTTGGTCTTTTAAACAGCCATTGTCACGTGCAGCTACATCTGAAGCTCGTGGATCTGGTCCTAGGCGTGTGGTGCAAGTAGTGTGGTTCAATGCCCAGTTTAGTACTCATCGTGGAACGGGTGGTCCGGGTGGTCGACACTGCGAAAAAATAAATGATTAGAGTAACTTTTTTTTTTTAAAAAGAAAGAAATGTATTAATCATCCAACTCGAAAGCGTAAGAAGAGATAGTTCTTTTAAGTGATGTGACGTAATCAGATATTGCTTGCCGCATGAAATTGATGATTGAAGCTAAAGAAGCTTTACGCCCTAAATAATAAAGCGATGCTTTCGGGTGTAATTTATCCCTTTCGTAAAACCGGTACTTATTGATTTAAATAAAACAAAACAGCACAAATCTATTTTACTACTAAGATAGAATCATTTTACTGCAGTAAAACAGCCACTAAAATTTCACAGTGTATAATAGACCGTAAATATGCCGGGTCTACCCGGTCTTCTCGGTCTACTCAGTCTACTCGGTCTTTTGTACTCACTCGCCCATGCTGCAGACGCGTCCGTTGCACTCCAGAGCTGCGATATCCTTCATGTCTTCTTCAGTCAGCTGGAAGTCCAGCACGTTGAAGTTCTGGACGATACGAGCCTGGTTCACCGACTTGGGGATCACGATCAGCCCGCGGTCGATGGCATATCTGTGGAAAACAACGTACTTTATAAATACAAAATTGTACATAATCATCATCATCATCAGCACATATACGTCCCCACTGCTGGGACACGGGCGTACCCAAAACTAGAGCCATAAGGCCTTTTTTTTTATAACAAGGAGAATGCTTGATGCACCGTCACCTTGGGCAGGGGTTTGTCCAAGGTGGTGTGTGGGCCTCCCGGCTGCTGGTGCTGAGATGGTAAAGACCGGCAGCTGCTCCTGGGCTAAGGTGCAATGCTTAGGGGTGTACCCACTAAACTCCGCGGCGTACCTCATCGCCTTAGCGGCGTCATGGTTTAGTCAACCACAATGGCCGAGTGCAGCTTGGTTAACTACAAAACCTAATACCTCCTCCTCCTAAACCTCTTATTACGCAATAACATTTTGAATTTTATAACTGAAACTACATATCTGAATTCAAAGCATATTATTATGATCTTTTAGATACAAGGGTAAGACTTTTCCTTTCCCTAAGAAGTTTCCTGTGGGTTTTTTTTATTCACGGAAAGTATTTTTTTATCCATTGCGGACCAAAATTTACGCAAGCAAATGTAGTTCTTTGTCCGGTCTTTTTGGTCTACTGGTCTTATCGGTCTTCTCACCTGATGAGCACCTGCGCCACGGTCTTCCCGTACTTGTCGGCGATCTCCTTGAACCGGGGGTTGTCCATCAGGTTGGGGTCTCCTGGCTTGGCCCAGGGTCTGTCCGGGGAGCCGAGGGGGGAGTAGGCCGTCACCGCGATGTCGTGGGAGTGGCAGTAGTCGATCAGCTTCTGCTGGTTCAGGTAGGGGTGGACTTCGATCTGAAAGAAAAGGGCATTTCTTAGAATTTGCTTTCGCATGTATACTAGATTCCAGCACAACACTTGCAAATCTTCCAGTAGGTTTAAGTAGCAGTTCGCTCGCGACCACGATTGGTGTAACCCAGTCGAAACGTCCGGCAGTAAGTAGCTATGTATTTGCTACTCATAATAACGCGTGTAGACCCATAAAGACTAATATTTAGGTTTAAGTAGGTATTGAATACTTACTTTAAAATATTTAGTACTAGTGATTTGGGTATAGTATATGTATACTATACCCAATTTATTATATGATAGAGGAAGATTTTCATGTGAAAACCTTCCTCTATCTATAAAAAGAACAGAAGAAGAAAAATTTAAGCATACCTAGGAACAGACAGACGTGGGAAGCGACTTTGCTTTATACTATGTAGTGATCTTAGATAATGTAGAACTTTTTGCACTTTTGACCAATTACCAATTAGAATGCGCGTGTTCATAAAAAAATATGATAATCTGTTCAGTCTATCAACTAAAATATTTTTTTCACACATTTCCAGATGTCAACCGTAACCCAGCGTTTCCAACCATCAATGTAGTCAGGTACATAACAGTTAAGGTACGGTTTAAGTACACCTCTATAGCTGATTTAAAACATCTCACCTGTTGAGTAAGATTTTAAACTTTCGCGTTCCATTACACTAAAATAAATCTTTATGGGTCTTCACGCGATATTAGGAGTAGCAAAATTACATAGCTACTTAAAACACAGCTACTCAAAACACTTACAAAATTACATAGTTCGCTCGCGACCACGATTGGTGTAACCCAGTCGAAACGTCGGGCAGTAAGTAGCTATGTAATTTTGCTACTCCTAATTTCGCGTGAAGACCCTTAAAGACTTATTTCAATCTCACCTGCTGCATTTGAGGCTTAATACTAGCCACAGCCAGCACGCGGTCCAGTTGCCGTTTGTTGAAGTTGGAGACGCCGATGCTCCTCGTCAGGCCGGCCGCCACCAGCGCCTCCATCGCCTTCCACGTGTCCACGTAGTCTGCCGTCGAGGGTATGACCTTTCCGGCCTCGTCTTTTGGGAAGAAGTCTTCGCCCTCCTGGAAACGAAATAGGAAGTCTTTAAGTTTTTTGTGCGATTGGAACTCTTTTTAGATCAGTGATCAGTTTTGGAAATACTAATCAGAGATTTGTGGATTTTGTAAATAAAAGAAATTGTCGACTGGTAAGAAGGTCAAATTTTGAAGAAGGGTCAAATCAAAAGTAGTAAGTAATCGACGAGCATGCATGAAGATATTGATGGATGTGGATGCAGCGAAAGTGGTGTGCTAGGATCGTAGCACATCACAGGAAGTGTCCTCTGCCTACCCCTCTGGGAAAAAGGCGTGATTTTATGTATGTTATAACTCGTATTCGTTGGGCCTGGGTATCATCTCTATTTCTTACTACCAGAAACCGTCACCAAAAAACCATAAAGTAGAAGAAGTCTATTATTTTAAACTTGATTAGAGGCGTGTTTATTGCATAAGGGTGCAGAATTCTTCACCTTGTACCCCTGAGGCCAGTGGATGAGGTACAGGTCCAGGTACTCCACCCCGAGGTCCTGCAGGGTGCGGCGGATGGCTCCCTCCACCAGTTCGGGCGCGTGGAGGGTGCACCACAACTTGGATGTGAGGAACATGTCTTCCCTGGAAGAGGAGATGGTCTTTATTATCCTGACTGAGTACGATATCGGCTTGGAGTAGCCTTGTCATTATCACCGGACTCGCAGGGGAGCCGAAAAGGAGGCATTTGAGAGGGTAGGTACTTACTGCGCTCCCACAGTGACCCAAAGTTTGATAGTGTATTGAAACCCGTTGTTCTATCATTATATGTGGTTTACTATTAAAGCATACACATTAAATTATAAGTATATGTCGGATTCGGAGTCGGATTGTATAATCCGCCGTATTGCATTACGGCTAGCCGTTATCAAAAACAGGGCCCTCATGTATTAGGGCGGATCAAAGATTGAGTAAGGCTGAATGAAATTGCTATACGTTCTTTAATGCGGCTAGCCGTATTGTCAAAGAGCGGGTCGTTCCTGAATGCTTGAAGCAGTCCGTGTATGTCGGCCCTAAGGTACTCCTTACCTCTTGACGGTGCCATCTTCAAACTTGGCCTTCAGAGCCTCTCCGACCTCCTTCTCATTCTGGTAGATGAACGCGCAGTCGATGTGACGATATCCAGCATCGATGGCATCCTTCACAGCCTGCGTCACTTCACCCGGCTTCGACTGGAAATTGGATTAGAAACTCATTTAAATATTGCTAAAAGGCAATGTTTAAAATTACAATGATTTATGGTCAAGTTCAAGTTCTTTTCTTGAAACGAAATGTTTGAATGACCGTGTTTGAAACCTGGCTGACTGCCTTTTATGCTGCCTTTATAGATGTGCCATAATTACATCCAATAAACACAACGTTGAAAAATGCTAGTACAGATTTACCTGTTTATACCTAGCAACCCGATAGTTGTGACCGGAAAAGAATAGGCAACCTAACGTTTGTGTATTCTATGGGGTTCATACTTTCGATTGGTATCGAATTTATCTAATAATCATACCGGAGAAATGTATAAAAAAAAATTTTTTTAAGTATTAATTAAACATACTCTGGACTGAAATTTGCTAGGCAATCCATATGGATTAATTTATTGACATATTAAATTAAATATAAAATACGTTTCATTAAATAAGCATCTCGGTGAAGGTCGTTGTATAACGGGATCTTCTACTTCTAGTTTTTAAACATTTTCAATTGTTTCTTTGCTCCTATTGATCGCAGCATGATGTTATGTATCTTATAGCCTTCCTTGATAAATAGTCTATCCAAGCGTGCTTCTAGCTAGCGCCTGTCAAACAAAGAAATAAACTCTATAGCTTTATAATATTAAGTATAGATTATATTAAGTAGGATCTGTCAACACTCCTATTTTTTCTACTGTGTGCAGCACTTGCGTTGTTCTCATTTTTTTCTTAATTGTTTCTAATGTATAACTTCAACTGTTTGCAAGCCGTGGTGGTTAATTAAAATTAAGGCAGCACTTCAAAAATGTATTTTATCCTTCTAAGATCTCATTGTAATGGTGTTTGCTTTGTTGGCTATCCTTAAACAAATAAACAAATAAGTATAGATTTTAGAATCAGCATAATGTCTTGGAATCGCAGACTCCACGACGCTGATCTTCCGGACATGCCTGCAGCGAGTACGCTGTTGTGGCTCAACAAATAAAAGAATCTAACATTACAAAAAAATAACACTAATCTAAAAAAATTACCACAATATTGCAATGCTCATACTATAGAATACAATATAAGCTAGTGACCATTGTGATTCTAATCTAGCTACGACTGAATGTACGTTAACGTCGTTAGTAGGTGCGGCCTTATACATAAAATAAGGCGTCCGACCGATTTCAGCCATGGCGGCCGATCTCTATAGAGATCAGCCAAGTGCGCAGGACATTTATAGTGCACAAGTGTGCGCGCAAACACAAGTGCACTCTCTATTCCTTTACTCTAAAAATTCGGTGAGACGGCAATCCTACATGAACGATGCGAGATCGGGCGCAGGATCACCGGCTTAACGTGCTTTCCGAGGCACGGGCGTTCAACCGCCGACTTTCTAACTCCGGGCCGAGTAATTTCAATACAGAAAAACTTACACAAATTTTGCCCGACCTCGAACATGAACCGGGGACCTCTCGGTCCTGCAACGCAGCACTTGCTACCAATAGACCAACGAGGCAGTTATATAATACATAGGGTGTAGTCGTATTTGCCGTTGTAGGGAAAGACATAAATATTAATCTACCCTTACCTTACTACTTTGGAAGAGAATGGTACTATATGCGTGTTTTTGATTAAAAATCACTATATCCCCATTTATGTTTAGATCTAAACCTACGTAACGGATTTTAATGAGATGCATAGGGATTCAAGAAGAAGGTTTTTATGTAAAACTAGCTTTCCGCCCGCAACTTTGTCCGCGTAGAGACGTTTAACGGGTAAAACATTACTTCTTTATAGCGCAGTCGGTAAAAAGTAGCCTGTAACCTTTCCTAGGGACTATGTCTGTACCAAACTTCATTTAAATCGGTCCAGTACTCTATGCGTGAAAGTGTAACAGACAGACAGAGTTACTTTCGGATTTATAATATTAATATAGCTGACCCGACAGACTTCGTCCTGCCAAAAAATGTGAAAAAGAAAAGGGCTGTTTTTAGGGTTTTCCCGGCAATTATTCGATTTTTTCTCGCCGTAAGACACATCCTTGGACTTCAACGAACATTTTAAAAAAAGAATTGGCCAAATTGGTTCAGGCGTTGTTGAGTTATGCGCTTACCAACACATTTTGCGATTCATTTTTATATTATAGATTCACCCGAAGCAAAGTAAGGGCGGGTACGTAGTACGAGTATAATATAATGCTGTTTTGGCTGCGACAGGAAGCAGTAAGACAAATAAATAGCAGTCCCATGACCATGACAATGCATGTTTAATTTTAAATATAAGTGCAAACAATTCCTCTTTATAGGTGCATGCTTCATGTTTTTACTGAGATAATTTACAGATAATGGCGATTATGGTATTATCAACTTGCACGTAAGTAAATGTCATGTCCACCATATCAGAGATAGGTATTTTAAGTACCTAATCAATCTTAAGTGATCTGCGAGCTAAATCTAGCAGGTTAGGTATGTACTAGAATAAAAAAGACGTGTGGGACTCGGGGACTGCCGCGGTATAGCTATTGCATAGCATCGTTCGATTTCGGAGCAGCTCGTCTCGATTCGTGCGAGTTTCGTAGAGTCGTACAATACGTGTAACCGCACGCACACAAACACCGTGCCGAAGTCTATCGAACTGAAACGACTTTAGACGATTGTGAGGTTTTTTTCGTTACGGAATTTCTTGGTTCGGTCGCCGCGCTCAAAACCCGCGATAAAACATATCTACTTTATTGTGAGCTACTTGGTTAATACGATGTTACAGATTAACACTTAAATGTACCCACAACACATCATCATCATCAGCCCATATACGTCCCCACTGCTGGGGGACGGGCCTACCCTAAACTAGGGCGATAAGGCCTTAAGTTTTGGAGCGCGAAAAACAGACAGTGTTACTTTTTTATTTATTACTAGCTTTCCGCCCGCGACTTCGTCCGCGTTGAGACGTTTAACGGGTAAAACATTATTTCTTTATAGCGCAGTCGGATAAAATGTAGCCTATAACCTTTCCTAGGCTCTGGACTATATCTGTACCAAATTTCGTTTAAATCGGTTAATCGTGAATGCGTAACAGACAGACAGACAGACAGACAGAGTTACTTTCGCATTTATAATATTATATAGTAAGGTTTGGTACCTACTTGCGCAGTACCTAAGCCCAGAGCTGGGCAGGTGTACCCGTTGTTTAACTTAATCTCAGGAACGGCGGCCATTTTCAACTTTTTAACTGTTTTTTTTTAAACTTTCGTCGGAAGGTCCAAAGAAACTAAATCAAACAGCCAATTCCGAAACAGATTAACTACTATGTTCGGTGACTCCTTAATATTAAAGCTATGTGGTTATCGCAAAATTTTGTGTTCCCTGATAAACTGATTATTGAGTGATTGTAGAATCGTCCTGATAACGTAGTAAATCAAAATTGTGTAGTGTGATTTGATTATTTCGTATCGCGGAAATAACATCTGAGGGCCTACCATGAGTTGGCTATCGAAAACTTACTACGTTAAAAACCTATCGAGTTGTTTTTTTCATACGGCCGATTTTAGTTCTTCGCGTAACCACCAGCGGCGCTGTACAAGTTTTTCATAGACATATTTACGTAGGCGATATCGGGTGCGTAAGTTTTAAAAAACTCATGGTAGCCCTACTGGAGCATGTACGTGGCGGGGTTTGATCTGGCTACCTTTCGCATGGAAAACCTTCACCACTCGGCCGTCGACCCTAGAATAAGTTTGTATAGCAGACCTCAATAGAGGGGAAGAAAGAAAGGAATGTATTTATTAAGTTACACTTTTAAAAAAAAAACACATACATTTGCAGAAAAAAAAATAAAACAACAAAGTAGGTAACTGAAAAGGGATCTGCTCAGCATGTGTCGAGGAGTCGGGGACACCGCGACGCTGGTCTTCCGCAGATACCTTATCAGGGAGAGCACACAGTGCACAGCAGCACAGGTAGTGGTAATCATGAAGAAAGTTACACAAATACTTAACTATTTATAACAATTATTACGTCCACGAATAGAATGAAGTGATTTAAAATTCTATGTAATTGAACTGTCTACCGTTGTTCGAACAGCTCATTGTTTGTTGATACCAATCAACATCAATCTTGTAATTACATAGTGAATTGATGAGGTGTGTCTGTTTGAAGTATAAAAAAACTATATCTGGGACATCTGGGACATTTCCACACACGGTCACCTGACCCCAAACTAAGCAGAGCTTGTACTATGGGCGTCAGAGACTGATATACATACATAATCACACCCAGACACGGAACAAACACCGATGTTCATCACACAAATATTTGTCCCGAGTAGGAATCGAACCCACGACTCTTGGAACCGCCAGCCAGGGTCACTAACCACTGTTCCACCGAGCCAGTCAATATCAAAGAGAATATAATCACTACGTTTTAGTCAATATTAATGACACTATCTTTTTAAAGTTCTGAATTGGAATGACTATTAAAATGGTCAAGTGCGATTTTTAATACAAAGAAGAAATATTTGCTGCCGAAATTCAATGTTTAACGATTATATTTACTCAATTGGTTTATTTAAATACCTAGAAACTAAGGCTGTTTTTGGACATTTCCCAAAGGGCTTGATTTCATGTATGTATGTACCTGCCAGCAAAAACAGCCTTAGTTTCTAAGAATTGAAATAAACCAATTGAGTATATATTAACTCGGAACCATTACATATATTTTACACCAAAATTTATTTTAGGCAGACATCACATAAAAGTAAAAAATTCATAGACAAATCTAAAAAAAAATTAAATCCCTACATTATAAAAAAACTAACCTTCCATGTCCCTAATCCCAGAGCGGGACAAGTGTACCCGTTGTTCAATTTAATAGCGGGAACGGCGGCCATCTTTTTGTGTTTGACAATTATTATTTTAAATTTCAACGCACTAGAATAGCGTTGACTTCCGCGTTTGAATGAAGACTGGTTCCGAAGCCAACTGCCCAGCTATTTTCGCTTACGATACGGCATTAGGGCTGTCGCTAAGTTTTTAATTTACCTACATTCAGTGATTATTATTCGCGTTGACTGTCGATAAAATGGATAACCATCTGTAATAAATTTAAAAAAGGTGGCGTTATGGTTTTTTTTTTCATATTTGTCCTTTAGACTAAAATCATTAAGTTGATAATTAATTTAAAATGCATATTGTAATTGATTTTTTTTTGTTGGCCTTTAGATTAGATCCTAATTTGATTTGCCTATATTCACGCTCAAGGTTATATTTGATTAGAGTGTGTATAGAACGTAAATTGGAGAACAAGTTTTTTAAAATCATGGAGGAACTAAAATTAACCAATATTAGTTAGATAGACATTATGTTAATAATACAAATTGTGGTTAAACTTTATATTTAGCATCTGAGGCTTCTAACAACACTGATTTAGAGACTGAACATAAAGATACTAGTTTATATCCTATGTTCTTTCTCATACTCAAAAGTATCTGAGCACCAAATCTCATTTAATACAGCTCAGTAGTTTCGACGTGGAAGCGCTACAGACAGACTTACCAATTACTTCGCATTTATAATACTACTAGCTGTGCCAGCGACTTCGTCCGCGTTTCCCCCGGTTTATTACTAATTTTCCATTGTTTCTTTGCTCCTATTGGTCGCTCCTTGATTTTATAAAGCCTTTACCGGTAAATGGTCTATCCAACACAAGCTTTTTCCAATTCGAACCAGTAGTTCCTGAGATTAGCGCGTTCAAACAAACAAACGAACGCTTCAGCTTTGTACTATTAGTATAATAGAATATATACATACACATGTATTATATAATATTTTAGTAAGGATTAGTGTGTCCTATATCGCCAACCCTAGATGGAAGATATATATAGGTAGCCCGTTATCGCAAAAGACCTTGATTTTCGTAAAACACATACTTTGCTATCGGAAATTACTTACCTACTTATTAGTGACATAATCAGTGCACTTTAATGGTGAACATACACATCTTAGACTGGCTTAAGAACAGTGGTTAGTGACCCTGGCTGGCGGTTCCAAGAGTCGTGGGTTCGATTCCCACTCAGGACAAATATTGTGTGTGAATGTGTGATGAACATCGATGTTTGTTCCGTGTCTGGGTGTGTTATTAAATGTATTTAAGTATATTTGTGTCATCATCATCATCATCATCAGCCCATATACGTTCCCGCTGCTGCTGAGCTCGCAGGCCGCGAGTCAATCAACCACGCTGGCCAAGTGCGGGTTGGTCGACTACACAACCTTAGAACTTCTTCGGAGGTGTGCAGGTTTCCTCACGATGTTTTCCTTCACCGTTATAAAGAAATGAAATGAAATGAAATAATTTATTCTGCAAGTAGATTTCATGAAATTCTTTCGCATGTCAAATCACAGGTTCATTAATTACAAATAAATAATAATATCCACAAGTTACATAATCAATGGATGTCCAAGCGAGCCGCTCATCATGTCCATGGATTCTTATCATTCAAATAGTCTTCTACTTTATAGTACCCCTTTTTCAAAAGACAAGATTTAATATAGACTTTAAATTTATACAATGGCAATTCAATAATATTTTGCGGAATCTTATTAAACAATATTATACTTAAACCTATGAATGATTTTCCAACTTTTTGAAGCCTGGGTCTTGGAACGGAAAGCTTATATTTATTTCTGGTGTTAAAATTGTGAGAATCCGACTTTTTATTTAATAAGTGCATGTTTTTATGAACATATACGATACAATCTAAAATGTACATAACACTATGGAAATAGCTGAAATAAACTAATCTTGCCGTTTCAATGTCAGCCAACATCCTGATTTTTCTGACTGCATACGCAGCTGAACTAAGTCTATCTGCCAGAACAGAGATAAAGCGTCGAATAATAGTACATATGAATTTCAAATTAGAAAAACACAGTGGTACGTGGCGGTGTTTGAACTGGCGACCTGTCGCATGGCAAGCAACGACCTTAACCACTCGGCCATCGCCGCTTTTTGCTTGACGCAAATTGACCAACGAGGCAGTTGTTAAGTAAATAACTAATGCCTATATGACAAGGCCATGAGCATTGAGCATGATTGAAAAATTCTAGCAAATTGCAGTACAAACATAGATATCGATTTTTTACAATAGCCTTGTATTAGCCGGTCGTATTAAGCTCAACCAAGTCATTTTAAATAATAAAGAGGCGTCCGACCGATTTCAGCCATGGCGGTCAGACAAGTGCGCAGGACATATTATAGTGCACAAGTGTGCGCGCAAACACAAGTGCACTCTCTATTCCCTTACTCTCATAATTCGGTGAGCCGGCAATCCGACATGACCGATGAGAGATCGGGCGCAGGACCACCGGCTTAACGTGCTTTCCGAGGCACGGGCGTGCAACTGCCAACTTCCTGACTCCGGGCTGAGTAATTTTACAGAAAAACTCACGCAAATTTTGCCCGACCCCGGACTCGAACCGGGGACCTCTCGGTCCTTACGCAGCGCTTGCTACCAATAGACCAATGAGGCAGTTAATAACACAAACAAAAACACCTAGATCTATTATTACTTTGACAGCTTAAAGTGACCATCACGTGATATCTAGACACGCGGTAGCGTGTCAAGCCAAGTTCAAGAAACAGAACTGGCGAGCCGCACCGTGTGTAATATTACACGAACCATTTGGAACCACTTTTGAACCCCTCATAAATCAAAAACTATTTCACATAAACGTATCAAATTTGGCTCATATATTGTGACTTGCGAGATAAATATGTGTTCTAAATTTCATAAGCATATCTCAAACAGTTATTTAGATATTAATGTCCAAAAATCCTCATTTTTATCATTGACTGACTGACAGATCAAAATTCTAACCCAGTTCCAAATGACCTAGAGAGTTAAAATTTGGTATGCAGATAGGTAATTACATGAATACAAAGGAAAAAATAAAAAACTGGCAATTTTTTAATAATTAGGTTTTTTTTTTATTTTTTTATTTTTATAAGAGGCTAACAAGATGACCTCACTCCACCTGATGGTAAGCGGTAGTGAGATCCACATATGAGGTCGACAGGCACAATAGACCATGTTGAGCCTGTCGCACTCACCCTGAAAGCCGTGAAAAAGGAGACCACTGCTGCGGTTAGGTTCTATTATGAACGCTTAACATAAATACCTAATTAGTGCCTAATCACGCCTATATACCGGGGAAGGCAGAGCACTAAGTATATATTTAGGTATACATACTTACTTATTTACAATTAAGAGTAGGTACTTATAGTCGGTTTTCATATTTATTACTTAGGGTTATACCCCGTAAACGTAGAAAAATACAGTGACTGATTCAATTGTTTTATATTTATAAATTACCCCGTAAGAGAAATCTATATTTTTTATCTTAAAAAGCCTATGACACTCAGGGATAGTGTAGCTTTCCAACAGTGAAAGATTTTTTCAAATCGGTGCAGTACTTTCGGAGCCTATTCGAAGTGATAATAAGTTGCCAATTATTATATCTGACAGATGGACAGACCTAGGTTCTTTATTAATTACGGAAAACTAATAAAATCAGTCCAAATCATCCGAGGCGATAGTATCCTTCCTCCCCTTTTCCTTCCCCCGTCATATATCCTTGCTACTCGTGGGAACGAAATGACTTAGTTAAAACAATGCACAAGGCAGAATGGCGGCGACGTGGTCCACAACTCGTCACGTCACGTTTCCCACAGAGGTGAAAAGTGGATCGCTGGAAGTGATCTCTGCCTACCCCTTTGGGAAAAGGCGTGATTTTATGTATGTATGTATGTAAACTAACAAATTCTGACACAACGACGGAACGCAGCCGCCGCCGCCGCCATCTCTGCCCTCGGCATTGTAAATGCATCTTGTATTAATATTAACATAAAAGTGTTATGATATGTATATATTCGGAATCCTCATTTCATCAGCTTTAATTTGATATGCATTTTGTTTTAAGTTCATTGGTCTATGTCGGTAGGAACATCGAGTAATTGAAAAATAAGATATTTCGTAAATTAAACTTGAACACCACTAAAATCGTTATTGTGGCTAAACCTTAAAGGATAGACATATGCTATTGCAGACATTTTTATAGAACTTTTTAAGAAGAATAATCCCCCATACATTACTATTATGTATTTTGAGTTATTTCAGCAGCGCACGCAATGCAAGCCTCCAAAAAGCTCGTTTTTCTTCCGTCCGTCTGATAACTGTTACGATTACTCTAATAATAATTTCTTAAGTAGGTACACCTAAATTATACACCTATAGAATCCCTGAATGTCTTCTTTCTATTATTGAAAACCTCATAGCTATTGATATAGTACTTTTTGAGATCCTAGGTAACGAACACATTTTGGGCGCCCTTCGCAACTTCATTTTATACTATGTATAGATAGAAGTCTAGTTTTAGTTTTGAATTTGTCCTTTTCAAAGGACCTACGGCGTCACGATAATATATACTTTTCTACAAAAAGTAATGATATCCAATCAAAAACATAAATGTGAAATGAGAGCCAAGTTCAATATTATGATAATTGCCTTGGTTGTTGACTTCAACGACAAAAGAAGTGAGATCTAAATGGGTGCCAAGTTCAATGGTCAACCCTGAAATTTATTTATAAGTAACACTATAACATACCTATCATATCTTCTTATAACATAAGATAATGTATGGTGGTAGGCTATGAAGGTCTGTCTTGGCTAGTTTTCTTTAGTTAGTTAGTTAGTAGTCTAGTTAGTTGTCTTGGTTAGTTTGGTATATGTCGGTGGAAAATTTGGATTGTTGGTAGAAACTAGCGAGCGAACATAATAATACGTTGGTAGGTTTATAGAAACTAGCCAAGACAGACCTTCATAGGCTACCACCATACATTATCTTATGTTATAAGAATATATGATAGGTATGTTATAGTGTTACTTATAAATAAATTTCAGGGTTGACCATTGAACTTGGCACCCATTTAGATCTCACTTCTTTTGTCGTTGAAGTCAACAACCAAGGCAATTATCATAATATTGAACTTGGCTCTCATTTCACATTTATGTTTTTGATTGGATATTATTAATTTCCAATTATTACCTCCACGTGTCTCGAAAAAATCGGTTAAGTGTGAGTCGGACTCGCGTATGAAGGTTTCCCTAGCATTATTTGTTTTTTCCTTAACCAGTATCATCCCACTGCTGGGCAAAGGTTCTCCAAACCATCCATCCCAATGCTCTCAATCTAAGGCTAAGACTTGCCAGTTCCCTAATTTTCTTTTCTTTCTTTCCTTCTCTTTATTTTTTCTTTTCTGTTTTTTTCTTTTCCATCTTTATTTTCCTTCATTCTTTTCTTTCCATCCGCCTGATAACTAACAGACGGATATACAAGCATCAGTCTAGGTAATATGGTCCCGTTTATACAATCCGGAATACATACTCCGTTAATACAGAACCCTAAAAATCGCCTATTGCCTATTAAGTGATTTAAAATTCACGATAGATAAGTCTAGAATTCTTTACTACTTCTCAACATGAGGGGCACGCCCTTCTAGGGAGAAAGAAAATGTCAAAGGGGCGTAATAGGTATCGTAAAGTAACGTTTGCATTTCTAAGAAAAAAGTCTATTTTCGTGTCCTACAAAATATTCCACAGTATTCAACATGTCTAGCCCTTGTTACAATATTGAGGGAGTTGTGGAAAAATATGAGTCCTAGTCCGCCATTTTGGAACGGCGGCCATCTTGGATTTTAAATTTTGACATAATCATCGTATTTAAAAAATGAAAATCTTTTTTGCTTTCAAAATTAGGTTTAGCAAGTTGAGTTTGGAATCTCCTTTTAAGTGTAGACCAAGTGTCTATAGAAGGCCAGGAGAAGCCGCTCTCCAATATCAAGATGTGGTTATCCTATAGCAATCAATGATATGTTACAAAAAATTAAAAATTTAATTTTACTAGTGTAGCCCTTTCATTTGATTCCCATATTGAGTGAGTTGTGGATAAATATGTAATATTGTATTTTAGCGCCATTTTGTAGCAGCGGCCATCTTAGATTTACAATTATAATTATATTTATTTACTTTATATTGTCATCAGACTTAAAGGTGTTTTGACCCAAACTAAATAAATAAAGGCGTCCGACCGATTTCAGCCATGGCGGCCGATCTCAATTGAGATCTCAATTGAGAGAGCCAAGTGCGCAGGACATGTTATAGTGCACAAGTGTGCGCGCAAACACAAGTGCACTCTCTCACTCTCGACATGACCGATGAGAGATCGGGCGCAGGACCACCGGCTTAAAGTGCTTTCCGAGGCACGGGCGTCCATCCGCCAACTTCCTATCTCCGGGTGTAATATCATTACAGAAAAACTCACACAAATTTTGCCCGACCCCGGATTCGAACCGGGGACCTCTCAGTCCTAAGGCAACACTTGCTACCAATAGACCACCGAGGCAGTTAAATAAATACCGTACAGGTCGAGCTTAATAAAACCGTTTAAAAAGATAATAGGTCTGGTGTGAGGGACAATAATAAACCTATCTTGTCATGTTAGGTGTAATTAAATGTCAATTTCTGAAATTGGTTGGTGTGTCTGTCTGTTTATATAATTATTTTACTACCCTCAATAAGAACCAATTGTCAATTTCTCATTTCATTTTCCATTTTAATTGTTTTATTTTGGTTAATAACTTTAAACTGCCACTCACATTAGACCCGTTTCCCATATTAAAACTACCTCAAATTGGAGCTGTATTTATATGTTTACTAGCTTTCCGCCCGCGATTTCGTTCGCGTGGACACCCTATTCCCGCGGGAACTCCGGGATAAAAATCAGCCTATGTGTTATTCTGGTCTTCCGCTACCTGCATACCAAATTTATTTATCGGTTCAGTAGTATTGGCTTGGAAGAGTAACAAACATCCATCCACACATACAAATTTTCACGTTTATAATATTAGTAGGATTTTTCTTCCTTTTCTTCCTACACGAATGCACGCCATGCATCGCCAGCTTTTCCTCCTTTTTTTTTAAAAGGAAGCTATTGTTTCAGGTAGATTCCATAAGGCCGGTTATGACATGTATACTAATAAATCAAATTGGGCGGAAAACTGAAGACCTTCAAATTTTATGGCGTCGCCACAGTACGATGGATATCAGTAAAATAACTACTACTTAATTTTTTTTTATTATTAGTCTAACAAGATGAACTCACTCCACCTGATGCTAAGCGGTAGTGAGATCCACATGAGGTCGACAGGCACAATAGACCATATTGAGCCTGTCGCACTCACCCTGAAGGCCTGCTTAAATGCCGTTTCACGCCCCGCCTGAAGAGCCCGGGATCATAGGAGGGAGGGAAAACATGAGCTGGTAGGTCGTTCCATGCCTTAAGACACGGGACAGAAATGAGGAACTAAACCTCTTGGTCCGAGCCACCAGCGCCTGCATTGTATTTAAATATGAGAATAGTCCTTATCTGTTCGTGTTAATTCTTTGTACTTCTTATTATTATGTGTGTTTTTGCTTGAGTTTTGTGTTTTGTATTGATATAATTTTTGTATACTTATTTGTGTATGTTATGTGGTCAATAAACGATTCCTATTCTATTCTAAGAGTTAGGTATATTCAGTAAACAAATTAAATTGAATAATACCTACGCGAAGAAGTGACGAATAAAACGGAAATTCACTCATTGATAGACTCCATAATGTAAGATAGAAGTAAGTTACTGGTCTCAAAAGAAACTGTGGCAGTATGACGTCATCATGTCATTGATGATTCACAAAATCACAGCTCTTATCAGGAGCGTGTCATCAAACAATATTCCGTCATGAAACGTACTGGCATGGGTGAGTGGAAATCGTATCCATGACTCCTGGCGTAGAGATAGGGGCACTATCCAGTACGCAAGTAAGCCAGTCGAAAATAAAAATAAATGTCAAATACCTAAAATCTTCATTGCAAGTTGCAATGTGACTAGACAAACATTGTCTAAACGTTACTAAAATCACTGAAAATGTATATCCGCGGATACGGATCTGAATACGGATATTTAGTGTCAGGATCCGCGGATGATGTTTGATGATCCGAACTTTCTATTGTATTAGTTTCATAATTATAAAAAAGGAGGTTAAAGTTTTAGTTTTTTTCCATTGCCATAACAGTGATCAAGATGTTACAACTTATTTTAATATTCCTGTAATCAAGATAAAAATAAGGATTTAAGTTATAGTTATTTCTCTGACTTAAAAGTGATGTAAGTTATAATTTTCTCTCAGTATAAAGATCTATCTTTCTATCTATCTAATGTTTGCAATATAACGATGTCAAATATTTGAGTATAAGAAATAAAAATGCCCTAAATGGACTTTTAAAGCTTTTAACTCTAATAATCACCTGAAAAAGATCCATAAAAGATTCGCGTAAAAAGTAACGGACACGGATACGAGTTTGTTCTTTTCCCTCGGATATCCGCGGATACGGCTACAGATACGGATATTCGGAACATCACTAAATACTAATGATGTAAATACACAATATCACATACATTGACCTGATCCCGTGATAAGTAGCTTAAGCACTTGTGTTGCGGATATCAGAATCAACAGTGGATATGTTACGGCTAATACTCGAAGTGCGGCTACACCTAGGTTTAGCCGGCTAGAACCAGGTGTAGCCACTTAGGTACTCTTGGCTAAACCTAGGTGTAGCCGATTGTTTTCGGATAAAACTAGGTCTAGCCTTCATCATGCCGGCTACAACTAGGTCCACCTATTCCCTGTTGGATAAAACTAGGTCTATCCGATCCGATACCATGTCGGCCAATACTAGGTTCAGAGAATTCCTGTTGGATAAAACTTAGATGCGTGTCCCGCCACGCCTTCCGTCCTTCCCCGCGTCACACTCAGGACTCACAGCATCTGCAGCAGCAGCGCGGGGTGGAGGGCGTAGCGAGACACGTGTGTGTGAGTGAGCCTGGGTCACTAACCACTGTTCCACCGAGCGTGTCAATGTATTCATGTTTCTCGAAGTACCTACGTATTTTTTGTTTTTTAATATTCATATTAAGATCGTTAGGGCATAGTTCAAAAGTTACATGAAAAGAAATACAGGCTGAAGCCAATAGTTGATGGGCTCAGTGGCGTATTGCATAATACCCTTGTCTCATACGCCAACCGTCGAAGATTCGATTCCAACTCGGAATATACACCGTGAAATTTTAGTGGTTGTTTTCCCGTGGCAGAACGATTTGCCTTTAGTAATACTATCGAATCATGCAAATAATTCCTCGAAAAAAAAATTTTTTTTTCAAATTTTCAAAATAATAATTTTCCAACTCGAAAACGAGAGAAGCTATCTTTCTTTTATAAGATGTGACGTAATCAGGTACTGCTTGCCGCATGAAATCGATGCTTAAAGCTGAAGAAGCTCGACACCCTAAGTCATAAAGCGGTTCGAACGTGCTTTCGAGTTTCGGTTAAACCTTTCGTAAAACCGGCATTTATTGATTTTAACAAAAAAGAACTGCACAAATCTATTGTACTACTAAGATAGAATCATTTTACTGCGGGAAAACAACCACTAAAATTTCACGGTGTAGTTGTGTTGTGTATTCCAATAGTTTGACTGGCTTGGTGGAACAGTGGTTAGGCTCTCTACCTGCGGCTCCAATAGACGTGGGTTCGAGTCTCGCTCAATGTTTCTGATGTCGTGTGATATTCAATAAACATTCCAAAAAAAACACCACCTGTATATAAAAATGTTTTTCTAAATTCATTCTAACACCTAGTAGTTTAGTCAGGTTTGACTGTAGTTATTGAAAACATTTCCTTTTTTTTTAATAAAAATCAAAATGGCGTCTTCTGTGCCCACGGTCACCTTGAATTCTGGCTACAGTTGTCCTGTTTTAGGACTTGGAACTTGGAAGGTAGGTTGAGAACGAAATTACTAAGAATAATATGGTATCTCCATGAGGCATGAGGTAACTGCCTCGATGGTCTATTGGTAGCAAGTGCTGCGGTCGGGCAAAATTTGTGTGAGTTTTCTGTAATGAAATTACTCAGCCCGGAGTTAGGAAGTTGGCGGTTGAACGCCCGTGCCTCGGAAAGCACGTTAACCCGGTGGTCCTGCGCCCGATCTCTCATCGGTCATGTCGGATTGCCGTCTCACCGAACTATGAGAGTAAGGGAATAGAGAGTGCACTTGTGTTTGCGCGCACACTTGTGCACTATAATATGTCCTGCGCACTTGGCTGATCTCAATTGAGATCGGCCGCCATGGCTGAAATCGGTCGGACGCCTTTTATAATATAAAAATGAATCGCAAAATGTGTTCGTAAGCGCATAACTCAACAACGCCTGAACCAATTTAGCCAATTCTTTTTTCAAAATGTTCGTTGAAGTCCAAGGATGGTTCTTACGGCGAATCGAATAATTGCCGGGAAAACCCTAAAAACAGCCCTTTTCTTTTTCACATACAAATGTTTTCTAACTAAAACGTAGAATCAATTTGACCTTTATTTTTACTAAAGTTCATATTAAATTAGAAGCACTCACTGTTATCTAAGAAATGTAGGTGTGTTCCTAACGTCAAAAACTTTTACAATTTTTTTTGACAAGACGAAGTCTGTCGGGTTAGCTAATTTTTACGGATTAAACTTGCGTGTATTGTTATTCCAAACACATTATTTAGAGATCCGACGGACGTCGAATACAATAAACGTATTATTTATAATAGACAATACAATGTTTAATACATTAATAAGTAAACCTTTTGGCTAAGCAATCAGTAAGTTCTAGTTTTTTCCTACGGAAAATCGGTCACCGTTTATAAGACGTGGGCGGGAAGCCTAAAAGGTCCATAGACTTCGCTCAGTTAACCCGTTCTCTTCCAGTCGACACCAGGGGACGTGGAGCGAGCGGTTAAGGACGCGATCGACGCCGGCTATCGACACGTCGACTGCGCGTACGTGTACGAGAACGAAGCGGAAGTAGGGGCCGCGATACGAGCGAAGATAAACGATGGGACTGTCAAGAGGTACTTACCGTGTTTAAGCCTTGCAACCAAAGCTAAATCTGTACCTTGTAAGTTTGTTGACACTTCAATGACATGTGAAATAAAAGTTATATTCCAGTAGCATTCCCATTTGGAAGGCCCAAGAAGGCCAGGCTTGACGTCGTAGTGGATGACATGTGTGCCAACAAACTCTCCGTGAAGGATGCCGAAGACCGTGCGAAGTGGAGAGTTAGGAGTAGGAAAGCGGACCCCGCTCCGCAAGGTTGCAACCGGGAAAATGAAGAGATGATGATGATTCCAGTAGCATTCCCTCCTCCCCATCCCCTTTGGCATTTCCCTTAGGGGCAATTGGGATTTTTTTTATAAAAATCTCCCTGTTTAGTACAGTCTGTGGGGACATATAAAAGCCTCTGGTCTGCAAAAGGTGGAGTAGAAAATGTTTCGGCGTTATATTGCTTACGTATGGCAGTTTAATAGAAATCTAAGTTTTCGACCTCGGGGATCGCATGCGGGAGCCGCCATCTTGAATTAAAGGTGCCGAAATTCGTTTTTTTCTAAATAACGTCTAAACAGTTTACCTTATGACTAAAGTGTCTATGAAAAGCATAAAGAAGTCAAAATTACTTACATTTCCGTCATACGTGTTTATTCTGTATTTCTTATAGGTAAAAGTTTACAAGCGATGGAAAAAAACGAAAAAATTATTTAAATGTAGTAGGAATTTGTTACTACGTGTTTGGTCTGGGATAAAAAACCCAGAAGACTGGGGCTGGTGATATAACACCAATGGGCTCAGTCCAATAAAAACAACTGAGAAAGCTGCACCCCCAACGCTTTTAAAAGTAATTTCTTGCCACTGTAAAAAAAGATGCGGTAGAGCATGTATTTGCAGAAAAGCTGGATTACAATGCTCTATTGTATGTGGGTTCTGTAGTGGACAGTCCTGCGGAAATGCGGTAGAGATTCGGATAGATAACGAGGACAACGATGACGATGAAATTTCATTGCTGGAAACCCATATTTTTAGAAACAGCGACATTGAAACTGAAAATTCTAGCGAGATTAATGAAGATGTCGACATTCACCTACCTGGGCCATCAAAAAGGTTTAAAAAATAATTAGTCAAATTTTTAACCAACATTTTTGATTTTTGTAACTTTTGATTTTTCAACTGCTTTTATGTTTTTACCTATAAGACTTACAGAATAAATATGTATGAAGGAAATGTAAGTAATTTTGTCTTCTTTATGCTTTTCATAGACACTTTAGTCATAAAGTAAACTGTTTAGACGTTATTTAGAAAAAAACGAATTTCGGCACCTTTAATTCAGGATGGCGGCTCGCGCATGCGCCCCCCGAGGTCGAAAACTTGGATTTCTATTAAACTGCCATACGTAAGCAATATAACGCCAAAACATTTTCTACTCCACCTTTTGCAGAGCAAAAATACCTGCGGACTGGATTAGTTGCCCACTGTGTTGCCGCCGAAGAGGGCAACTGGGTCTTCTTTAATTTTTGAATGTCCCAATCTTCCCATTTAAGACATTGTCTAATTGTAAGTTTTTAATGTTAAAATCCCAGTTGCCCTCGGGGGAAATGCCAGAGGGGGCTACTGGGATATAACGAAAATAAAAGCTTTTAAAAAAGATGCGAAAAAGCCCGCAAATGAAAGAGATAGCTATATCACCACAAGGTGTAAGTCCAGAATTTGGTAGGAATACCTGCCCATTAAATTTTGATCTTTTGGATTCACCAAAACCCGTACTGCCGCGAAGGCTTTATTTACTGACTAGCGGGCGCCCAGGACTTCGTCCGCGTGGAAATAGCCTATAATGTACTTTGTAAAATTGGCTATGTATTAGTGAAACTCCCGTCAAAATTGGTCCTGCCGTTTCGGAGATCAGCAGGAACAAACAGACAGAATTGCTCTTCGAACTTTTTTGCAAGTAGGATGTCGCTCAAGGCCTGAACAAGGTCCATGATGGTCTTATAGGTAAAATCTTGAAGAGAGGTCAAATCAAAGTACCCGTAATCGACGAGCGTGCATGAAGAGGTTGATGGATGTGAAAGAAGCAAAAGTGGTGTGCCAGGACCGTTTAACACATTGCAGGAAGTGATCTCTGCCTACCGCTCTGGGAAAAGGCGTGGTTGAATGTATGTGTGTATGGACATTCAAAGAAACAGTGCTAAAGCTTGCTCTAGCTGTTAAAATATTTTGAAAACCGGTAGATCATTGAGGCTTTAGAAGTGATCCTAAAAGGGAAGATCTTCTTCCTTTTGGTTTGTCCTATATACGTTTATACTTAACTAGATGATCCGCCCTCGCTTCGCTTCGGGTAAATTTTACATACAAACCTTCCTTAAGAATCACTCTATCTATTAAAAAAACCGCATAAAAATCCGTTGCGTTGTTTTAAAGATCTAAGCATACATACGGACATACAGCGAAAGCGACTTTGTTTTATACTATGTATTGATGATGACCTGAATAACTTTGAAGTGAGATGTAGGTTTCATAATAATGTGACATTCAGATGGAGGTGGTATGCGAGCGCCATCTGTTGTTAGCTCTTGGAACTTTTTGCAAGTCGGATGTACTAGGCCATTGTATAGCAGTGATGATGATGATAACGATGGTCTTCTAGGGAGGAGCTGTTCCTCACATCCAAGCTGTGGAACACGTTGAGGAGACCCGCGCTGGTGGAGGAGGCAGCTCGACGATCGCTCGCCGCCCTCGGAGTGGACTACTTGGACTTGTACCTGATACACTTCCCGCAAGCTTGGAAGGTGGGTAATTCATCTATCTAACGTTGGTATCCAATGGGGAATTGTTTATCTGGGGGCACGGCAGTGCCCCCGCCAAGTCGAGTGCGAAACAAACACTGCCGTACCATCCTTTACTGGAACCATTTCGCCGTATTTTCAGGCCCCTATTTGAGAACCTTTGGATAAGACTAGAACGCAGAAATTTTAATCATCCATTAGGGTATATTAACATACTTAAAATCCAAAATTTCAAGTCTGTGGGACTTATAGTTTCGAAGTTAAGAGAAAGCAAAGTTTCGTATTTATGACACACACTCGCACACTCACCTACTCATGATCATCAAAATATAACTAGTACTTCCCATAAACTCAGAGCGCTGAAATTTGGTACAGAGTTAGGGTTTAATAGTCACATAAAGGGAAAACTATAAAAACTACGATAATCGAAGATCTGGAGTACCTGGTGACCCTGATTAGAAAACAACAGCCCAATATTATAAAGTCGTCTAAAAATATTAAAAAACGACATACCGCCTTTACAAAAAATATTTAATTTGGTTAGCTGCTTCTACAAAAAGAAGTGAAATCCCATCAAAAACATCCTGTTAAAAAAACTAGCCAAGTCTCGATGGAGCAGCTTGCTTATCTCTAAAAAATAATGAAATCTAGACAAAATTGTGCCAAGCCTAAGGTTCCTCACTGCAATTTCTTCATTATTATAGTTAGTGTTATGTGACTTGGCCGTTGAAGGGTACTCAAGGGTACAAAACCAGTATCAAGCCTTTTAATTTTCACATTCAACGTTGTCAAATTGGCAATTTTTCATCGTCAATAGGTAGCGGTTCTGGCGACAGATTGGTATAATATTGTTATGGAGCACCTGGTTATGTACCCTTGTGTTCCCTTCAACAGCCAAGTCACACAACACTGACTATAATAATGAAGAATTAATTAAGAACGCAGTAAGGAACCTTAGGCTTGGAACGATTTTGTCTAGATTTCATTACTTTTTAGAGATGAGCAATCTGCTCCATCGAGACTTGGCTAGTTTTTTTACAGGATGTTTTTGGTGGGTAAGTTTCTTCATTAAGATCTCTGTCTGGTCTGGGTGTGTTATTAAATATATTTAAGTATATTTGTGTATCCAAGCACTGTTGTTTCTGATATCCGTAACACAGGTGCTTAATCTACTTACTACGGGATCAGATCAATGTATGTGATGTTGTGCAATATTTATTAATTTATTCCAGGAAGGCCCAGAACTCTGGCCAAAGGACGAGCAGGGGCGCGCGGCGATTGCCTCTCATGACTTTGTGGACGTATGGCGCGAGATGGAAGGCCTGGTCTCCAAGGGGCTGGTGAGGAGCATCGGCGTCTCCAACTTCAACAAGAGGCAGCTGGACCGGCTCTTCGCGTCTGCTAACATCAAGCCTTGCATGCATCAGGTTTGTAGGCTGGGCGGATCGCTTTGAAAACTAATATGTGTGTCACGTCAGACTAGCAGCATCTCTTTTCACAGTCTACCTGATTCTGAAATTCGTCTATCTGATTGTAAAACTTCAGGCGGGGCGGGAAACGGCATTTAAGCAGGCCTTCAGGGTGAGTGCGACAGGCTCAATATGATCTATTGTGCCTGTCGACCTCATATTTGGATCTCACTACCGCTTACCATCAGGTGGAGTGAGGTCATCTTATTAGCCTATTATAAAAAACGTTTAGAATAACGTACAGACAGAACATACTTTACTAACTTTGTACGTACTGAATTGTGCTGTGTTAAGGCAAGAGTTGTTCGTTGCTGGGACTCTTTCTTACAGTGCTCAAGTGTCAAGCTGAGCTGTACTCTTTTTTTTCTCATAGTTCGAGACGGAAATACGAAATGACCTAATACAGATCAAAACGAGAACCAACGTCTAAAACGTGATCTACGAGCCATGTTAGCGTCAACCAACATCAGCTGCCCGACGCCGGGCAAATATTTCAACACGACATCCTCGCACTAAATATTTGTCGTAATAAATAAGTAGCAAATTACATAGCTACTTACCAGTCGAAACGTCGGGCAGTAAGTAGCCATGTAATTTGCTACTCCTAATAACGCGTGTAGACCCATAAAGACAAATATTTAGTGTAATGGAACGCCAAAGTCTAAAATCTTACGACACATCAGGTTTTAATTCACTCGTCACTTGCCATCAATAGACAACGGAGGCACTCAATGATTGCCATTAGGGTAGATGGAAAGTGGGGATTACTCTCGTTCTTATATCCTGTTGAATATTAACCCTAAACCACCAAACCACTTAAACCTTCCACCTCCAGATCGAAGTCCACCCGTACCTGAACAACCAGAAGCTGATCGACTATTCCCGCGCGCTCGGCATGGTGGTGACGGCCTACTCTCCCCTGGGCTCCCCAGACAGACCCTGGGCGAAGCCAGGGGAGCCCTGCCTGATGGAGGACCCGCGGCTGCAGAGTCTTGCACAGAAGTACGGGAAGAGTGTCGCGCAAGTGCTTATTAGGTGAGGAGATGGTGGCTTGGTTGAGTCCATTTTAGGAGTATTTTGGGTTTTTGCAGGTAGAAGATCGTCACCGCCATTTTGCATATTTAATGTATTAAAGGAGAGAAGAGATTTAAGAATTTAAGGAGAGGTGCTATAAGATACAAAATCAGATGATCTGGCGGTTAATATTAAAACAGTTTTTTGCTATTTTTCGCAGTTACTATCTTCTTCTTGAAAAGGCTCGATATGGCTGGTCCATAATATTGGTTAGATTTTAAGTTTCCATACTATACAGTGTGTTGGAGATGTTTTTGTGTCCTAAAATTTTAGGAATACTTGTCCATTGGCTGAACTATTGGTTTTTTATATTGGTGATTTATTTGCTGTTGTTTCCATATCAGTAATAGAAACAGGTAGAAACTGGAAATATCGTGAATATCATGTAATAAGAAATTGCTAGATAAAGTGATTCTATTTATAGGTATTTAAATTAAGTTTTCATAAAGCTGCATCTTTGGCTCGATCGATTCGATTTAGATTTTAGATTTTGCAGCTTCAAGTAAAATTTTAGTAAATACATGAATACATAAAAACTCTGTCTCTCTTTCTCGAGAAAAAAGTACCTATGCCTAACTTTATACAAACAGGTCATCGATACTCCTACATTTCGTCGTTTCGCCATTTTTACCGTTATATAAGTACCTCCCCTGCCGCAGGTATGCCCTGGAACGCGACCTCATCGTGATCCCCAAGTCCGTCACCAAGTCGAGGATCATCCACAACATAGCCGTCTTCGACTTCCGTATGCAGCCTGAGGACCTGACTCTCATCGCCTCATTGGAGTGTGGAGGGCGCTTCTGCATTTTGGACGAGTGAGTCTCTTCGTCAAAAAATTGTAAACAAAAAAAAAACCGCCTTCAAAAACCCGACTCACTAAAAATTACAAAATAATATAATACGAACATTTATAATAATCATCTGGGTATGAATTTTATATGTTGTTGAAGGCGGTGCCGTTTATATTTCATACAGACAAGCACAGAGTGCTTCATTTTCCTCAAAATTTTGATTGGAAAAAATTTTTGAAATCCGTCTATAATTGACGAAAATATCGGTGAACATACATAAAAAAAAAAAAAAAAAAAATTATACATACAGACGAATTGAGAACCTCCTCCTTTTTTGAAGTCGGTTAAAAAGCGTCGATGGCCGAGTGGTTAAGGTCGTTGCTTGCAATGCGAGAGGGCGCCAGTTAAAACCCCGCTACGTACCACTGTGTTTTTCAAATTGGAAATTCATATGCGACGCTTTAACGGTGAAGGAAAACATCGTGTGAAAAAATAAATTCTGAGATTGCGTAGTCGACCAACCCGCACTAGGCTAGCGTGGTTGACTAAGGCCTTATCGCCCCAGTTTAGGGTAGGCCCGTGCCCCAGCAGTCGTATATGGGCTGATGATCATGATGAGTCTTTTCATATTACTCATCATTAACCCAGTCCCAACATGACTTGACTGGCTCGGTGGAACAGTGGTTATTGACCCTGGCTGGCGGTTCCAAGAGTCGTGGGTTCGATTCCCACTCGGGACAAATATTTGTGTGACGAACATCGGTGTTTGTTCCGTGTCTGGGTGTATTATTAAATATACACCGTGAAATTTTAGTGGTTGTTTTCCCGCAGTAAAATGATTCTATCTTAGTAGTACAATAGATTTGTGCAGTTATTTTTTGTTAAAATCAATAAATGCCAGTTTTACGAAAGGTTTAACCGAAACTCGAAAGTATGTTCGAACCGCTTTATGACTTAGGGCGTCGAGCTTCTAGAGCTTTAAGCATCGATTTCATGGGGCAATAGCATGAGTAGCATGGGCTACTGCTTGCCGCATGAAATACTCAGGTACTCCTGATTACGTCACATCTTATAAAAGAACGATAGCTTCTCTCGTTTTCGGGTTGAAAATTATTATTTTGAAAATTTGAAAAAAAAAAATTTTTTTTTCGAGGAATTATTTGCATGATTCGATAATATTACTAAATGGACCAAGATCCCAGGGCTGCCAGACCTATTTTAGCAAAGCTAGAATTTCCATGACTTATAGTCTAGTAGGTATGTACCCAGAAGAGTACGCGTACTCTCTTGCTCGAAAGCGGGGCCGTTTCACAGGTAGCGCGAACTAAAGGTGTCCCAAAACAGAGGCAAACTACGTCATTTTAGTAAGCCTAAATTTGACATATTATTATATAACTACGTGGTACTATTTCCAGACGAATTGTAAAGCTGCCAGACCAATCCCATGGGCCAATTATTCAGCCAGACGCCTCAAAGGTTCCCTATAAGTGCAAGCTTGTGTGCGTATAGTCATGGAAATTCTAGCTTTGCTAAAATGACGTAGGTCTGGCGGCCCTGGGATCTTACGGGTGAATTTCCCGACACCAAATCGTAAACGGCACGGCTGAAACTGCTAGTGCAGGATGGCACTTTTTAACTTGTAATATTTTTTTAGATAAAAGGTGTTGTCTCCTATAGGTGACTATAAATATTTTTAAATTATGATTATCGCTAATTAGGTAAAAAAATCTTAAACCCCAATTGTATCATATCGGTGACGCGGCACAATTTGTTTTTCAGTATACTTTTAATCATATTTTAAAAACAGTTGATTTTTTAGGGATTTAACTTTTTTTATTTAAATCCTTAATAATGACAGTACCTTATTGCGGAAAGTTCAATACAAAATCTGTTATATTTAATGAATGGTAAGTACAAATTCACGTGTCCAAATGAGATATGTCATCGCGGTGAATTTTCGTTGTACGCGAATATCTAGGCATCGAAAAACACTAGCTTCTTGCCACTGCGCAGTAAATCTGCGCATCAGTGCCGCCTAAGCGCTTAACGTAAGAGGACGTGTATTGCTGTTTGCAGTTCCCGCCAAAAACGTAAGTAAGTCGGTTTCGGTGACTGCGTACCGTTTTTTTGTCATTCACGTGAATGGATATAAGTTGTGATCCAATCATTCGGTATGTCTATAAAATCTATGTACTATTACTAAATGTCGCTCAATTAAGTAGGTCGTATCAATTTATTTATTTTATTTATATTTTCCTTGTTGTGCTTATTTTTATGGGCTGTATATAATATCGGTGACCTCATTCCGGTGAATTCGGTGACCTAAATTGACCACCGGAATGAGAAAAAATATCATTCCAGTGACTTTTTTTCATTTCGGTGAGAATTTGGTAATTTCGGTGATTATTATCTTCATTTCGGTGATTATTATCTTCATTTCGGTGATTTCTTTTGTCATTCCGGTGTCAAATTACTTCATTTCGGTGAATAAAGACCTTAATTTATTTTGTTACATTGTAATTTCGAAAGGAATATATTTTTATTTTTATTGTTGATAATTACAATATATTTGTTGATTTATTCTTACATGTTCCCAAATGAATTTCAGATTAAATTATTAAAATCTATGTGTGGTTGTAATCAATACCTTTATTTTTCACTAGCTGTGCCCGCGACTTTGACACGTTTGCGTGGGCGATTTTTCATACAAAAGGATTTTCAGGATTATTCCCGTTCCCGTGAGAATTTCGGGAATTCCTTTCTTAATGCACCTCTACGGTACCTAAACTACGTCCTTACCAAATTTCAAGTGCCTACGTTTAGCCGTTTAGACTGTGCATCGATATGTCAGTCAGTGATTCTTCTTTTATATATTTAAGACTCTGGATTAAAGTAATAACAGATTAACTTGAAATGTTTGTCAACAGCATCTAAAGTCAAATGATGAAGTTCAAAATGGTAAGTTATTCTTCTTCTTCTTCTTTTCGTGTCGATGGCAAAACACTTAAAATTATTTTGGATAATTCCGCCACCCGGACCGCGGTTGTTGACCCTTCTATCAGCTCAATTTGTGTACAGGAGTCGGGACAGGCGGGGCATGAAGTGAGGTGAGCCATGGACAATGGTGAGAGACCACATAGGCACGCGATATCCTCCTGTCCAGGAAACCCCCACCTAAACATATTATCTTTGCATTGGCCAACCTGGCTACGGAGTCTGTCCAGGGACCTTCAGGTTAACCATGGCAAATCGTGTCCTGTTGGAAGGCTTTCTGAAGGTAGAACCAAGGGGACGGGTGGAGCAAACGTGTTAGACCAGAGGTTAAGACGAGCAGAAGGTGGATCTGTGTCAAGATTCGATACTTTCTAAATCTAAATATAAAGCTATGCCGACTTTAACTTCTGTGGTTGTCCCTGCCATGTTATATTTAGTCTGAGAGTGTCTGAACCTTAAGGCTGAAGTGAGGTTTATTTCTATGTTTTCACAGGATTGTGTTTGTGATATGAGCGCCAGGTCATCGGCAACATGGTCGGTCTTTTGTGTAGATGTTGAAAAGTAGTGATTCCAACAAAACGGTCATCCCCAGGGTAGAGACCCTGGGGATTACCGTTTTTTGGGATCGCCATCTGCTTATTTCTTCAGACAAATGGACCTGAAAGCTACGGTTGCGGAGCAGCTCACCAAGTATTTTTATAAATTTCTAGTCATTGACCATCGAGTAGACTTTCCACAAGAGACGCTTCAGGTTCACTGTATCATAAGCTGCTGTCAGATCCACGCATACAGCGCTGTAATCATTCCCATTTCAAAACTATCCTCTTTGTGTTATTTATTTTGGTTCACAAAACAGAATAACATCAGTGTAGCTTCTGAATTACAAATACAAATCTTATGGACTAGACGTTTATGATAAAATGGCATGTGTTGGGTGAGGTTTAACGTCTGGTTACAACATGATTTTTTAGGTCTGAATCCTACCTGTTCTGGAATTAAGTGCTGATCTAATAGGTGATAGGCGTTTAAGCAAAAGTCGTTGAGGTAATTTGTATGTGTGACTGAGCAAGGATAATGGGCGGAAGGTTTTTAGGGTCATCTAGAACTTTTCCCGGTTTTGGAATGGCAATATCAAGATCCATAGACGTGATAATTTCGCAGATTGTAGACAATCATTGAACTTCGGTTGTAACCAGCAAATAGTGATAGGATCCAAGTTTTTAAGTTGTTCTGTGGAAATGTTATCAACACTCTGTGCTTTACCAGATTTCAAGTATCTAACATTAAAATGATATCGTCAAAAGGCTGGCTCAGTAAATTCTCTTTCGGAAGGCATTGTACAAGTTGAATTCTGGGAAGGCGAGCGTACGATTTCTTATTCAGCAACAGTTGATGAGCAATTTTGTTTGCAGTAACTTTACTTGGGACTTTGGAGGGAGAGGGCTCACCGGTCCATTTACGGATTGTGGTCTAGGCCTTTTTCTATTGTGGGTCATGTCAATGCTGGTGACTGTATTAATCCATTTGGTTCGCTGGTTTGCATGGATAGACAGCATTAAGATTTCACAAGCATCACATGTGTCTTGTGAAAATGGATCGGCATTATAGGCGGATTCATAATTTTTAAATGGCGCAGATGACTCTTGAGTCAAATCCGGGACGTTAGAAGTACGACAGCCTCTTGGGATATGTTGGCACGACGATTTCCAGATGATACCTACGAATCGTTCGTAGTTCGGTAATGAAGCTAGCTTTATAATGGCTTTGTCAATTGTTTAACGAATTATTGCACTACTGCATATTGCACTTAATCGGTCTATGTAAGGTTAGGGTATTGATTGGTAGATGGACTTTATGCATTGAGAGCTGAATCTGGAACTGACAAAGATCAAGACTGGGTTGTATCCACGTTTCCATCGACCACTGTTAAACGATTAACGGAGATGCATTTTTATTGATAAGGCCGAAGTTTTAATTTTAGTAAGAAAAAATCTGTTACTGTGTGATGAATACACTCTTCAAAACGTAGGTTGTAGGCTGTATACTTGGTAACAGTTTACTTTTTTCGGTGACTACATAAGTAATTTCATTTCGGTGTATTGCGTTTCTCATTTCGGTGATGAGAAGTTTCATTTCGGTGAACTCTTCTTTCATTTCGGTGACACCAAAATTTCAAAGTACTATATCTCTTAAGTATATGAATTTAATTTAATGTCGTGTTAAAATTAATTATAACGATAGCGTAAATAACAATTCTACATGGTTGTATTTTCAAAAAAGTAACAAATAAAAAAGTTCACCGAAATGTTAAAAAATATGGACTTGTTGAAATTGACCCTTACTAAAGGCAAATCGTTCTGCCACGGGAAAACAACCACTAAAATTTCACGGTGTATTTAGGTATATTTGTGTATCCACTGTTGATTCTGATATCCGTAACACAAGTGCTTAAGGTACTTACCGCGTGTTCAGATCAATAAATAAAATAAAAAAAGACGTGTGGCACTCGGGGACTGCCGCGGTATAGCTATTGCATAGCATCGTCCGATTTCGGAGCAGCTCGTCTCGATTCGTGCGAGTTTCGTAGAGTCGTACAATACGTCTAACCGCACGCACACAAACACCGTGCCGAAGTCTACCGAACTGAAACGACGTTAGACGATTGTGAGGTTTTTTTCGTTACGGAATTTCTTGGTTCGGTCGCCGCGCTCAAAGCCCGCGATAAAAGCTATGCAATAGCTTAATAAATTAAATATCGGGTTCAGATCAATGAATATGATGTTGTGTAATATTTACTAATTTAATACTAAAAAACCCATCAAAATTGTGCAGTTTTAAAGATTTAAGCATACAGACAGACGCGGGAACCGACTTTTCTTTTAACTATTAATATTTAGTCAAGCTGATATGAATTAAAAACTTCTCTTTTCAGTGCTCACCATCCGGAGTTTCCATTTAACGACGAATTTTAAGAAGCGATTTTTCCCAGATTCAGAAGTAATGAGCAATTTATATTGATATTTAATGTTGTTTGTACTCAGTTATTTGTTTTCTGTTTTACTACTTCAGAACCGCCTTGTCTAATAAATGTATATTACATCTTCATAAGCTTCGTTTTAATTCAATTTCCAGGGTTAACGCGTATGAGAAATTCACTAGATGGCAATACGTAGGCGTGAGGTCCAACTGCAGCATTTTTTGACATGACATTGACAGACATGTCAATATTCACCAATCATGCTGCAGTTAGACCTCACGCCTACGTATTGCCATCTAGTGAATTTCTTTAAGAATGTGCATAGAATAACTTCTTGTTTCTGGTATACTTAGTACTAGACTCATACAACCCCTCTATCATTTATGTAGATTTAAAAAGAAAAGTAGTAATTACAGCTCTATATTATAGCTACCGATGCCGATTTTTAAACTGTCTGGAATTAGAGGTCGTAATACGCCCCCAGGTAATGAGGATTTTCGCGTATAAGAACTTCACTAGATGGCAATACGTAGGCGTGAGGTCCAACTGCAGCATGATTGGTTATTTGTTATGACGTGACATTGACAGACACGTCAATATTCACCAATCACGAAGCAGTTAGACCTAATATCTACGTCTTGCCATCTAGTGGATATCTTATACGCGAACACCCTCATGGGGTAGTTATTTTGATGTAAATGGACGTCCCACACGACATTTTAAAAAATGCTACAATAATTGTAATAACTTTAAAACTCGCCGAGATATTATTGTTTCAATAGCACATCATTTAGGCAAGCTCAAAACGCTCCATACAAAAAGTGACTCAAGCGTGACGTCACGCTTGTTACAAATATTGCGTTTATGAAAATTGTCCCATAGCAAAAGTTGTTATTAATTATGTAATTTGAAATATGGTTTTGGTTTTGTTTATATAATCATTGGATGGATGATCTATAACTTATTGTGTAAAGACTGAAATAATTTCTATAAATCTGTGTATAATCATATTATATCTAAATATTATTATTTTTAATCGAAATTTATGTAATTTTAATAATTGTTAAGATTATTTTGGAAGAGCGAGGCTTTCCAAACACAGGCGACTTATGACTACCTTCTGCGAAGCCCCGGCAACGAGTTTGTTAAAAATTTTATGCAAATAAATTACATTTTATTTTATTTTATTCATTTTATCATTATCACTATCAAAAAATGTCTATTATTGTCTCATTCCATCAGAAATTTTAATTTCAATTTGACTAATGTTATTAATTTACCTACATCTTACAATTAATTGTGAAATCGCATGTAAAATTTGACTTAGGAAACTACCCTATTGTTAAATTAGGTAAGAAGTATGTACTGACCTATTTGTCTTTTTGTCTTTGAATCCTCTATATCCAATCACCAATCTATTCCTCTGTCAGAAATATGTCAAATCATCCTGAATTTGACTTTAAAATTGATAACACAATGTTTTCATTTCTTATCTTTTTAAATTTATTAACCGCAAACTAACCGTGACCCCACAAAATTCACATTGTAAAGTAATTGTCTGCAGTTCTGAAACATGGCACATGTACGTATTAGTAATAATATAACCGGCAGGCAGGCAATATAATATAGCAGGTCTGTCTGTCAATTTGTAGTCGATTAATGCATTATTTAGAAAAACGGAAAAAATTCAACTGCCTCACCGCGGCCCGGGGATTCGAACACCCGTCCTTCCGGGAATCGCGCCCAGACGTGCATTACCATCACACCAGACCAGCAGCTATTAATTGAAGCCATTCGAATTTTTCCCGTATATGACCTGTTAGCCACAGGTGGCGCCATCTACTATCAGTGATACACACTGACAGCCGTAGACATCTCATTGCAGAAATGTAAACTACAGAAAATGATGACACACTGGCAATTAATGTAAATTTAAAATTTTTAAGTGCTAAAGCTTGCACTAGCTGAACTAATATTTAGAAAAACGGAAAAAATTCAACTGCCTCACCGCGGCCCGGGGATTCGAACACCCGTCCTTCCGGGAATCGCGCCCAGACGTGCATTACCATCACACCAGACCAGCAGCTATTAATTGAAGCCGTCGAATTTTTCCCGTATATGACTTGTTAGCCACAGGTGGCGCCATCTACTATCAGTGATACACACTGACAGCCGTAGACATCTCATTGCAGAAATGTAAACTACAGAAAATGATGACACACTGGCAATTAATGTAAATTTAAAATTTTTAAGTGCTAAAGCTTGCACTAGCTGAACTAATATTTAGAAAAACGGAAAAATTCAACTGCCTCACCGCGGCCCGGGGATTCGATCACCCGACCCTCCGGGAATCGCGCCCAGACGTGCATTACCATCACACCAGGCCAGCAGATATTAATTGAAGCCATCGAATATTTGCCGTATATGACCTGTAAGCCACAGGTCGCCCCATCTACTAAAAAAAAAAAAAAAATTTAAATTTACATTAATTGCCAGTGTGTCATCATTTTCTGTAGTTTACATTTCTGCAATGAGATGTCTACGGCTGTCAGTGTGTATCACTGATAGTAGATGGCGCCACCTGTGGCTAACAGGTCATATACGGGAAAAATTCGAATGGCTTCAATTAATAGCTGCTGGTCTGGTGTGATGGTAATGCACGTCTGGGCGCGATTCCCGGAAGGACGGGTGTTCGAATCCCCGGGCCGCGGTGAGGCAGTTGAATTTTTTCCGTTTTTCTAAATATTAGTTCAGCTAGTGCAAGCTTTAGCACTTAAAAATTTTAAATTTACGTTAATGCATTAGCCCAGTGAAACCGGCCTATCGTATTACGTATTAGCAGGTGGCGCCACTATGGAGTGAGGTCTAGAAACACAGCTTTAAAAGTTTGTAAACAAACTTTGTTTTTTTTTTTTAACTGACCATACGATGATGGCTTGGAGTAGCCTCGGACTCGCGGGGAGCGGATAGCTCTCACCCCTAAGAACAAACTTTATAAATAATCTTTGTTTTTTATGCTGCTAAAAGGTAACATTTGTGGGTCAATATCGTACCTTGAAAAACATAAAGAGCTTATAACGAAGTAACTAGTTAGTTAGAAGCAAGTAGTTAACTAGAGTGATATTTGAATGATATTTGAATAAGTATCTTTTTCAAGATACTTAACTTAGTATCTTTTTAAAAATATATAACTCCTAATCAAACGTTCAAATGTGACTCTAGTTACAGTCCTGGCACATACTCTCAAACCGAGAACTGTGAGTTAGGGTTGCAAGTATTTGCTATGTCCTAAACGTTCAATTGTATATAGAAAAACGGAAAAACAATATATTTCTGTAGTTTACATTTCTGTAATGAAATGTCTACAGCTGTCAGTGTGTATTACTAATAGTAGACGGCGCCACCTGCGGCTTAACAGGTAATATGCGGGAAAAATTCGACGGCTTCAGTACAAAGCTGCTGGTTTGGTGTGATGGTTATGCACGTCTGGGCGCGACTCCTAGAAAGACGGGTTTTCGAGTCCCCGGCCCGCGGTGAGACAGTGGAAATTTGTCCGTTTTTTTTAAAATATTAACAGCATATTAACAGCTAGTGCAAGCTTGAAAATTTTAAATTTTCATTGTGTTCTATGGTCTTTTTGCAGCAGTTTACAGGCTATCCCCATCCGCCACCCCCTGCGTACCCTCCAGTCCAGGGACAACCGGTAAAAACATAAATTATACAAATTAAACATAACATAGATGTTGATTTAAATAGTGTAAGCAACTGCGGTAAAGATTTCAGGAACTGTTGAAGATGATAATATAACAAAATGAGCCCTTACATTTTGGTACTAGTCTGTGTCTTCTTTTTAATGGCAAATTTAAAAAAATCAGTTAACAGCATCAAGTAGCGTTTTCTTTAACCCATATCAAGTCACTGAGTGACCAGATAGATAGTCTGTCATGTAAGATTTTAGACTTTCGCGTTCCATTACACTAAAATTAGTCTTTATGGGTCTACACGCGATACTAGGATACTCAGTTCACTCGCGACCACAATTGGTGTAACCCAGTCGATACGTCGGGCAGTAAGTAGCTATGTAATTTGCTACTCCTAGTATCGCGTGTAGACCCATAAAGACTAATTTTAGATAGTTTGTCAATTAGGGTTTTAGCGTATGAGAAACCCACTAGATGATACGTAGGCGTGAGGTCCAACTGCAGCATGATTGGGTATTTTTGACGTGACATTGACAGACAAGTAAGTATAAAAGATCCTGTTTACCAAAACTTAGTTCGCAATAAAAACTTTGACTTTGACAATTCAATATTCACCAATAACTTGCACTTAGGCCTCACATCAGATGTTTCTCCATTAAGTAGATGTCTCAACTCTCATTATCGGTTCGTATTACAATCATCTAACGATATCAATACAATAACATAACGTGCCGTGTCATGCATTTCAGTACGGCGGCTCTGGCGGCTACGGTCCTCCCCCACACGGCTATCCCCCCCAAGGGTACCCCCCACACGGGTACCCCCCTCCCGGTGGCTACCACCCTCCCGGGGGCTATCCTCCACCCGGGGGCTACCCGCCGCCTGGGGGCTATCCACCACCCGGACAATCCCCACGACGTAAGAACTCTTGCCTACTTAGTGCTAGCGATTAATTTGGCCGTGTGATGTAGTCATTCATACAAGTACTGTTGTTAGGTTGAAAATTGTTCTAAAGCGCCATCTGTTAGCAGCTATTGAAAATAACTTGCCCCGAGTTGTTGCCAATACCTTATTTTGCTACTCGGGATGTCGCTGCTACAACTTATGGCTTGCGCAAACTTGGGATTTTTACCGCTAAAATCGATTGCCTACAAGTATATAGAGTAACGCAAAAGGACTAGGGTTTAAAACTATAGCGTATATAAAGTCCCTTGATTGACCTATGACTTATGATGACAGTTAGCGGACACGACAAAGGCACGAGGGAGGGAGTCCACGAATAAAACTCGTGTGAAAGTCGTGTTGTGGCTAGATCTACATTTCCGGAGCAATAAATTACTATACTGATATAATAACTGACATACGATGGTGGCTTGGAGTAGCCTCGTCATCATCACCGGACTTGCGGGGGAACGGATGGCGTTCACCCCTTCGATGATGGCTTGGAGAAGCCTCGTCATCATCACTGGACTTGCGTGGGAGCGGATGGCTCTCACCCCTACAATGATGGCTTGGAGTAGCCTAGTCATCATCACCGGACTAGACGGGGAGCGGATGGCTCTCACCCGTAAGAGTTCTCAATGAATAAGCACCAACCTGCCATCATCACTGGACCTGGAGACTGGCGGGGGGAAGGATGGCTCTCACCACTAAAGAAGAAAAGTCCGTCACCTGTGCAGGCCATGAATTTCCTTCTCTTCTCTCTTTTCTTCTCCTACCAGCTCAAGACCCAACAGCAGAGTTCGCCAGTAAACTCGGTTGCGGGGCCCTGGGCGCGTGCCTTGCCTGTCTCCTGTGCTCATGCTGCAGTATGCTTGGAGCGGCAGCAGGGGGCGGCGGCGGAATGCCCCCTGGGGGAGTCCCTGGCTCTACCTACCCTGGCGAGCAGCAACCACGTAAGAAGCACTTAACTTGAGCTCAGAGACCTGAGGCCTAAGGCTCGTCAGGTCCAGCCTATGGGAGCCGTCTCTAATGGGAATGCTCTGAAGAGCGATTTTAACTAGTCCCTCCCTCCCCTTTCCACTCCCGAACGACACGTGCTGGACAGCGCTGCCATCCACATACAATGCAGGCGCTGGTGGCGAGGTCCAAGAGGTTTAGTTCCTTTTTGCTGCCTCGTGACATTAAGGCATGAAATGTTTTTCCTTCCTCCTATGTTCGCGTGCTCTTCAGGCGAGGCGTAAAAACGGCATTTAAGCAGGCTTACAGGGTGAGTGCGACAGGCTCCATAATATTGTCTATTATGCCTGTCGACCTCATATGTGGATCGCACTGCCGCTTACCATTAGGTGGATTGGGGTTATTTTATTAGCCTTAATTTTGTTAAACAAAAAAACCCTCTATCTTTTGAAAAAGCCGCATCATAATCCGTTGTGTAGTTTAAGATTTAGGCATACTTAAAGAGATAGACAGACGCGGGAAGTAACTTTGCTTTAAAGGTACCAGTAGTGACAGTGAATTATGGTTTTCTTTTTTAAACTGTTTTTTTATGAAGAAGTAATTAATTATATTGTTATTCCTATGTGCCAGCTCATACAGACGACCAGGGGCAAGGTCACGATCAAGACCAGGGAAATGACGGCGGCGATGACGACTGATGACGAATTTGCATCATCGGACACTCACAAGCTTTTACAATGCAAAAACAGGACCAGAGAAGACTGTAGCTACCTTTGTTAAAGTCGTCGAGTTATTGTCAGCGGAAAGAAATATTTGTTAAAATATGAATTTAAAATGAGATTAATGAGACGTTAATGGTATCAAAAAATGTCAGTGTCATTCTTAGTTTTTTGTTCGGCGTTAATCAAGGTGATATTTGCGCATATTATCCTTATCCTTACTAATATTATAAATCCGAAAGTAACTCTGTCTGTCTGTCTGTTACGCTTTCACGCATAGAGTACTGGACCGATTTAAATGAAATTTGGTACAGATATAGTCCAGAGCCTAGAAAAGGTTATTAACCCACTGCGCTATAAGGAAGTAATGTTTTACCCGTTAAACCTCTCTACGCGGACGAAGTCGCGGGCGGAAAGCTAGTATCATATAAAATATATAAAATTTAAGGCATATTAGCCTCTGACCATACTGAGATAGGACCTTTTTAGGGTTCCGTAGCCAAAATGGCAAAAACGGAACCCTTATAGTTTCGTCATGTCCGTCTGTCCGTCTGTCCGTCTGTCCGTCTGTCCGTCTGTCACAGCCGATTTACTCGGAAACTATAAGTACTACAGTGATGAAATTTGATGGGAATATGTGTTGTATGAACCGCTACAAAAATATGACACTAAATAGTAAAAAAGAATTGGGGTGGGGCCCCCATACATGTAACTGAGGGATGAAATTTTTTTTTCGATGTACATACCCGTGTGGGGTATCAATGGAAAGGTCTTTTAAAATGATATAAAGTTTTCTAAAAACATTTTTCTTAAAGTGAACGGTTTTTGAGATATCAGCTCTCAAAGTCGTAAAAGTATGTCCCCCCCCTCTATTTTTATAACTACGGGGTATAAAATTCTAAAAAAATAGAGGTGATGCATGCTAATTAACTCTTTCAACGATTTTTGGTTTGATCAAAGTATCTCTTATAGTTTTTGAGATAGGTTGATTTTTATTATATTTGCTGCTACGGAACCCTTTGTGCGCGAGCCCGACTCGCACTTGGCCGGTTTTTGAAGTCGGTTGAAAATTGTACAATAGAATTATGCGTATGTAACTTTATAAATAGTATTTTTCTATAATGTTATGTGTATAAAATAATGCAGACTGTGTGTAGTTTATTATAACTTGTGTATATTATTTTATTATGTTTTCAAATAATCTTATAACTCGTAAGTTAATTTATAAATAAAAAAACTATACCTAAACAGTTGAACAGAATGTTTCAATGATTATTTTACAGGTATTTGAATGGCCGTTTATTCAATACCAGCATTTAATGCCTGCAATAGTTAAAATGTTTTTAAATAATTTTATATTATAGCCTAAATACTTATGTATTACAATAAGATTGTGGATTTCTCCTCTCTCCATATTATTGGCATGGCATACAATGAAATTCTCATCTAATACATGGTTGAACAGGTCTTTGTTAATAACATTCGGAAGAAACTTTATTTTGTTCAAGGGGATTTCGTAAACTAAACGACAAGGAAGAACATAGGTATATTATTCTATTCATCCTTACTTTATAATATATTAATATTATAAATGCGAAAGTAACTCTGTCTGTCTGTTAGGACTTTTGCTCTTTGACGTCTTAACGGCTGAACGGATTTTGATGAAATTTGGTATGGTGATAGATGATAGCCTAGAAATGGTTATAGGCTATAAATAATCACGCCATCGTTCTTAAGGGGTAGGCAGTAGGCAGATAACTAAATTGAGTTAGTGATTTCTTGTCGTTTTTGTTAGGACCATTGCTTTTTGACGTTGAATGGCTAAAAAGATTTTGACGGGACTTTTATTGGCAGGTAGCTAATGTTAAGGAGTAACTCAGAAAACTTTTAAGTTAAAAAAAATCAAAATCCTGTAGTCCACGCGAACGAAGTCGCGGACACAGCTATATACCCGAAGCGAAGGGAGGGCGGTTCGCTAGTACAGTAGAAACTCGTTTATCCGGCCCTCAGTTATCCGGATTCGCGATTATCCGGACTACCAACCGCGACCAATCTAATATATAAAATTCTCATGTCACAGTTTTCGTTGCCATACTCCTCCGAAACGGCTTGGCCGATTCTCATGAAATTTTGTGAGCATATTGAGTAGGTCTGAGATCGCTGATAAACTGCAAGAGTGCCGCCTACGTTGGTACGGCCATGTTTTACGGAAACCGGCAAACTACGTAGGGAACAAGTGTCTAGCCATGTCGCTACCGCCGGGTCCCGGCAGAAGGGGAAGGCCCAAGTAGGCTTGGCTTGACGTTGTAGTGGATGACATGCGTGCCAACAAACTCTCCGTAAAGGATGCCGAAGACCGTGCGAAGTGGAGAGTTAGGAGTAGGAAAGCGGACCCCGGGCTCCGCAAGGATGCAACCGGGAAAACGCCAAGATGATGATGATGATTGAGTATGTCTGAGAATCGGTCAACATCTATTTTTCATACCCCTGCGTGATAAGGGTTGTCCGAGCGAATGAAGTCGCGGGCGGACGGAACTTGCATATTCCGCCCGCGCCGCGCCACGCCGCGTCGCCCCGCGCGTTTCGTGTGTCACGTCTACATATTTATTTTTTGACTGGCTCGGTGGAACAGAGGTTATAGTGACCCTGGCTGGCGGTTCCAAGAGTCGTGGGTTCGATTCCCACTCGGGACAAATATTTGTGTGATGAACATCGGTGTTTGTTCCGTGTCTGGGTGTGATTATGTATTTAAGTATGTATTTAAAAATATATATGTATCTATATCAGTCTCTGACGCCCATAGTACAAGCTCTGCTTAGTTTGGGGTCAGATGACCGTGTGTGGAAATGTCCCAGATATTTATTTATTATTTATTTATTTATTTAAACATGTCAAAGCGTAAAAGAGTGGTGTTATCGCTTAAAGACAAAATAAATATTATTGATTCATTAAAAAAAGGAGAAACCGGCCGTAAGTTAGCTGATAAGTATGGTGTAGGTACATCCACGATAAGTGATATTAAGAAGAATACCTATTCTATTTTGTTGTATACCTGCAAATTAGATAGTGAAGACACACAATATACAATTTCTTAAAAAACATTGATTTTCGTTGATATCTATTTTTTATTATTAATAACACATTAACATTATTTTTCATACATTCGATTATCCGGATTTTCGATTATTCGAATGCCTATCGACAACAATTAGTCCGGTTATACCGGCGTTCTTAGAAGACTGATTTGACACTTTATATTTTATATTTTGCATTTATCCTTGTTAAGAGGAACATATTTAGCGAATCATAAAGAACAACTTTTAAAAATAGGACGTTATTTCAAAATGTCAAATGCACCTAATTATCTAATTATTAGTCTTTTATTACCTAAAATAATTGAATTATAAAAAGAAAACGTAAAATTTCCACTCTGTATTACGCTTTTACAAGGTTACGCCGTTAGACACGTTTTCATAGTGACGTAGTGGGTAGTACTCACCAGGTATTTTTTTAAATAGGATGAAGGATTTAATAGGTATTGTATTTTAAAAATAAATATATTTATAAATAAGGAACTTAAATTCAATCTTTTGGATGTGAATTAATGTTTTTAATAAAAATTTGTTATAATTAGAACTTGCTTGGTTATAAAGTGGAAATAACTGTTACTTATATACTTCGGCAATTTTACCGTTGTCCCTCACTAGTGCAGTCAGTCTGACATGTAGCAAATCGGCCAACTTAGAGCGGCTCTGGTATAATCGAGTTTCTACTGTATTATATAACCTACGCCTTTTATGAAGCTCTATGGGCAACAGCCGACACCGCGTTGCCATGGAAACGGTTCCAAACAAACATAACATTGTTTCACGTCAAAACGCATACGTAACAAAATACATGCGAATAAAAGTAGCTAATATACACAAAAATGTCTGTGCTAAGTGGATACGATAGCGAAGCGATAGGCTTCGACTCGATTAGTCAAAGTAAATCGAAGGAGAGTACAGTGTCGACTCAAACGACCGAGTTTGATGAGGCGGGCGTCGGGTCACAAACCGCGTTGTCTAAGGACTGCGGGTCCCTAGCGTGTCCGTTTGAGTTGAATGCTGGAGATGATCTGTTGAAGGAATACCCGCCGCCGGGGTTGAATGAGTTTCTAAGGTATGGTTCATCATATATATCTTTTAAATATAGAGCCGCTTTTAAATGACCGATTTGACACATGTCAGACTGACTGCACTAGTGAAAGACAACGGTTAAATTGCCGAAGCATATAAGTTATATTATATAAGTTATTTCCACTTTATAACCAAGCAAGGTCTAATTATTACAATTTTTTATTAAAAACATTTATTCACATCCAGAAGATTGAATTGAAGTTTCTTATTTTAAAATATATTCATTTCTAAAATACAATACTTATTAAATCCTTCATCCTATTTTTAAAAAATAACTGGTGAGTATTACCCACTACGTCACTATGAAAACGTGTCAAACGGCGTAATCTTGTAAAAGCGTATACAGAGTGGAAATTTTACGTTTTCTTTTTATAATTCAATTATTTTAGGTAATATAGATAAACCTAATTATCTAATTATTTAAGTAAAATAATTAGATAATTAGGTGTATTTGACTTTTTGAAATAACGTCTTATTTTTTAAAAGTTGTTCTTTAGGATTCGCTAAATATGTTCCTTTTAACAAGGATAAATGCAAAATATAAAATAAAAAGTGTCAAATCGGTCATCTAAAAGCGGCTCCAGTATAAATTTATAAAAGGAGATACTTACTGACTGACTGAATGACTGACATATCAACGCACAGCCTAAACGGCTATACGTAGGCACTTCAAATTTGAAAGACGTAGCTTACTCATAGTACAGTCAGGCACGAAAGTAATCTACCACTTTTGACAAAAGTTTCTGCGAAATGTATCAATCACTTAGGTTGACATTAGTCACTGACACAATCTTGCCAGGGAAAATTGACCTTGTTGTTTCATGACGTTCAAACGAATCTCAACCGTAGTGTAGTGGTAGACCACACTTTTGACTGACTGACTGTACGTACATGCTTTGCTTAGTTTCAGATCAGACATCCGTGGACATGTAAGATTTTAGACTTTCGCGTTCCATTACACTAAATATAAGTCTTTATGGGTCTACTTTACTTTACGCTCGCGACCATGATTGGTGCAACCCAGTCGAAACGTCGGGCACTAAGTAGCTATGTAATTTACTACTCCTTATAACGCGTGTAGACCTATAAAGACTAATATCCGTGGACATATCTATACTAATATTATAAAGCTGAAGAGTTTGTTTGTTTGTGTGTTTGTTTGAACGCGCTAATCTCAGGAACTACTGGGTCGATTTGAAAAAATCTTTTTGCGTTGTATAGACCATTTATCGAGGAAGGCTTTAGGCTATATAACATCACGCTGCGACCAATAGGAGCAAAGATACAATGGAAAATGTGTAAAAAACGGGGGAAAACGCGAACGAAGTTGCTGGCACAGCTAGTCAAACATATTTATTTACTTATATTTCATCCAGGAAAGTGGTCCCAGGCATGCTGGAGCAGCTGGACCTGAACGAGCACGAGGTTCCTGCCAACTCCTCGGACTCGGAGGAGGAAGAGGCTCCTCAAGCCAAGCTGGTGGAGGAGTACGACCCTGGTGACGATGTGGCTGGTGAGTGCCATGGCAGTTCCGTTCCTGGGTTCGATTCCCGGATCCTTTATACACCGTGAAATGTGAGTGGTTGTTTTCCCGTAGCAGAACGATTAACCTTTAGTAGTACTATCTTATAATGCTTGTTATTTCCGGGAAAACAAACTTTTTTTTTAAATTTTTTTAAACATTGTTTTACCAACTCGAAAGCGTGCTTTTGAATTTCGTTTATCCCTTTCATAAAACCAGTATAAATGGGGAATGTTACTGTGTCCCAATTTATCAATGGGACATTATACAGGGTGTCCCAAAAAGTAGTGTCAAGCGGAAGTCCTGAGATAGAACACCCTGTGGGGCATCCGAAACACCCCTATGTATGTTCCGCGATTTTTTATAGTTTTCGAGTTATGATTATTTTTCTAAAATTTTGAGAACAACTGACCTAACCGACTAAAAATATTGTAGAGAAAAAAGTATTTGACTTTTTTGAGTAATTCTTTTGAAAATCAATTTTCATGAGTTTTTCTTTAATGCCTAAAATATTTGTCTCCATAACTTATATGGAAAAATATCAAAATTATGGTACAAACTGAAAAAGTTACGTTCTGTAAATAATGTCTTACAATTTCAACGTTAAATTTAAAATATAAGAAGGTAGTTTCATGGCTTCTAAATAACTTTAAAAACTGCGCTAGACTCTCAGCTTTCATAATCTTTAATAAAAACTGGTACTTAATGGGCTACTTTTTGCTGAAATCGGACTACAAAGACAGAGAGGTGGAAAAATCATAAAATTTGCCATTTGAATACGAAGTATTATTTGGACATTTTATCTACACTAATATTATAAAGAGGAAATATTTGTATTTTTGTATGTTTGTAATGAATAAACTCAAAAACTACTGGACCGATTACAATAATTTTTACACCGTTAGAAAGCTGCATTATTCAGAAGTAACATAGGCTATATTTTATCCCGGTACGGGAAGTAGGTAGTTCCCTCGGGACGCGGGTGAAACCGCGTGAAACAGCTAGTTATTTCTAAAGTTAATAAGATTGTTAACAATAAAAATTATACAAGTAATGCTAAGAAATAACCACTCGAAAGTTTAATTTGTGATACTTAAAAATGAATTAAGTAAATCCCCCAGAGGGGTAGGCAGGGATCACTTTCAGCGATCCACTTTTCACCTCTGTGGGAAACGTGACGTGACGGGTTGTGAACCACGTCGCCGCCATTCTGCCTTGTGCATTGTTTTAACAAGGTCATTGCGTTCCCAAGAGAATCAAGGATATTTGACGGGGGAAGGAAAAGGGGAGGAAGGATACTATCGCCTCGGATGATTTGGACTGAGTCGATAGTAGCTCGAGGAGCCGGGGTCGCTTACCCGTATACCGTTCACCAACCATCGGACAGATAGTTGTGACTTGTATCCCCTGACTTATTTTTATGTATGTATCTATTTCTTTTCATCAGTTACATGTCTTTGTTTCATGATCATCATGACTTTCTTCCCTGGTAGACTCTGGCAGCGGCGATGGCCAACCGTCGGCGGTGTCGTGCCTGTCGTTCAGCGGAGCGGGCGGAGCCCTAGCGGCGGGCGGCGCGGGGCGCGGGGGGCGCGCGGGGCGCCTCCGCCTGCTGGGGCGGCGCCCCGAGCCCGCGCTGGAGCCCGACGCGCCGGTTACTGGTAAGAATGGTTTCTTAGACGGCAATCCTAGAAGATGACCTCACTCCACCTGTGATGGTAAGTGGTCGTGAGGTCCAAATATGAGGTCGACAGGCTCAATAGACCATATTGAGCCTGTCGCACTCACCCTGAAGGCCTGCTTAAATGCCGTTTGACGCCCCGCCTGAAGAGCCCGGGATCATAGGAGGGAGGGAAAATACCTGGAAGGGCATTCCATGCCTTAAAGGCACGCTGCAGAAATGAGGAGCTAAACCTCTTAGTCCGAGCCACCAGCGCCTGCATTGTATGTGGTGTGTGTGTTGATGAAATAAATAAATAATAATAAATAATATATAATAAAATGATAAAAAATAGAGCTGCCTACGTTGGTACGGACATGTTTTACGGAAACCAGCAAACTACGTGGGGAACAAGTGTCTCGCTAGGGTCCCGGCAGAAGAGGAAAATGCAACGCAGTGCAACCACAAAGTTGTTAGAATTCATGAGCTTTGTAAGTCATTTCGTATTCACATGAGATACTCGATACTATTATGTGGGTTCTCAATCATTGAACAGGCCCACGCGGAAGATTCACTTTATGTTAATAATTATGGTCCCAACATCCACAAAGTAGTCTAATGTAGTATACTCGTACTTATGTCAATACTAGAACTTTTAGGTGGCCAAAAATGTGCCTTTCGACACCTTGTAAACACTTATAGAAGCAATAAAGTATTGAGTATTGAGTATTGAGTATGTGGATTTTACTACAGCTTACCATCAGATGGAGTAAGGTCATCTCGTTAGCCCATTATTAAAAAACCAAATCTATACTAATATTATAAAGCTGAAGAGTTTGTTTGTTTGTTTGAACGCGCTAATCTCAGGAACTACTGGTTCGATTTGAAAAAATCTTTTGCGTTGTATAGACCATTTATCGAGGAAGGCTTTAGGCTATATAACATCACGCTGCGACCAATAGGAGCAAAGATACAATGGAAAATGTGTAAAAAACGGGGCGAAACGCGAACGAAGTCGCTGGCACAGCTAGTATGTACATATGCTTGTTCCAGCGGTGCTCTACCACCCGTCGGTGGCGGGTCTGGTCGCGTACGGCACGCGCACGGGCGCGGTGTGCGCGCGCGGCGCCGGCCCCGCGCTAGAGGCGGCGCACGCGCACGCCGCGCGCCCCGTCGCCGCGCTCGCCTGGCCGCTGCCGCCGCTCGGGCAACGGCTGCTGCAGGCCGCTGGGCGAGGGTGAGGAGATGGGGACTGAGGGACTGACACTAGGGGGGGGATAGGGACTGACGTTGACTAGGGACTGACGGGCACTAGGGCTGACATGGATTATATAAGGCGTCCGACTGATTTCAGCCATGGCGGCCGATCTCAATTGAGATCAGCCAAGTGCGCAGGATATATTATAGTGCACAAGTGTGCGCGCAAACACAAGTGCACTCTCTATTCCCTTACTCTCATAATTCGGTGAGACGGCAATCCGACATGACCGATGAGAGATCGGGCGCAGGACCACCGGCTTAACGTGCTTTCCGAGGCACGGGCGTTCAACCGCCAACTTCCTAACTCCGGGCTGAGTAATTTCATTACAGAAAAACTCACACAAATTTTGCCCGACCCCGGATTCGAACCGGGGGCCTCTCGGTCCTAACGCAGCACTTACTACCAATAGACCAACGAGGCAGTTGACATGGATTATAGACCTTTAATGTATATAGAGCTCAAGATGATGAAGATGAGATTGTCCAGCAGGAGACAGAAGAGAAGAAGAGGGCTGATGATGATGATGATACACATCGACATACGTCAAATGCCACACTGGGAAAGACAGCAGATCGTGACAGTAGACTGAAAAATGTGCTATGACACGGTCTGCTATGACAATAGACCAAAGAAGTAGACTGGCGATAGGAAGTCAGTGACATTCCAGCCCTGCCATGGATAGTCTCTTTACTGTATTGACACTTCACCACTTGAATTTGGAGCGTGGTGGCCCCGCGCTGGAGGTTGCGCACGCGCACGCCGCGCGCCCCGTCGCCGCGCTCGCCTGGCCGCTGCCGCCGCTCGGGCAACGGCTGCTGCAGGCCGCTGGGCGAGGGTGAGGAGATGGGGACTGGGGGGTACTGGGTACTGGCGGGGACAAAGGACCAGTGGCGTAGCGCGGATTAATACAAAAAGCTCCGTAAAGCTTGCAGGCCCCTTAAGTGCAAGACCCACGACTCGAAATGACAGGAACTACGGGGGACTGACGGGGACCAGGGACTGACGGGGACTATGCACTGACGGCGACTAGAGACTGACGGATACTAGGGACTGACGGGCACTAGGGACCGGCGGGGTCTAGGGACTGACGGGGACTAGGGACTGGTGGGGACTAGGGACTGACGAGCCCTAGGTACTGCCGGGGACTAGGGCCTGACGGGGTCTAGGGATTGACATGAACTAGGGACTGACGGGCACTAGCGACTGACGGGGTCTCATACGGTGATGGGGCCATAACTTTCTTTAGACAATACATTAGGATTTCAGGCTAGAAGACTAAAGACACGACTAAAATACTTGATTACTTTTCACTAAAGACTAGACATGATGACATGAGCACATACACTACTCATGCATGTACCTCTGCTATCACAGCTAGGTATGTCCTTATTCTGAGCGGGGAGACATTTTTGGTATTGAATTTAATATTTTTTACAAATTTGTTTTAAATTGTTTTGTTTTAAACTTTATTTTAATTTAAGTTCACTCAGTTGTTAATTTCTTTCTTTCTTTCTATGTTTAAAGGCGTCACCCAGCAGACCAAGTCCTCATGTCAGCGGGCGCGGACGGGTCGGTGCGCTCGTGGCTCGTCAACACTACTGCAAAGAGGCTCGAATGTTTCTCTGTGTACGTGCCTGGAGGAGCGGGGCCGGCCTTGGACATCACGGCCTTTGATGTCATCAAGAGCTACCCGCTACGCCCTTGTGATGAAAAGGTGGGAGAACTTTAGGGCTTATTCCGTTTATCCACAACACCAATGTGTTTTTCAAATTTGAAATTCATATGTACTATCATTCGACGCTTTAACGGTGAAGGAAAACATCGTGAGGAAACCTGCACTCCTAAGAAGAAATTCTTAGGTTGTGTAGTCGACCAACCCGCACTTGGCCAGGGTGGTCGACTAAGGCCTTATCGCCCTAGTTTAGGGTAGGCTCGTGCCCCAGCAGTGGGGACGTATATGGGCTGATGATGATGATGACCCTAAGGCGGATATTCGAAAACGCGCGTCCGTCTATCCACAATGAACGGGGTGGATAACCGGAATTCATATAGGTAATATGTTTTTCCTCCGATTTTCTACCCTGTCAATGTACCTACAGTCATTTACAGAAACATACCTACACAACACAAACCCGGTCCAAGAAACTACGTCATTCTGCTCGAGGCTACTTCAAGCCGTCCTACGTGTTCAGTAAAGGGAGAAAAAAAGGGGGAGGGTTTTGTTGCAACTATCTTGCTCTTAAAACGTAGACTGATTAACTAGTAAGACCATGGCGTTGTAGAAGTGTATGAAATTTATGTAAAACTAATTTTATGAATTAAACTCGCGTGTATTCTAAACATAATATTAAGATACCCGACGTTTCGAGCTGTTTTGAGATTAAAAGCATCCTAATTTCAATAGAGATTAATAGAGATATTTGGAGTGTATCACCTGCTTGGGATCCTATCATGAAAACCATAAAAAACAAAAGCAATATGTTGCCAGACCTAAGATTGTTGTGAGTTCTGTGTGCGTGACCGGAACGCAAAAAATATCTCACCGAATGGCAGTGGGCCTACCATGAGTTGGCTATCGAAAACTTACGTACGTTCAAAACCTATCGAGTTGTTTTTTTCATACGGCCGATTTTAGTTCTTCGCGTAACCACCAGCGGAGCTGTACAAGTTTTTCTTAGACATTTTTATCGAGTGCGTAAGTTTTAAACTCATGGTAGCCACACTGTAGTGATTAAACTTTCTTGTAAAGACAACTGTCATCTTCAGTCTTGCCCTTGACCACGATTGTGTTATTGTCGCTCCCTTCCTTTTATCATCCAATCTGCGCCCTATTTCTATCTGTCCGGTGGTTGGTGAACGGTATACGGGTAAGCGAACCCGGCTCCTCGAGCTACTATCGACTCAGTCCAAATCATCCGAGGCGATAGTATCCTTCCTCCCCTTTTCCTTCCCCCGTCATATATCCTTGCTACCCGTGGGAACGCAATGACCTTGTTAAAACAATGCACAAGGCAGAATGGCGGCGACGTGGTCCACAACCCGTCACGTCACGTTTCCCACAGAGGTGAAAAGTGAATCGCTAGAAGTGATCTCTGCCTACCCCTCTGGGAAAGAGGCGTGGTTTGATGTATGCGCCCTATTTCTGTGCTGTACAAAATCTGTACACCTATTTACAGCCAGCAGACGACATATTCGTGGTGGGCACGTCCACCGGCGCCCTCTACCAATGCGGGATCAAGGACGCCACCCCCCTGTCCGACGGTCGCTGGGCGCCGTCGCGCGCGCGGCTCGGCGGCGCTCCCGCGTCCGTAGCGACTGTGGCCTTCAGCGGCCACAGAGCGGGGGTGTTCGCGGCCTTGGCGGGAGACGAGTTGAGGCTGTATAGGGTGGACCAGGCCGAGCCGATTAAGGTGAGTTTATAGGTAAATCGCGGAAGATGGACGGATGGACGGATCAGATAATGGGCGCCCTTGAGGAACCGTCAGAGAGGAACGGCGACGGATTGTGAAGCGTGTTACCACTCCTGGACTGACGACCACGGCCGCTCTGCCAAGAGTGTAACGACGGAGAAGAATCTGTCAAAACGTTAGTGTACTTCACAGGACAATACACCCGAAGACACACACAGACAACCCTAGTAGTCATCTTTGTCCCTGCCATTTCAATTCTATGAAGCCTTAAACACTATTTCTACTGCAATGTCGACATCTAATAAAAGTCAAAGTTTTTATTGCGAACTAAGTGTTGATACAGGTGTTATTGTTAAACAGGATCTTAAATACTTAGTTACCCTTCTAAGTTAATATCTAATATCTTGTATTCAGGAATCATGGTCTAATCTACCAGCTTCGTTTGTCGTTTAGTGACATGATTAAATTTGATAGCGAGATATATAGGTCAGAGGTCAGGGGATACCAGTTACAACTATCTGTCCGGTGGTTGGTGAACGGTATATAGTCCAGTCAAAATAGACAAAAATAAGTGCTAACTTAGACAAAATTCGCATAGAGCTGAAAATTGCCAGAGACGTTAAATACATCATAATAAACGAAATATCAAAAATCCCCATCAATTCTACTTCTGCAAAAAATTTTACTCAAGGTCAAAAGTATAAAATTAAGGATTTTTCCATTTTTCTCGAAAACAGTAAGTATTATCGTAAAAATAGGTCAAACAAAAGTTGTAGATCATACAATTTTCTACAAAAATGGTCCAGTCACTTTTTCTTTTCCGACTCACCATTCGCGAGATATCGTGGTTTTAATCATTAGAAAATGAAATTTTACAATATCGTTTTTGATCGATATATGACCTGGAATAGGTTTACTAGGGTAACCACGTTAAAAACCGCCCAAGTGTGAGAAAAAAAAACATAGGTTTTGTATGAGAACCCACTTTACACGTTGGTTTCATGTTGTTTCTAGTATTAGATGTTATAGAGGCAACTGAGATACATCATTCGTTAAAATTTTAACTGTCTAGCACAATCGCATGGGGAAGCGTTTGAAAATACAACTTTTTCAACTTTGTGCATCGCTATATCTCTGAAATGGTGAATCTTAGGAACAAAGTGTTTAGACATTTTTTATAGATAATTACGTGATAAGTAATTTTGTCATACATACTTTTATGATTAAACTTACCGGTTCGCTCAAAAGTGCATAAAACTGATATTTGTGACATTTGACCTTGATTATTTTTTTTTGCAGACGTGGGATCGATGGGGACTTTTGACAGATTTATTGTAATAGTGTTCCCAACATTCATGCCAATTTTCAGCTCTATGCGAATTTTTCCTAGGTTAAATGTCTATTTTGACTGGACTAATACGGGTAAGCGACCCCGGCTCCTCGAGCTACTACCGACTCAATCCAAATCATCCGAGGCGATAGTATCCTTCCTCCCCTTTTCCTTCCCCAGTCATAATATCCTTGCTACTCGTGGGAACGCAATGGCCTTTTTAAAACAATGCACAAGGCAGAATATCGGCGACGTGGTCCACAACCCGTCATGTCACGTTTCCCACAGAGGTGAAAAGATGATCGCTGGAAGTGATCTCTGCCCACCCCTCTGGGGAAAAGGCGTGATTGTATGTATGTATGTAGATATATAGGGCTTAGGAGGCTTTCCATACTAAAGTTAGTATTTAGTCTACATTACGAGTAAGGTCGGGGCATAGTCTGTTACCGTGGCGTGTGTGGCCTTCAGCAGCCACAGGGCGGGTGTTCGCGGCCTCGGCGGGACGAGCTGAGGGTGTATGGACCAGGTCGAGCCGATTAAGGCGAGTTTGTAAATAAACCCGTTATCGACGAGCATGCATGAAGAGGTTGATGGATGTGGATGAAACGAAAGTGGTGTGCCAGGACCGTAGCACATGGCAGGAAGTGATCTCCGCCTACCCCTCTGGGGAAAACGCGTGTTTTATGTGTGTATGTACTCGTATGCATAGGTAAAAATATAGTGTAATCACAGGACAGTAGACTCTCACAGACAACCCTAATAGTCATCTCCGTTCTGCCCTGCCATTTCGATTCTATGAAGAAGCTTAAACACAATTTCTACTGCCAAGTCTATAATTTATATCTATGTAAGTTTCGAAGTGTTCCTTGCGTGGTACATAATTCATCTACAAGTACCGAGCTAGCAGCTCATCATTTCCATGGTTTTTATTTTATTTATTTAATGAAACATACAGCTTTCTTTAGAGTACATTATAAACTAATTTAAACTAGATTGTGCACTAGCAAAATCATCATTTGGTCCAACTATAACACAATTTATTTTCGCTTGGCTCGTCTTTGTGAGAGTTTAGTTTCCTTTTTGTCCCACTTATAATAGTAATAATAATAAACTTTATTTCGGATAAAAGATTACATTCAGAACATCGGCATTTGTTTCGTGTCTGGGTGTATTATTAAATATAATTAGGTTTATTTGTGTATCCACTGTTGATCCTAATTACCGTAGCACAAGTGCTTAAGCTACTTACCACGGACACAGATCAATGTATGTGATGTTGTGTAATATTTATTTATTTATATTTATTTAATTTATCAAGCGGTCGCTGCACTAAGCCATTGGCTTGTCTCGCAGCGGCCAATAAACGGCTTCTAAACATAATAATTACATGAACGAACGGTGCTACCTTTTACACAAACTCCTACCTTCCAGGTGTTCTGCCTGGAGGAGCCCGCGCCCTGTGTGGCCTGGGCGGGCGGCGCGTGCGCGGTGGGCGCGGCCGCGGGAGGCGCCTACCTCGTGGGGGCGGCGCGGGCGGTCCACGGGCTGAACGGGGGCGCCGCCGCCACCGCTATAGCGGTGCATTATAGCGGGTGAGTTGAGGTTGTTGTTTTTCCTCTAGGGTGTTTCAGATCAAACCATCGTGCCGGATCAAAAGTCCCTCCCTCCTCACGGCAGATGGGCAGTGAGGGACAGTGCCGGATTGGCCATAAAGCAAACTTTTCAACCGACTCCAAAAAAAGGAGGAGGTTCTCAATTCGACCCGTATGTTTTTTTATGATCCCATCAATATGAATAACCTGATGTTTCTAGGTCGTAATTTTAAGTACAATGTAAGCAATGTGCTTACTTTTTATATCTCTTAGGGAAAAGCGAGTCTACCACAAACGCAAGTATTGCATAACTTGCTGGGGTTACTCTTAAATTGTACTTCAAGAGATTTTGAGAAATAAAAGGTTTTTGACCTGACGTCTTATAATTCGATGGAGCCGGCTGCTCGCACGAAAGAACATGACTCATGCGGCGTTACCTCGCTCTGAGGCGTTCCATTAAGGCGAAGTGCAATAAGTTAACCCCAGTTTATTCTTATAATCCATTCTAATAACGTTGTCACGTTCAACTATCGTCAGTAAGCCAACTTTACAGGCAAGCAATGTTTTTTTAAAGGTCGTGGCGCATAGCAGTGGGCGACGCGACAGGGGCAGTGCGTGTCTTCGAGTTACCTGCGCGCCGATCAAGACTGGAACCAGCTGATTTAGACTATTAGTCTATTAGCCACCTGTGATAAAGGATACTTACTGCAGGACGACTGACTGAACGCGAGTACCTACTAGATTACATCCTGTGATGGCTGTGTCCTACAGAATTAAGGTTTTTGCGCACCCCAGGCGGCGCCACTGTTGATTGAGGTCTGAAAATATGTAATAACTTGCAATGGAAGCCAAAACGGAAATGTATATTTATAACATACTAGCGACCCGCCCGCGACTCCGTCCGCGTAGATACGTTTAACGGGTAAAACATTACTTCTTTATAGTGTAGTCGGGTAAAAAGTCCTGTCTCTATGCGTGAAAGCGTAACAGACAGACAATTACTTTCGCATTTATATTTTTAGTAAGGAAGTAAGGATTTTATACATTGTTGCAACATTGTTCCTCAGTAACATTTTCGCTCAAAAAAGGGCGAACATAAGGTGGTGCAGACAATAAGTGTCGATCTTTAGAGACTTGATAATAACTAGTTCTTAAATAATTATAATTATGTATTATTATTTAATTTAGATTAGAATATTTTTCTAAATAAAACCACTTCTTTGGAATCCATGTATTTCATTTATTTTGATAAAAATTAACACTAAGTTTATCTTATACACAATGACTCAAAATATACATTTTGACATAATTTTAGCTCCCACGCTGATGCCTACCAACACACACACGACACTTGCGTGCAAAATAACGGGACCTTCACATCGCAGACTTAACTAAATCATATTTAGTCTAATCCTTGTTTTTCCTTCAACTTTATATCAAGGAACCTAGATGGTATATTTAACAATATTCTGCAAAATAAGTCACGACCTTACACATCTATGGATATTTTTTACGTTTATTTACAATTTTCATACAATTTACAATTGCAACTATCGACAAAATTTTCAACTAAATTGTGTTTAGTATTATTGAAAAATTGACATTCAGCACGAAAATATTACTATAATTTTGGGAACGAACACAAAAATTATACTTAAGTTGACATAAAGATTGTATCAGTCTAATCATTTATGAAAATTCTTTCCCAGGGTGAACTACAGTATTAGAGCTGTGCAAAAACCACTATAATTATAATCTCATGATGATTCCAGCACCAATTTTTCAAACACATAGATCTTTCACAATTACATAAGAAAAAACATACAAATTTATTTATTTGAATCAAAGTTGAAATCTAACATTTTATAATTACCAGTGACCCGATTCCCCTGCACGCAAGTGTAAAGTCTTAATAAAACACATTTCTATGCATATTACAACAAACATTGGTTTCAGAATTATTACCTATTTATTTGGTCTTCAGACAAAAAACGGGCACATATTATTCATAGAATAAAGACCGTACAATTTTGTCTATATCATTATTACAATCCCATTATTAATAGGACAAAATCTCTGCTTGCTCTGAGATATGAAAGAAGAGAAAACTTCACACTGTTAGGACCAATAAAAAAACGTCAGATACGCATTAAACTGCGGGGCGGCATAGTCCCTGACGGTTAACGCGTATGAGAATTTCACTAGATGGCAATACGTAGGCGTGAGGTCCAACTGCAGCATGATTGGTTATTGTTGACGTGACATTGACAGACATGTCAATATTCACCAATCATGCTGCAGTTGGACCTCACGCCTACGTATTGCCATCTAGTGAATTTCTTACATATCAGTTAAACATTTCACATAATACAGATTCTTGTGTCAATCGGAAAATTACATCACAAAGGCGTATCGTCAATAATAATAGTAAGATGTCGTCCGATATTTCTTTCTAAACCCACCGGATATAGTTTAAAGAATACAGTACAATATACGGTACATTCTAGCTCTACTATGAAGTAACAGTAGTACATTTAGTTCAATAAAATGTACTGTAGGGCTACCATGAGTTTAAAACTTATGCACTCGATATCGCCTACGTAAATATGTCTATGAAAAACTTGTACAGCGCCGCTGGTGGTTACGCGAAGAACTAAAATCGGCCGTATGAAAAAAACAACTCGATAGGTTTTTAACGTACGTAAGTTTTCGATAGCCAACTCATGGTAGGCCCTCTGCAGTAGACCTTGTTGGAACTTACCCATTATACGCCGCCCCGCCCCGGATGGTTATAAATGTGTCCATATCTATATATCATCACAGCCAAGATACGGAGGTCGAGCGAAAACAACTCCTATGTCCATCGTGTTGCGGAGCGAAATTGTTTGACAATTTACTGATAAACAACCAATCGTATGAAACGTCCAAGCACATACACACATCACTCGCACTGATAGCGTCCGGCATTCCTCGGGTTCCGTATTGAAACGCGTTCTAAAGATCGCTCTGTTAAAAAAAAACTACAATAATTGTTAAATATTAGTCTCTATGGGTCTACACGCGATATTAGGAGTTGCAAATATATAGGTATTTACTGCCCGACGTGCAGACTGGGTTACACCAATCGTGGTCGCGAGCGAACTGGCGCCGCCCGTCTTCGTCTGCCACAGCGGTTGTGAATTTCTAAATTCACCCCTAAACCAGCACTAATATGTATGTAAGCACGCGTGTAGACCCATAAAAACTAATAATATTTAGTGTAATGGAACGCGAAAGTCTAAAATCGAACAATAATTGTTATTTAAACCCTTTATACAGCTCTGGCCAATATGTTGCCAACAAAATTTGAACCAAAATCATTTGACTTTAACGTTCTAAAACGAATGAAACATTCCAACAATGTAAGGTAAGAAATTAACAATACGTAATGCCAACCAGAGAAATAATTTTACTACGATTCTCATAATGTGTTATCTAAATAAATAAAGTACAAAAGTTGCATTAATGCTTCCATTGCCATAAAAAGGGTATAAAAGAAAGCTGCGTCGACGGCATAAACAATGTCGACGCGTCGATAAGTTGCCTCACATCGACGGCCAGCTCGATACTAAAGTGTGGTCGGGTTAATCGATTCATTTCCAACAGAGAGCCTCCAGAGCGCGTCGTGGTGTCGCGGGTCGCGGCGCGTGGGAACTACATTACTTTATTTGGTACTGTCCCACGACGACGATTATCTGGAAATGGAGAATACTTTGCTTATATACTCGTGTTTACACCATAGATTACATTATAAAGGTCCATTGTGTTTACTTGACGGTGTCACCTATATCACATATAGACAGAAATTTTAGTGTTTGTTTTCCCGTGGCAGAGCGACTTGCCTTTAGTAATACTATCGAATCATGCAAATTATGCCTCGAAAAAACATTTTTTTCTTCGATTTTTCTGAATAATAATTTTCCAACTCGAAAACGAGAGAAGCTATCGTTGTTTTTGAAGAAATGACGTATTCAGGTGCTGCTTGCCGCATGAAATCGATGCTTAAAGCTAAAGAAGCTCTACACCCTAAGTCATATAACGGTTCGAACGTGCTTTCGAGTTACAGTTAAACCTGTCGTGAAACCTGCATTTATTGATTTTAACACAAAAGAACTGCACAAATCTATTGTACTACTAAGATAGAATCATTTTACTGCGGGAAAACAACCACTAAAATTTCACGGTGTATATTGGAGAATTTATCTTATACTAGCTTTTCGTCCGCGACGTCGTCCGCGCAGAGACGTTTAACGGGTAAAGCATTACTTCTTTATAGCGCAGTCGGTTAAAAAGCCCAGTAGGTTCAGTACTCTATGCGTGAGAGCGTTACTTTTGTATTTATAATATTAGTAAGGCTGGTTGTGCGCACCGGTCACTGCTTGGCGCGGCGGCTGGGCTCGGTGGCGGTGGGCGGCGGCGGGGGCCCCTTCTTCTCCATCTCCTCGAGGAACGCGCCCAGCAGCGCCGCGCGCTCCTCCGCCACGCGCTCCAGCGCCTGCACCTGGGGAGGGGGGGCGTTGTGTGTGAAGCGTGTTACCACTCCTGGACCGACGACCACGGCCGCTCTGCCAACAGTGTGACGACGGAGAACAATAGACAATACACCCGAAGACACACACAGACAACCCTAGTAGTCATCTTTGTCCCTGCCATTTCAATTCTATGAAGCCATAAACACAATTTCTACTGTAATGTCGACATCTAAGTGTTGTTACAGGTGTTATTGTTAAACAGCATCTTAAATACTTAGTTACCCTTCTAAGTTAATATCTAAGTTTCGAAGTGTTCCTTGTATTCAGGAATCATGGTCTAATCTACCAGCTTCGTTTGTCGTTTAGTGACATGATTAAATTTGATAGCGAGATATATAGGGCTTAGGAGGCTTTCCATACTAAAGCTAGTATTTAGTCTACATCACGAGTAAGGTCGGGGCGTAGTCTGTTACCGGGGCGTGCGTGGCCTTCAGCAGCCACAGGGCGGGTGTTCGCGGCCTCGGCGGGACGAGCTGAGGGTGTATGGACCAAGCCGAGCCGATTAAGGCGAGTTTGTAAATAAACCCGTTATCGACGAGCATGCATGAAGAGGTTGTGGATGAAACGAAAGTGGTGTGCCAGGACCGTAGCACATGGCAGGTAGTTATCTCTGCCTACCCCTCTGGGGAAAACGCGTGTTTTATGTGTGTATGTACTCGTATGCATAGGTAAAAATATAGTGTAATCACAGGACAGTAGACTCTCACAGACAACCCTAGTAGTCATCTCCGTTCTGCCCTGCCATTTCGATTCTATGAAGAAGCTTAAACACAATTTCTACTGCCAAGTCTATAATTTATATCTATGTAAGTTTCGAAGTGTTCCTTGCGTGGTACATAATTCATCTACAAGTACCGAGCATAATTCTTGGATATTCAAGCTAGCAGCTCATCATTTCCGTGGTTTTTTCCATTTATTTATTTAATGAAACATACAGCTTTCTTTAGAATACATTATAAACTAATTTAAACTAGATTGTGCACTAGCAAAATCATCATTTGGTCCAACTATAACACAATTTATTTTCGCTTGGCTCGTCTTTGTGAGAGTAGTGTTTCCTTTTTGTCCCACTTATAATAGTAAGAATAATTATAATAATAAAATTTATTTCCGATAAAAGACTACATTCAGTACAATTTATCAAGCGGTCGCTGCACTAAGCCATTGGCTTGTCTCGCAGCGGCCAATAAACGGCGTCTAAACATAATTATTACATGAACGAACGGTGCTACCTTTTACACAAACTCCTACCTTTCAGGTGTTCTGCCTGGAGGAGCCCGCGCCCTGTGTGGCCTGGGCGGGCGGCGCGTGCGCGGTGGGCGCGGCCGCGGGAGGCGCCTACCTCGTGGGGGCGGCGCGGGCGGTCCACGGGCTGAACGGGGGCGCCGCCGCCACCGCTATAGCGGTGCATTATAGCGGGTGAGTTGAGGTTGTTGTTTTTCCTCTAGGGTGTTTCAGATAAAACCATCGTGCCGGGTCAAAAGTCCCTCCCTCCTCACGGCAGATGGGCAGTGAGGCACAGTGCCGGATTAGCCATATAGCAACCTTTTTTATGATCCCATCAATATTTGCACTATTTCAATATGAATAACCTGTTGTTTCTAGGTCGCAATTTTAAGTACAATGTAAGCAATGTGCTTACTTTTTATATCTCTTAGGGAAAAGCGAGTCAACCACAAACGCAAGTATTGCATAACTTACTGGGGTTACTCTTGAATTGTACTTCAAGAGATTTTGAGAAAAAAAAGATTTTTGACTAGACAACGTCTTATAATTCGATGGAGCCGGCTGCTCGTACGAAAGAACATGACTCATGCGGCGTTACCTCGCTCTGAGGCGTTCCATTAAGGCGAAGTGCAATAATTTAATCCCAGTTTATTCTTATAATCCGATGTATTCTAATGACTTTTAAACGAAAACATACAGCGTGTAATACATATGTATATGGTACTCTGTTTGCGACGTTTCGCTTGCTGACTCAAGCTGATACGACTGAAACTTGCATTCTGAATATTTGCCTTATGTGGACTTGCCTTTAATATAATTAAATACCAACCATGACTCCAGTCCACCTCAAGTCGTTTAACGCGTAAAATCGTACTTCCACATATCGAAGTCTATCAAAAAGTAGTCTCTGTCCGTTTCTTGTTTATTATAAAATGTTCAACTATCGTCAGTAAACAAACTTTACAGACAAGCAATTTTTTTAAAGGTCGTGGCGCATAGCAGTGGGCGACGCGACAGGGGCAGTACGTGTCTTCGAGTTACCTGCGCGCCGATCAAGACTGGAACCAGCTGATTTAGACTATTAGTCTATTAGCCACCTGTGATAAAGGATACTTACTGCAGGACGACTGACTGAACGCCAGTACCTACTAGATTACATCCTGTGATGGCTGTGTCCTACAGAATTAAGGTATTTGCGCACCCCAGGCGGCGCCACTGTTGATTGAGGTCTGAAAATATGTAATAACTTGCAACGGAAGCCAAAACGGAAATGTATACTAGCTTTCCGCCTGCGACTCCGTCCGCGTAGAGACGTTTAACGGGTAAAACATTACTTCTTTATAGCGTAGTCGGGTAAAAAGTCCTGTCTCTATGCGTGAAAGCGTAACAGACAGAGTTACTTTCGCATTGACTCGTAAACTTATTGGCGAAGCAACAGTGTTCCTCAGTAACATTTCGCTCAAAAAAAGGGCGAACGTAAGGTGGTGCAGACAATACGTGTCATTCCCTAGAGACTTGATAATAACTAGTTCTTAAATAATTATAATTATGTATGTTTACTTATTTATTTAATTTAGATTAGAATATTTTTCTTAATAAAACCACTTCTTTGGAATCCATGTATTTCATTTATTTTGATAAAAATTAACACTAAGTTTATCTTATACACAATGACTCAAAATATACATTTTGACATAATTTTAGCTCCCACGCTGATGCCTACCAACACACACACGACACTTGCGTGCAAAATAACGGGACCTTCACATCGCAGACTTAACTAAATCATATTTAGTCTAATCCTTGTTTTTCCTACAACTTTAGATCGAGGAACCTAGATGATATATTTAACATCTCCAAAATAAGTCAGACCTTACACATCTAAGAATATTTTTTTACGTTTATTTACAATTTTCATACAATTTACAATTGCAACTATCGACAAAATTTTCAACTAAATTGTGTTTAGTATTATTGAAAAATTGACATTCAGCACGAAAATATTACTATAATTTTGGGAACGAACACAAAAATTATACTTAAGTTGACATAAAGATTGTATCAGTCTAATGATTTATGAAAATTCTTTCCCAGGGTGAACTACAGTATTAGAGCTGTGCAAAAATCACTATAATTATAATCTCATGATGATTCCAGCACCAATTTTTCAAACATACCGCCTTATTTATTTGAATCAAAGTTGAAATCTAACATTTTATAATTACCAGTGACCCGATTCCCCTGCACGCAAGTGTAAAGTCTTAATAAAACACATTTCTATGCATATTACAACAAACATTGGTTTCAGAATTATTACCTATTTATTTGGTCTTCAGACAAAAAACGGGCACATATTATTCATAGAATAAAGACCGTACAATTTGTCTATATCATTATTACAATCCCATTATTAATAGGACGAAATCTCTGCTTGATCTGAGATATGAAAGAAGAGTAAACTTCACACTGTTAGGACCAATAAAAAAACGTCAATACGCATTAAACTGCGGGGCGGCATAGTCCATGACGGTTAACGCGTATGAGAAATTCACTAGATGGCAATACGTAGGCGTAAGGTCCAACTGCAGCATGATTGGTTATTTTTGACGTGACATTGACAGACATGTCAATATTCACCAATCATGCTGCAGTTGGACCTCACGCCTACGTATTGCCATCTAGTGAATTTCTTACATATCAGTTGAACATTTCACATAATATAAATTCTTGTGTCAATCGGAAAATCACATCACAAAGGCGTATCGTCAATAATAATAGTAAGATGTCGTCCGATATTTCTTTCTAAACCCACCGGATATAGTTTTAAGAATACACGGTACATTCTAGCTCTACTATTAAGTTACAGTAGTACATATAGCTCAATAAAATGTACTGTATGGCTACCATGAGTTTAAAACTTACGCACTCGATATCGCCTACGTAAATATGTCTATGAAAAACTTGTACAGCGCCGCTGGTGGTTACGCGAAGAACTAAAATCGGTCGTATGAAAAAAACAACTCGATAGGTTTTTAACGTACGTAAGTTTTCGATAGCCAACTCATGGTAGGCCCTCTGCAGTAGAACTGAGTAGTAGAACTTGTTGGAGCATACTCTTATACGCCGCCCCGCGCATGTATTTAACATTTATAACCATCCATATCTATATATCATCACAGCCAAGATACGGAGGTCGTGCGAAAACAACTCCTATGTCCATCGTGTTGCGGAGCAAAACTGTTTGACAATTTACTGATTCAACCAATCGTATGAAACGTCCAAGCACATACACACATCACTCGCACTGATAGCGTCCGGCATTCCTCGGGTTCCGTATTGAAACGCGTTCTAAAGATCGCTCTGTTAAAAAAAACTACAATAATTGTTAAATATTAGTCTTTATGGGTCTACACGCGATATTAGGAGTTGCAAATACATAGGTACTTACTGCCCGACGTGCAGACTGGGTTACACCAATCGTGGTCGCGAGCGAACTGGCGCCGCTCGTCTTTGTCTGCCACAGCGGTTGTGAATTTCTAAATCTACCCCCGAACCAGCACTTATATTGCGTGTAGACCCATAAAATCTAATAATAATAATTGTTATTTAAACCCTTTATACAGCTCTGGCCAATATGTTGCCAACAAAATTTGAACCAAAATCATTTGACTTTAACGTTCTAAAACGAATGAAACATTCCAACAATGTAAGGTAAGAAATTAACAATACGTAATGCCAACCAGAGAAATAATTTTACTACGATTCTCATAATGTGTTATCTAAATAAATAAATTACAAAAGTTGCATTAATGCTTCCATTGCCATAAAAAGGGTATAAAAGAAAGCTGCGTCGACGGTATAAACAATGTGGACGCGTCGATAAGTTGTGGTGTCGACGTCGACGTATCCACATCGTCGGCCAGCTCGATACTAAAGCGTGGTCGGGTTAATCGATTTATTTCCAACAGAGAGCCTCCAGAGCGCGTCGCGGTGTCGCGGGTCGCGGCGCGCGTGGGAACTACATTACTTTATTTGGTACTGTCCCACGACGACGATTATCTGGAAATGGAGAATACTTTGTTTATATACTCGTGTTTACACCATCGATTAAATTATAAAGGTCCATTGTGTTTAATTGACGGTGTCACCTATATCACAGGAAAACACATAATAAATTGGAGAATTTATCTTATACTTTACTCTTTTTCAGCTAAGATGATCCCTGTGACACTTCATTGTGTTCTGAATCAGGCATCTTACGATTGACAAACGAAAATAATTTTATTGCACACTTTTTTCATTTTATTGCGGTTTCATTAGGAAAAATATTAATTAAAATAAATATTTTTATACTTTTAAATAACAAACAGTATCGTTTAGTTTAATTTAATGTAATAGAACATTTAAAAAAAATACCTATGCAGTTCGTATACGTAGAATGGAACGCAGTAACTCTGACTAAGTTCCATTGTACGTAATACGAACTGCATAGGTATTTTATAAAAAAAATTCTATTACTTTAAATTAAACTTAAACGATACTGTTTCCCTTTTAAAAGTTTAAAATTATCTATATATATAAAAATCAATCGCTGTTCGTTAGTCTCGCTAAAACTCGAGAATGGCTGAACGGATTTATCTTATCTTGGTCTTGAATTATTCGTGGAGGTCTAGGGAAGGTTTAAAAGGTGAGAAAAATTCGAATAATTGCCGGGAAAATCCTCAAAACAGTATTTTTCTATTTCCCATACAAACGTTTTCTAAATAAAATGGAGAGTCAATTTGTAATTTATTACCGCTGTATAAAGTTCAAATTCCCATGCGCGTTGGAGGATCTAATATCGCGTTCCGAAACTCAACAAAAGTGAAAGTGAATCGCGAACGCGACAAAATTGCATAGTCTCATAGCTTCATGTAGCTTCGCGAAAATTAATTTTAGCTAACTTCAGTTGTTAATCTGTCCGATTATTTTTTAATAAGACTATATAGAAATCGAAAGATAAATCTTAAGTTTTGTCACAAACGTTAAATTATAAATCTTAAGTTAAATTTCTGAACGCAATCATAATATTTGACATTAGATTTGACAACCAACTAATATGTCAATCCATCCTGTCTGTCGCTTTTCAGTCAGAGCACGGAAAAAAGTATTACGATATTATATTGTGTTATACGAGTTACGATATCTATGAGTGCATCCTTCTATCTTTGTGGCTACGTGCGCGAGAACTTTCTTTACTTTGGTGATCCTTTGTGATAGTGACATTCCAAGTAATGTGCTCTTTTTTGTGATAGTGACACTTTACTGCTAAATAAGCGGGAAATTTTCTCAATTACAATTTACGATGCCGAGGAGAAGACGACCTAACGTAGGTCGTCGTAGTCAATCAAATGTGCGAAGAGCTACCTCACGTGCTAACCGCACTGATGACCAGAGACAGAGAGATCAAGAAAATAGTCGTATTGCTATGTCAGAATTGCGTTCTTTAGTGAGTGACAATGTAGGAGATAGGCTTAGAATGCAACGAGTTCGTGCACATCAAACACAACAACAGCAAGCTAGACATAATGAAATTGAGCGAATCCGCAGACGCAGTGCTCCTGTGATTCTTGAACGAGCTGCATTCCACTATGATCCGGCAATTGATTATTGTGCCGACAAATCAGTAACAATTGGGGAAATGAAAACAATTTGTAAATATTGTAAGGCGTTAAAATACACTGGTGAATCTACTGGATTATGTTGTGCTGAAGGCAAAGTAAAATTGCCACAATTGGTCCCACCACCAGATCCTTTACGCTCTTTAGTTTCTGGGATTGGAAATGATTCTAAGCACTTTTTGACCAACATTCAGAAATATAACAACTGTTTCCAGATGACATCATTTGGTGCTACACATATTATACAAGACAATTTCATGCCCACTTTCAAGGTATTATATAAGAAGATTTTTTTATATTATTCAAGTTTGTACTAAAATAAATATATATCGGAAATAATTAATGGACAAATTTTTAAAAATTACAGATACAAGGACAAAATCATTTTATACAAAAGATTAGGTCTTTTATTTTTTCGATGAGGCAGTACGAAGTCTGCGGGTCAGCTAGTTAATTTAATATTTTTCCTATTGAAGCCGCAATAAAATTAAATAAGTTTGCAATAAAATTATTTTCGTTTGTCAATCGTAAGTTGCGTGATTCAGAACACAATGAAGTGTCACAGGGATCATCTTAGCTGAAAAATACTATAGCTTTTCGTCTGCGACGTCGTCCGCGTAGAGACGTTTAACGGGTAAAGCATTACTTCTTTATAGCGCAGTCGGTTAAAAAGCCCAGTAGGTTCAGTACTCTATGCGTGAGAGCGTTACTTTTGTATTTATAATATTAGTAAGGCTGGTTGTGCGCACCGGTCACTGCTTGGCGCGGCGGCTGGGCTCGGTGGCGGTGGGCGGCGGCGGGGGCCCCTTCTTCTCCATCTCCTCGAGGAACGCGCCCAGCAGCGCCGCGCGCTCCTCCGCCACGCGCTCCAGCGCCTGCACCTGGGGAGGGGGGGCGTTGTGTGTGAAGCGTGTTACCACTCCTGGACCGACGACCACGGCCGCTCTGCCAACAGTGTGACGACGGAGAACAATAGACAATACACCCGAAGACACACACAGACAACCCTAGTAGTCATCTTTGTCCCTGCCATTTCAATTCTATGAAGCCTTAAACACTATTTCTACTGCAATGTCGACATCTAAGTATTGTTACAGGTGTTATTGTTAAACAGGATCTTAAATACTTAGTTTCCTTTCTAAGTTAATATCTAAGTTTGGAAGTGTTCCTTGTATTCAGGAATCATGGTCTAATCTACCAGCTTCGTTTGTCGTTTAGTGACATGATTAAATTTGATAGTGAGATATAAAGGGCTTAGGAGGCTTTCCATACTAAAGTTAGTATTTAGTCTACATCACGAGTAAGGTCGGGGCATAGTCTGTTACCGTGGCGTGCGTGGCCTTCAGCAGCCACAGGGCGGGTGTTCGCGGCCTCGGCGGGACGAGCTGAGGGTGTATGGACCAGGGCGAGCCGATTAAGGCGAGTTTGTAGGTAAACCCGTTATCGACGAGCATGCATGAAGAGGTTGTGGATGAAACGAAAGTGGTGTGCCAGGACCGTAGCACATGGCAGGTAGTGATCTCCGCCTACCCCTCTGGGGAAAACGCGTGTTTTTATGTGTGTATGTATGTATAGGTAAAAATATAGTGTAATCACAGCACAGTAGACTCTCACAGACAACCCTAATAGTCATCTCCGTTCTACCCTGCCATTTCGATAATATGAAGCTTAAAACACAATTTGTACTACCAATTCTATAATCTAATATCTATGTAAGTTTCGAAGTGTTCCTTGCGTGGTACATAATACATCCACAAGTACCGTGTATAATTCTTCCATTTATTTATTTAATGAAACATAGGTACAGCTTTCTTTAGAGTACATTATAAACTAAGTTAAACTAGATTGTGCACTAGCAAAATCATCATTTGGTCCAACTATAACACAATTTATTTTCGCTTGGCTCGTCTTTGTGAGAGTTTAGTATCCTTTTTGTCCCACTTATAATAGTAATAATAATAATCTTTATTTCCGATAAAAGATTACATTCCCTACAATTTATCAAGCGGTCGCTGCACTAAGCCATTGGCTTGTCTCGCAGCGGCCGATAAACGGCTTCTAAACATAATTATTACATGAACGAACGGTGCTACCTTTTACACAAACTCCTACCTCCCCAGGTGTTCTGCCTGGAGGAGCCCGCGCCCTGTCTGGCCTGGGCGGGCGGCGCGTGCGCGGTGGGCGCGGCCGCGGGAGGCGCCTACCTCGTGGGGGCGGCGCGGGCGGTCCACGGGCTGAACGGGGGCGCCGCCGCCACCGCTATAGCGGTGCATTATAGCGGGTGAGTTGAGGTTGTTGTTCTTCCTCTAGGGTGTTTCAGATCAAACCATCGTGCCGGATCAAAAGTCCCTCGCTCCTCACGGCAGATGGGCAGTGAGGCACAGTGCCGGATTAGCCATATAGTAACCTTTTTTGTGATCCCATCAATATTTGCACTATTTCAATATGAATAACCTGTTGTTTCTTGGTTGTAATTTTTAGTTCAATGTAAGCAATGTGCTTACTTTTTATATCTCTTAGGGAAAAGCGAGTCTACCCCAAACGCAAGTATTGCATAACTTGCTGGGGTTACTCTTAAATTGTACTTCAAGAGATTTTGAGAAATAAAAGTTTTTTGACGTGACATCGTCTTATAATTCGATGGAGCCGGCTGCTCGCACGAAAGAACATGACTCATGCGGCGTTACCTCGCTCTGAGGCGTTCCATTAAGGCGAAGTGCAATAATTTAATCCCAGTTTATTCTTATAATCCGATGTATTCTAATAACTTTTAAACGAAAACATACAGCGCTTAATACATATGTATCTGGTACACTGTTTGCGACTTTTAGCTTGCTGACTCAAGTTGATACGACTGAAACTTGCAGTCTGAATATTTGCCTTATGTGGACTTGCCTTTAATATAATTAAATACCAACCATGACTCCAGTCCACCTCAAGTCGTTTAACGCGTAAAATCTTACTTCCACATATCGAAGTCTATCAAAAAGTAGTCTCTGTCCGTTTCTTGTTTATTATAAAATGTTCAACTATCGTCAGTAAACCGACTGTACAGGCAAGAATTTTTTTTAAAGGTCGTGGCGCATAGCAGTGGGCGACGCGACAGGGGCAGTGCGTGTCTTCGAGTTACCTGCGCGCCGATCAAGACTGGAACCAGCTGATTTAGACTATTAGTCTATTAGCCACCTGTGATAAAGGATACTTACTGCAGGACGACTGACTGAACGCGAGTACCTACTAGATTACATCCTGTGATGGCTGTGTCCTACAGAATTAAGGTTTTTGCGCACCCCAGGCGGCGCCACTGTTGATTGAGGTCTGAAAATATGTAATAACTTGCAATGGAAGCCAAAACGGAAATGTATATTTATAACATACTAGCTTTCCGCCCGCGACTCCGCCCGCGTAGATACGTTTAACGGGTAAAACATTACGTCTTTATAGCGTAGTCGGGTAAAAAGTACCCTATGTCCTATCTCAGGCTCTGGACTCCTATATCTGTACCAAATTTCATATAAATCGGTTCAGTATTCTATGCGTGAAAGCGTAACAGACAGACAGACAAGTTCTATGCGTGAAAGCGTAACAGACAGACAGACAAGAGTTACTTTCGCATTTATAATATATATATTAGTAAGGATTTTATACATTGAATCGTAAACTTACTGGCCAAGCAACAGTGTCCCTCAGTAACATTTCGCTCAAAAAAAGGGCGAACGTAAGGTGGTGCAGACAATACGTGTCATTCCCTAGAGACTTGATAAAAACTAGTTCTTAAAAAATTATAATTATGTATGTTTACTTATTTATTTAATTTAGATTAGAATATTTTTCTTAATAAAACCACTTCTTTGGAATCCATGTATTTCATTTATTTTGATAAAAATTAACACTAAGTTTATCTTATACACAATGACTCAAAATATACATTTTGACATAATTTTAGCTCCCACGCTGATGCCTACCAACACACACACGACACTTGCGTGCAAAATAACGGGACCTTCACGCAGCAGACTTAACTAAATCATATTTAGTCTAATCCTTGTTTTTCCTTCAACTTTAGATCGAGGAACCTAGATGATATATTTAACATCTCCAAAATAAGTCAGACCTTACATATCTATGGATATTTTTTTACGTTTATTTACAATTTTCATACAATTTACAATTGCAACTATCGACAAAATTTTCAACTAAATTGTGTTTAGTATTATTGAAAAATTGACATTCAGCACGAAAATATTACTATAATTTTGGGAACGAACACCAAAATTATACTTAAGTAGACATATAGATTTGATCAGTCTAATCATTTATGAAAATTCTTTCCCAGGGTGAACTACAGTATTAGAGCTGTGCAAAAATCACTATAATTATAATCTCATGATGATTCCAGCACCAATTTTTCAAACACATAGATCTTTCACAATTACATAAGAAAAAACATACAAATACCGCCTTATTTATTTGAATCAAAGTTGAAATCGTCTAACAGATTTAAAAATTACCAATGTCCCGATTCCCCTGCACGCAAGTGTAAAGTCTTAATAAAACACATTTCTATGCATATTACAACAAACATTGGTTTCAGAATTATTACCTATTTATTTGGTCTTCAGACAAAAAACGGGCACATATTATTCATAGAATAAAGACCGTACAATTTTGTCTTTATCATTATTACAATCCCATTATTAATAGGACACAATCTCTGCTTGATCTGAGATATGAAAGAAGAGTAAACTTCACACTGTTAGGACCAATAAAAAAACGTCAATACGCATAAAACTGCGGGGCGGCATAGTGCATGACGGTTAACGCGTATGAGAAATTCACTAGATGGCAATACGTAGGCGTGAGGTCCAACTGCAGCATGATTGGTTATTTTTGACGTGACATTGACAGACATGTCAATATTCACCAATCATGCTGCAGTTGGACCTCACGCCTACGTATTGCCATCTAGTGAATTTCTCGATAATGAATACGCATTGACCCTCATTCTTACATATCTGTTGAACATTTCACATAATACAGATTCTTGTGTCAATCGGAAAATCACATCACAAAGGCGTATCGTCAATAATAATAGTAAGATGTCGTCCGATATTTCTTTCTAAACCCACCGGATATAGTTTAAAGAATACAGTACAATATACGGTACATTCTAGCTCTACTATGAAGTTACAGTAGTACATAATAGTTCAATAAAATGTACTGTAGGGCTACCATGAGTTTAAAACTTACGCACTCGATATCGCCTACGTTAATATGTCTATGAAAAACTTGTACAGCGCCGCTGGTGGTTACGCGAAGAACTAAAATCGGCCGTATGAAAAAACAACTCGATAGGTTTTTAACGTACGTAAGTTTTCGATAGCCAACTCATGGTAGGCCCTCTGCAGTAGACCTTGTTGGAACTTACCCATTATACGCCGCCCCGCGCATGTATTTAACATTTATAACCATCCATATCTATATATCATCACAGCCAAGATACGGAGGTCGAGCGAAAACAACTCCTATGTCCATCGTGTTGCGGAGCGAAATTGTTTGACAATTTACTGATAAACAACCAATCGTATGAAACGTCCAAGCACATACACACATCACTCGCACTGATAGCGTCCGGCATTCCTCGGGTTCCGTATTGAAACGCGTTCTAAAGATCGCTCTGTTAAAAAAAAACTACAATAATTGTTAAATATTAGTCTCTATGGGTCTACACGCGATATTAGGAGTTGCAAATACATAGGTATTTACTGCCCGACGTGCAGACTGGGTTACACCAATCGTGGTCGCGAGCAAACTAGCGCCGCTCGTCTTCGTTCGCCACAGCGGTTGTGAATTTCTAAATCTACCCCCGAACCAGCACTAATATTGCGTGCAGACCCATAAAAGCTAATAATAATTAGTGCAATGGAACGCGAAAGTCTAAAGTCGAACAATAATTGTTATTTAAACCCTTTATACAGCTCTGGCCAATATGTTGCCAACAAAATTTGAACCAAAATCATTTGACTTTAACGTTCTAAAACGAATGAAACATTCCAACAATGTAAGGTAAGAAATTAACAATACGTAATGCCAACCAGAGAAATAATTTTGCTACGATTCTCATAATGTGTTATCTAAATAAATAAAGTACAAAAGTTGCATTAATGCTTCCATTGCCATAAAAAGGGTATAAAAGAAAGCTGCGTCGACGGTGTAAACAATGTCGACGCGTCGATAAGTTGTGGTGTCGACGTGTCGACAACTTGCCCCACATCGTCGGCCAGCTCGATACTAAAGTGTGGTCGGGTTAATCGATTTATTTCCAACAGAGAGCCTCCAGAGCGCGTCGCGGTGTCGCGGTCGCGGCGCGCGTGGGAACTACATTACTTTATTTGGTACTGTCCCACGACGACGATTATCTGCAAATGGAGAATACTTTGTTTATATACTCGTGTTTACACCATCGATTAGAAAACTGAAACTGTCCGGGATATTTACCATGTTGTTTTGTTTTAATGAGCTCCCGATATTTCGGCACTGTTGCAAGCGCTACGATCACGGGTGAACTGTAGGACTGCGAGAATGACGGTGACGGTAAAACAAAACAACATGGTAAATATCCCGGAGAGTTTCAGTTTTCTAATGTGTGTAACCATGACAGTTTAAAATTATATATACACCATCGATTAAATTATAAAGGTCCATTGTGTCTAATTGACGGTGTCACCTATATCACAGGAAAACACATAATATATTGGAGAATTTATCTTATACTAGCTTTTCGTCCGCGACGTCGTCCGCGTAGAGACGTTTAACGGGTAAAGCATTACTTCTTTATAGCGCAGTCGGTTAAAAAGCCCAGTAGGTTCAGTACTCTATGCGTGAGAGCGTTACTTTTGTATTCATAATATTAGTAAGGCTGGTTGTGCGCACCGGTCACTGCTTGGCGCGGCGGCTGGGCTCGGTGGCGGTGGGCGGCGGCGGGGGCCCCTTCTTCTCCATCTCCTCGAGGAACGCGCCCAGCAGCGCCGCGCGCTCCTCCGCCACGCGCTCCAGCGCCTGCACCTGGGGAGGGGGGGCGTTGTGTGTGAAGCGTGTTACCACTCCTGGACCGACGACCACGGCCGCTCTGCCAACAGTGTGACGACGGAGAACAATAGACAATACACCCGAAGACACACACAGACAACCCTAGTAGTCATCTTTGTCCCTGCCATTTCAATTCTATGAAGCCTTAAACACTATTTCTACTGCAATGTCGACATCTAAGTGTTGTTACAGGTGTTATTGTTAAACAGGATCTTAAATACTTAGTTACCCTTCTAAGTTAATATCTAAGTTTCGAAGTGTTCCTTGTATTCAGGAATCATGGTCTAATCTACCAGCTTCGTTTGTCGTTTAGTGACATGATTAAATTTGATAGCGAGATATATAGGGCTTAGGAGGCTTTCCATACTAAAGTTAGTATTTAGTCTACATCACGAGTAAGGTCGGGGCATAGTCTGTTACCGTGGCTGCGTGGCCTTCAGCAGCCACAGGGCGGGTGTTCGCGGCCTCGGCGGGACGAGCTGAGGGTGTATGGACCAGGCTGAGCCGATTAAGGCGAGTTTGTAAATAAACCCGTTATCGACGAGCATGCATGAAGAGGTTGTGGATGAAACGAAAGTGGTGTGCCAGGACCGTAGCACATGGCAGGTAGTGATCTCTGCCTACCCCTCTGGGGAAAACGCGTGTTTTTATGTGTGTATGTATGTATAGGTAAAAATATAGTGTAATCACAGGACAGTAGACTCTCACAGACAACCCTAATAGTCATCTCCGTTCTGCCCTGCCATTTCGATTCTATGAAGAAGCTTAAACACAATTTCTACTGCCAAGTCTATAATCTAATATCTATGTAAGTTTCGAAGTGTTCCTTGCGTGGTACATAATTCATCCACGAGTACCGAGCATAATTCTTGGATGTCCAAGCTAGCAGCTCGTCATTTCCATGTTTTTTTCCATTTATTTATTTAATGAAACATACAGCTTTCTTTAGAGTACATTATAAACTAAGTTAAACTAGATTGTGCACTAGCAAAATCATCATTTGGTCCAACTATAACACAATTTATTTTCGCTTGGCTCGTCTTTGTGAGAGTTTAGTTTCCTTTTTGTCCCACTTATAATAGTAATAATAATAAACTTTATTTCGGATAAAAGATTACATTCCCTACAATTTATCAAGCGGTCGCTGCACTAAGCCATTGGCTTGTCTCGCAGCGGCCTTACGGCCTATTATTACATGAACGAACGGTGCTACCTTTTACACAAACTCCTACCTTCCAGGTGTTCTGCCTGGAGGAGCCCGCGCCCTGTCTGGCCTGGGCGGGCGGCGCGTGCGCGGTGGGCGCGGCCGCGGGAGGCGCCTGCCTCGTGGGGGCGGCGCGGGCGGTCCGCGGGCTGAACGGGGGCGCCGCCGCCACCGCTATAGCGGTGCATTATAGCGGGTGAGTTGAGGTTGTTGTTCTTCCTCTAGGGTGTTTCAGATCGAACCATCGTGCCGGATCAAAAGTCCCTCCCTCCTCACGGCAGATGGGCTGTGAGGCACAGTGCCGGATTAGCCATATAGCAACCTTTTCAACCGACTTCAAAAAAAGGAGGAGGTTCTCAATTCGACCCGTATGTTTTTTTATGATCCCATCAATATGAATAACCTGTTGTTTATAGGTCGTAATTTTAAGTTCAATGAAAGTAATAAGCAAGTTACTTTTTTATATCTTTTAGGCGAGAGCGGAGTCTACCACAAACGCAAGTATTGCATAACTTGCTGGGGTTACTCTTAAATTGTACTTCAAGAGATTTTGAGAAATAAAAGGTTTTTGACGTGACATCGTCTTAGGTATAATTCGATGGAGCCGGCTGCTCGCACGAAAGAACATGACTAATGCGGCGTTACCTCGCTCTGAGGCGTTCCATTAAGGCGAAGTGCAATAATTTAATCCCAGTTTATTCTTATAATCCGATGTGTTCTAATAACTTTTAAACGAAAACATACAGCGCGTAATACATATGTATCTGGTACACTGTTTGCGACTTTTAGCTTGCTGACTCAAGTTGATACGACTGAAACTTGCATTCTGAATATTTGCCTTATGTGGACTTGCCTTTAATATAATTAAATACCAACCATGACTCCAGTCCACCTCAAGTCGTTTAACGCGTAAAATCGTACTTCCACATATCGAAGTCTATCAAAAAGTAGTCTCTGTCCGTTTCTTGTTTATTATATAATAAAAAGTTAAAAACTAAAACCCAACTACGACAAAAAACGACGCTGAAAAAGTATAAAACAAGACTTTTAGAACATACAATACTATTTTGAAGTATGCAATATTTACTATGTAGAGATAAGTTTTCATGTTTGGAAAGGCGTAGTCACACGTTGTCAAAGTGCTACGGTAGGTAGGTACTTGTGTATGGAACGTGTGACTACGCCTTTCCAAACATGAAAACTTATCTCTACATAGTAAATATTGCATACTTCAAAATAGTATTGTATGTTCTAAAAGTCTTGTTTTATACTTTTTCAGCGTCGTTTTTTGTCGTAGTTGGGTTTTAGTTTTTAACTTTTTATTATTTGTACTATTTTGGTGTTAGTAAGTAGTAAAGAAGCTATGAACGAAAAGATGTGAACTATATGCAATCAGTCCATGAATATACGTAAAGTCACATGCAAATGCTAGTAATATATATATATTTAAAATGTACAAGTAAAGCGCTTTCCAATGATACCAAACACGGCGTATTTATCTTAACTTTATTTTTTTACTCTGTATGTTTTGTCCGCTAGTGGGCGCCACATTAGATTTTGTGAAACCCTATATAGCCTATAACCAGCGGACAATTAAGACGCTTCTAATGATATGTCATTTGTCGAATTCTGACAAGAAATTTAGAAGTTATGTGGAAACAGATGAACATACATACATACATACAAACATACATACATACATACATACATACATACATAGCCTGTCAAAATCATAACCCTCCTTTTGCGTTGCCGTAGTCGGGTAAAAATGTTCAACTATCGTCAGTAAACAAACTTTACAGACAAGCAATTTTTTTAAAGGTCGTGGCGCATAGCAGTGGGCGACGCGACAGGGGCAGTACGTGTCTTCGAGTTACCTGCGCGCCGATCAAGACTGGAACCAGCTGATTTAGACTATTAGTCTATTAGCCACCTGTGATAAAGGATACCTACTGCAGGACGACTGACTGAACGCGAGTACCTACTAGTTTACATCCTGTGATGGCTGTGTCCTACAGAATTAAGGTTTTAGCGCACCCCAGGCGGCGCCACTGTTGATTGAGGTCTGAAAATATGTAATAACTTGCAATGGAAGCCAAAACGGAAATGTAGGTATATTTATAACATACTAGCGACCCGCCCGCGACTCCGTCCGCGTAGATACGATTAACGGGTAAACCATTACTTCCTTATAGCGTAGTCGGGTAAAAAGTCCTGTCTCTATGCGTGAAAGCGTAACAGACAGACAGTTACATTCGCATTTATAATTGATAATAACTAGTTCTTAAATAATTATAATTATGTATGTTTACTTATTTATTTAATTTAGATTAGAATATTTTTCTTAATAAAACCACTTCTTTGGAATCCATGTATTTCATTTATTTTGATAAAAATTAACACTAAGTTTATCTTATACACAATGACTCAAAATATACATTTTGACATAATTTTAGCTCCCACGCTGATGCCTACCAACACACACACGACACTTGCGTGCAAAATAACGGGACCTTCACATCGCAGACTTAACTAAATCATATTTAGTCTAATCCTTGTTTTTCCTTCAACTTTATATCAAGGAACCTAGATGGTATATTTAACAATATTCTGCAAAATAAGTCACGACCTTACACATCTATGGATATTTTTTTACGTTTATTTACAATTTTCATACAATTTACAATTGCAACTATCGACAAAATTTTCAACTAAATTGTGTATTATTGAAAAATTGACATTCAGCACGAAAATAATACTATATATTTTGGGAACGAACACAAAAATTATACTTAAGTTGACATATAGATTTTATCAGTCTAATCATTTATGAAAATTCTTTCCCAGGGTGAACTACAGTATTAGAGCTGTGCAAAAACCACTATAATTATAATCTCATGATGATTCCAGCACCAATTTTTCAAACACATAGATCTTTCACAAACACATAAGAAAAAACATACAAATACCGCCTTATTTATTTGAATCAAAGTTGAAAACGTCTAACAGATTTAAAAATTACCAATGTCCCGATTCCCCTGCACGCAAGTGTAAAGTCTTAATAAAACACATTTCTATGCATATTACAACAAACATTGGTTTCAGAATTATTACCTATTTATTTGGTCTTCAGACAAAAAACGGGCACATATTATTCATAGAATAAAGACCGTACAATTTGTCTATATCATTATTACAATCCCATTATTAATAGGACACAATCTCTGCTTGATCTGAGATATGAAAGAAGAGTAAACTTCACACTGTTAGGACCAATGAAAAATCGTCAGATACACATTAAACTGCGGGGCGGCATAGTCCATGACGGTTAACGCGTATGAGAAATTCACTAGATGGCAATACGTAGGCGTGAGGTCCAACTGCAGCGTGATTGGTTATTGTTGACGTGACATTGACAGACATGTCAATATTCACCAATCATGCTGCAGATCTAGTGAATTTCTTACATATTTGTTGAACATTTCACATAATACAAATTCTTGTGTCAATCGGAAAATTACATCACAAAGGCGTATCGTCAATAATAATAGTAAGATGTCGTCCGATATTTCTTTCTAAACCCATCGGATATAGTTTAAAGAATACAGTACAATATACGGTACATTCAGTAGTACATTTAGTTCAATAAAATGTACTGTAGGGCTACCATGAGTTTAAAACTTACGCACTCGATATCGCCTACGTAAATATGTCTATGAAAAACTTGTACAGCGCCGCTGGTGGTTACGCGAAGAACTAAAATCGGTCGTATGAAAAAAACAACTCGATAGGTTTTTAACGTACGTAAGTTTTCGATAGCCAACTCATGGTAGGCCCTCTGCAGTAGACCTTGTTGGAACTTACCCATTATACGCCGCCCCGCGCATGTATTTAACATTTATAACCATCCATATCTATATATCATCACAGCCAAGATACGGAGGTCGAGCGAAAACAACTCCTATGTCCATCGTGTTGCGGAGCAAAATTGTTTGACAATTTACTGATAATCAACCAATCGTATGAAACGTCCAAGCACATACACACATCACTCGCACTAATAGCGTCCGGCATTCCTTGGGTTCCGTATTGAAACGCGTTCTAAAGATCACTCTGTTAAAAAAAATGTGGCACTCGGGGACTGCCGCGGTATAGCTATTGCATAGCATCGTCCGATTTCGGAGCAGCTCGTCTCGATTCGTGCGAGTTTCGTAGAGTCGTACAATACGTCTAACCGCACGCACACAAACACCGTGCCGAAGTCTACCGAACTGAAACGACGTTAGACGATTGTGAGGTTTTTTTCGTTACGGAATTTCTGGGTTCGGTCGCCGCGCTCAAAGCCCGCGATAAAAGCTATGCAATAGCTTAAAACTACAATAATTGTTAAATATTAGTCTCTATGGGTCTACACGCGATATTAGGAGTTGCAAATACATAGGTATTTACTGCCCGACATTTCGACTGGGTACACCGATCGAAACACACCGTCTGCCACAGCGGTTGTGAATTTCTAAATCTACCCCCGAACCAGCACTTATATTGCGTGTAGACCCATAAAATCTAATAATAATTAGTGCAATGGAACGCGAAAGTCTAAAATCGAACAATAATTGTTATTTAAACCCTTTATACAGCTCTGGCCAATATGTTGCCAACAAAATTTGAACCAAAATCATTTGACTTTAACGTTCTAAAACGAATGAAACATTTCAACAATGTAAGGTAAGAAATTAACAATACGTATCTAATGCCAACCAGAGAAATAATTTTACTACGATTCTCATAATGTGTTATCTAAATAAATAAAGTACAAAAGTTGCATTAATGCTTTCATTGCCATAAAAAGGGTATAAAAGAAAGCTGCGTCGACGGTGTAAACAATGTCGACGCGTCGATAAGTTGTGGTGTCGACGTGTCGACAGCTTGCCCCACATCGACGGCCAGCTCGATACTAAAGTGTGGTCGAGTTAATTGATTTATTTCCAACAGAGAGCCTCCAGAGCGCGTCGCGGTGTCGCGGGTCGCGGCGCGTGGGAACTACATTACTTTATTTGGTACTGTCCCACGACGACGATTATCTGGAAATGGAGAATACTTTGTTTATATAAGTCAGGGGATACCAGTCACAACTATATGTCCGGTTGTTGGTGAACTGTATACGGGTAAGCGACCCCGGCTCCTCGAGCTACTATCGACTCAGTCCAAATCATCCGAGGCGATAGTATCCTTCCTCCCCTTTTCCTTCCCCCATCATATATCCTTGCTACTCGTGGGAACGCAATGACCTTGTTAAAACAATGCACAAGGCAGAATGGCGGCGACGTGGTTCACAACCCGTCACGTCACGTTTCCCACAGATGTGAAAAGTGGATCGCTGGAAGTGATCTCTGCCTACCCCTCTGGGAAAAAGGCGTGATTGTATGTATGTATGTATATACTCGTGTTTACACCATCGATTAAATTATAAAGGTCCATTGTGTTCAATTGACGGTGTCACCTATATCACAGATAGACAGAAATTTTAGTGGTTGTTTTCCCGTGGCAGAACGACTTGCCTTTAAGTAATTCTATCGAATTATGTAAATTATGCCTCGAAAAAAAATTTTTTTTTTCGATTTTTCTGAATAATAATTTTCCAACTCGAAAACGAGAGAAGCTATCGTTGTTTTTGAAGATGTGACGTATTCAGGTACTGCTTGCCGCATGAAATCGATGCTCAAAGCTGAAGAAGCTCTACACCCTAAGTCATAAAGCGGTTCGAACGTGCTTTCGAGTTACGGTGAAACCTTTCGTGAAACCGGCATTTATTGATTTTACCAAAAAAGAACTGCACACATCTTTTGTACTACTAAGATAGAATCATTTAACTGCGGGAAAACAACCACTAAAATTTCACGGTGTATGTTGGAGAATTTATCTTATACTAGCTTTTCGTCCGCGACGTCGTCCGCGTAGGGACGTTTAACGGGTAAAGCATTACTTCTTCATAGCGCAGTCGGTTAAAAAGTAGCCTACGTCCTTTCTCAGGCCCTGGACTATATCTGTACCAAGTATCATTTCAATCGGTCCAGTACTCTATGCGTGAGAGCGTTACTTTTGTATTTATAATATTAGTAAGGCTGGTTGTGCGCACCGGTCACTGCTTGGCGCGGCGGCTGGGCTCGGTGGCGGTGGGCGGCGGCGGGGGCCCCTTCTTCTCCATCTCCTCGAGGAACGCGCCCAGCAGCGCCGCGCGCTCCTCCGCCACGTGCTCGAGAGCCAGGTACCTGGGCAAGAGAGAAAACGGCGTTTCATTGAGTTCCTAGGAAATTGGTCCTTCGAGCCGGATAAACAAAATCATAACTACGATTTCGGTTTTACAATGAAGGGACATAAATATTAAATAGGACATGGTCCTTCGAGCCAGATAGAATAGGTACGCAAGTAGTAAAGTAAATCTTAACTTTGATTAAAGATTGACTTTAATCAAAGTTAATGATTAAAGTCAATCTTTAATCAATAAATAAAAAGGAAAAAGAAAATTTTTTTTTTTCCTAACTGACTAACGATGATGGCTTGGAGGAGCCTTGTCATCATCACCGGGCTTGCGGGGGAGCGGATGGCTCTACCCCTAAACCTAACTCTGGTTTTAACAGACATCATCATAGAAAAATGGTCCTTCGAGCCGGATCGTCAGTCACCTCGAGCTGTTTCGTTTCACACACATATTATTAAGACAGCCAATCCTCTCTATTAAAATATGGTCCTTCGAGCCGGACAATCCACACCTTTCCAAATTTAAACAAATTAACACAAAAATGGTCCTTCGCGCCGGACAACCCACCTCGCGTCGTGCTTGAGCGCGTCGTGTATCTGCGCGAGCGCGGCCGCGTTCTCCCGCACGGCGGCGTGGCTCTTGTGCGTGATGGAGCGCGTCTCGAGCAGCAGCTGGCGGAACGCTGTCTTGGCGGCGCTCTGCTTGTCGCGCTGGTAGTCACGGAACTCGCGCTCCATCTGGGGAGATAAGGTTGTTTCATTCAAAAAAATCAAAAATCAAAATCAAAAATGTCTTTATTCATATAGGCAATTACATGCACTTATAAATCGTCACATTACTAATAATAAGATTCTACCACCGGTTCGGAACGCCGATTCTACCGAGAAGACTCCGGCAAGAAACTCGATAGTTGCTCTTTTAACGACAATCATGTTACAAAATGTAAATGAGCCAAGTCATACAGTCTGGGTGTGCCATAGCAAAAATGTACCAGTAGCTTCGGTTTCAAATATGTGAATAAATAAATATCTGGGATTTTTCCACACACGGCCATATGACACCGAACTAAGCAGAGCTCGTACTATGGGTGTTAGTGACTGATATACATATATAAATACATAATCGCCACACACGGACCACACCAACGTACTATTTCGTATCGTCCGGGAATCTAGCGGGGTGCTCGGGTGCGGGGTGCGGGGTGCATGGGTGCGGGGTGCGGGGTGCGGGGTGCGGGGTGCTTGGGTGCGGGGTGCTTGGGTGCGGGGTGCGGGGTGCTTGGGTGCGGGGTGCGTGGGTGCGGGGTGCGGGGTGCGGGGGGGGGGGAGCTTGGGTGCGGGGTGCGGGGTGCTTGGGTGCGGGGTGCGGGGTGCTCGGGTGCGGGGTGCGGGGTGCATGGGTGCGGGGTGCGGGGTGCGGGGTGCGGGGTGCTTGGGTGCGGGGTGCTTGGGTGCGGGGTGCGGGGTGCTTGGGTGCGGGGTACAGGGTGCTTCGGTGCGGGGTACAGGGTGCTTGGGTGCAGGGTGCAGGGTGCAGGGTGCAGGGTGCTTGGGTGCAGGGTACTTGGGTGCAGGGTGCAGGGTGCTTGGGTGCGGGGTGCAGGGTGCAGGGTGCTTGGGTGCAGGGTGCTTGGGTGCGGGGTACAGGGTGCTTGGGTGCAGGGTGCTTGGGTGCAGGGTGCAGGGTGCAGGGTGCTTGGGTGCAGGGTGCTTGGGTGCAGGGTACAGGGTGCTTGGGTGCAGGGTGCTTGGGTGCAGGGTGCTTGGGTGCGGGGTGCAGGGTGCAGGGTGCTTTGGGGCAGGGTGCTTGGCAGGTGGGGGTGCTTGGGTGCGGGGTGCTCAGGTGCAGGGTGCTTGGGTGCAGGGTCCTTGGGTGCAGGGTGCAGGGTGCGTGGGTGCAGGGTGCTTGGGTGCAGGGTGTGGGTGCAGGGTACAGGGTGCTTGGGTGCAGGGTGCTTGGGTGCAGGGTACAGGGTGCTTGGGTGCAGGGTGCTTGGGTGCAGGGTACAGAGGGTGCTTGGGTGCAGGGTGCAGGGTGCAGGGTGCTTGGGTGCAGGGTCCTTGGGTGCAGGGTCCTTGGGTGCAGGGTGCTTGGGTGCAGGGTGCAGGGTGCTTGGGTGCAGGGTGCTTGGGTGGGGTGCTTGGGTGCGGGGTGCTCGGGTGCAGGGTGCTTGGGTGCAGGGTCCTTGGGTGCAGGGTGCAGGGTGCGTGGGTGCAGGGTGCTTGGGTGCAGTGCAGGGTGCAGGGTGCAGGGTGCTTTGGGGCAGGGTGCTTGGGTGGGGGTGCTTGGGTGCAGGGTGCTCGGGTGCAGGGTGCTTGGGTGCAGGGTCCTTGGGTGCAGGGTGCAGGGTGCGTGGGTGCAGGGTGCTTGGGTGCAGGGTGCTTGGGTGCGGGGTACAGGGTGCTTGGGTGCGGGGTGCTTGGGTGCAGGGTACAGGGTGCTTGGGTGCAGGGTGCAGGGTGCAGGGTGCTTGGGTGCAGGGTCCTTGGGTGCAGGGTGCTTGGGTGCAGGGTGCAGGGTGCTTGGGTGCAGGGTGTGGGTGGGGGTGCTTGGGTGCAGGGTGCTCAGGTGCAGGGTGCTTGGGTGCAGGGTCCTTGGGTGCGGGGTGCGGGGTGCTTGGGTGCGGGGTGCTTGGGTGCGGGGTGCTTGGGTGCGGGGTGCTTGGGTGCGGGGTGCTTGGGTGCGGGGTGCGGGGTGCTTGGGTGCGGGGTGCGTGGGTGCGGGGTGCGGGGTGCGGGGTGCTTGGGTGCGGGGTGCGGGGTGCGTACCTGCGCGGGCGCGGAGTAGGCGGGCGCGGCGGGGTGGTCCTGGAGCTGCGCGCGCACGGAGCGCCAGTGCGCGGTGCACGAGACGCCCAGCTCGGTGAGGAGCGCTCGGAGCTTGTCGCGTCGTTTGGTCGCTAGGGCTGCTGTGTGCTGGGAGAAGAGGCGCTCCTGGGGAATATAGGTAGAAAATTAATAAAGATCCTATCATTCTGTAGATGAACAGTGGAGTGGAGTTAAAGGACAAACTGCAAGCAAATTCTTTATTTTAAGTTAAAGCTATGTAATACTCGTATAATACAATTAATAGCAAGTCTAAATTACGTTCTTTTCGATTATTTTGATTTTTTAATTCATGAATTTATTCAATCATTTTTTTATGTTTTTAACTAAATTAATAAAATATTCGGTAATTTTACTCATTTTATATGTCATGTTGACCGATCATTGACACCCATTTATTGACTTATTACCCAGATTATTCTATACTCTTCAACATACCTTATCCTCCTTATTGAGCAGCTCTGCGAGCGCGTACCGGTGGTCCTTGCGCAGCTGTTTCTTCGCCTCGCGCCACGACAGTTCAGGGTTGCGCACTAGATCCGCTAAGAGGGCGTTGAAGTGCTGAAACATAATTGTATTGTCCTAATTCTTCTTCTTCTTCTTATCGTATGGTTGATGAACCTGGTGTCAGAGTTTAAACCGCCCGTAGGCCTCTGACATGGCTTCACACACCGTTGAAAAATCTCTCAGGTGTGCTGGTTTCCTCACGATGTTTTCCCTCACCGTTAAAGCGTCGAATGATGGTACATATGAATTTCAAATTTGAAAAACACATTGGTACCTGGCGGGGTTTGAACTGGCGACCTCTCGCATGGCAAGCAACGACCTTAACCACTCGGCCATCGATGCATTGTTGTCCTAATTGACATACGATTATGACCAACAGGTAACATGCGGGAAAAATTCGACAGTGAATCTGTCGAATTTTTCGAAGTCAGTCAGTCAGTCAGTTAGTTAGTTATCGAAATAGCTGTTGGTTGGTGTACTGGTTCGCAGGTCTGGGCGCGATTCTCGGAAGAACGGGTGTTCAATTCTCCGTTTAACAGTTGTGCAATTGATATTTTGCCGTTTTTTTAAATATTAAAACAGCTACCAAACCGAACGGTCGTCGGCCAAGGGGAAGACCTAAAAAGAGATGGCGGGATGATTTCGACGCTCAAGACCTAAACTGGCCATCTCTAACCAAAGATCGGCGGAAATGGAGAGAGTTGGAGGAGGCCTTTGCCCAGCAGTAGGACACCATAGGCTAGATAAAAAAAAAGGTAGTGCAAGCTTTAGCATTTAAAATTTATTACTACAATGGGCAGAGCATGTGTGCAGAATGAAGGACGATAGATGGGCCAAAATCGTCACCCACTGGGTGCCTGAAGACGGTTTTCGCCACAGAGGAAGACCCAAGAGAAGGTGGTGTGATGATCTGGTCCAGCTATCAAAAAACTGGCACGTCCTGGCCTTAAATAGAGGGCAGTGGATAGATTTGGAGGAGACCTTTGCCCAGCAGTGGGATGACATAGGTTAAATAAAAAAAAATAAAAAAAAACTACAATTAGAGGTACCTGCCAACATTAGAGGGCCATAAGGGGTAACAGTGTGCTGTTACCCCCTATGTTCACTAGGAGGGCTAGGGGGGTACCTGCACACACTAGGAGTGCCTGCCAACATTAGGGGGTCATGGGGGGTAACAGCACACACTGGAGGATGGGGGAGGCCTGCCCAATCTAGGGGGCTAGGGGTGCACCAGCACACACTAGGGGGGCTAGGGGTGCCCCAGTACACACTAGGGGCCTACGGGGTTGCACACAAGGTGCACACACAAGGGGGGTGCTAGGGGACCTTACCTGCACACACTCGTCGCGCTTGTGGTACTCGCGCTCCTTGTCCCGGTCGCGCAGGCTGGTGGCGAGCGCGCGCTGCACTTCTCTTTCACGCTCCTTTAAGAAAATATAAAAATATTTATTTGGTACCATTCACAGATGACAACAATTAAAAAGTGACCTATTTACAGCTTTTAGTCATCATCATTCTTCTGCCCTTGTCCCACGCTAAGTGGGGTCGGAGCAACATGTATACTTCTTCCACTCGGGCCTGTCATACGTCAGTTCTGTGTCTACTCCTAAAGTATAAAGATAATAATTGTCTGAACAATAGGTGTCTGTGTTTGCTCGCATACGTGGTGTGTATGTGTGTATTTGTTTTTGTATATTCGTGTGTGTGTGTTTGTATGTGGGTATATGTGTATCTGTGTGTTTGTGCGCGTATACGTGCGTGTACATTTGCGACCGTGTGCGTGTACGTGAGTTTGTGTGTATGTGCGTGCGTGCGTTTGTATATGTGTGTGTGTGTTTATATATGTGTGTGTACCTTGATGGAGGCCTGCGCGCGCGCCTCCCTCTCTCGCGCGGCCGTGTCGGTGGACTCGTCCCCTTCGGCGTCCTCCACGGGCGCTGGTTCCACCTCCTCCGCTGGTTCAGGGGGCTGCTCCTTCTGTTATTGGAAAACATTTATAAACTCCATTTAGAAGATACTCAATAAAAAATTAACATACCCATTACCCAGCGAGTTGAACCACTTATCCCCACAGATAGACAAAGGATTTTTTTCCCCTTCAATGCAGCAGTAGGGCATAGTGTAATGGTGTTTTTTTAAAACATTACATAAGGAAATTTAGACGTACGGTGACGACATACCTTAATGTGCCATTAGGAATGTAATTTTCATCATCATCAGCCCATACACGTCCCCACTGCTGGGGCACGGGCCTATCCCAAATTAGGGCGGTCAGTCAACCACGCTGGTACAGTGTGGGTTGGTCGTCTATACAACCTTAGAAAACTTTTTTACCAAAATCATTATTTTGCATCTAAATTTGGTAAACTGCGAAGAACTAAGAGGTACATTGGAAAAACATAAAAACTGTATACTTTTTTTTATTCCTTTTCACTTTAATTACAGAGGGCCCAGCTAGGAAGACAGAACTTTAAAGCATAATTTGTTCGGTTCTATAAAAGATTCCTTGAATATGGTTCATAAATCGGAAGGTACATTGGAAGTATATTAGATCAGTATATTTTTCATGTATTTCGAACGTTAAACAGACGAGGGCCCAGCTGGGAAGATCAGTAACTTTATCGTAATTTCTGCCAAAACGGTGGAGGTACATTCGATTCTGTTGATAAACTCGAAAGGTACATTGAGCCACCGAAGCATTGAAATTAGTTTTATAAGTCTAGCTCGGGGGGCCCCGCTAGGAAGGAACACATGTGTCTGTTTGGGTGAAAACCGTCTTAAGCTGTTATGAGACCTTGTTGCAGGTAAGTTCTCTCACTGTATTACTCACTTTATTTGTACAAAACGGTCATAAGGTGGAATATGGCATTATTGTGTAACAAATTGTTTGTGTTTATCTAATATTTAATGTGAAAAAGAGTATTATCACAGGTTATATCTGTTTTTTACAGTGTAACACACAATTTTTGTTACTTTATATTGCAGTACACAGCCATATCATAGGTTGCGTCACTTTTTTACATCAGTTAATCATGCACTCTGTGTCTTAAGGTAGTAGGGGAAGGAATATCCTCAAACTCGTAACTCTAAATAATAAGACTGAAAAACACACAGATTCCTGAAAGTATCTCTAGTATCTCTAATACTTATGTTCCAATCTTTGTCAATGTTAAAAAACTGTTTTTAGTTTGTATTTTACAGTCTTTCAGTAATTTACCAGGTTATTTTTGTCAACAGATCAGCTACCAGTTTCTCAAGAAAATAATGACATTCCTGATGCAGAATTAACTGGAGCCAGCGTAGTACATGACATACCATATTCCAGTCAAAAACCTATTCCGATTTATGTAATCGATGCCAGTGAGTACCTACAAATTATCATTAAGTTTTATATGCTAAACGAGAGTTTCAAAATAATGTTTCAGTTTTTTCTATGGTTTTACCAACTGCATTCCCGTTTCCGTGGTAAATTCGGGATAAATATAATTAACGCGAAATTACATGTAAACATACATTACGTACACGTAATTTCTATACTGACATATACATTTTTTAACCGTACATCACAAATCTGCACAAGAATGTGATGGAGCTTCTAATTCAGCGATGAATAATGCAGCGACAGACAGTGAGATGGACGATGCAACTCATGGCAGTTTTGAATCGATCGATAAACGAATGCAATTTTTTTTTGAAGACGATGATGACTCGGTGAAGGACCCAAACTATAGATAGAAGGATTCCATCACATCATCATCATTATCATCTGATTCCAGCTCAAGTTCTTCATCAAGTTCATACAGTTCTTCGAGTCGTAGTACGATTCCGGATGTAATAAACTGTACACCTGTTGTAGAAGAAAGTCAAGAAAATGAAAGAGAATCCGTGATATTCAAATATAAGTAAATGTGATAATAATAATATAGTCGATAAAGAAGTCACAATGTGGCTAAAGTTACCTTTCTAAGAGGAACAAACCTATTTAATACCATTATTTTGAAGACTGATTATTTATCATCGTCATTTTGTAGTGACTTACAATTTAAATGTATGCAAAGGAAGTATATACTTAACTATTAAATATTGATATTTTTCTAATATTCTTTGTGTGTACTTACATTATAATACTACGATCATCTGTTTTAAAGAAATGATTGTGATCAAATACTTTAAAAGTTACGCTCTAAATAATGTTGTCTGTGCCATTTCCTTTATTCTATTTACCTACCAAGGATCTCTTAGAACTTAGTTATTCTCCTTGAGGATTTTATAATTATTTTAGAACACGTTTTGTTATTGATTGACAAGGAAACAGTTTAATTTTGATAATAAACACTATTAATTTACGTAATTGACTAGTATTATTTCAAAAATATTTCCTCTTCAGAGTGTGTAAAACTGTCGTATCATATGACTTTTTTCAAATAATTGAAAAAATATAAAAATAAATGTATGATGACACCATATTTTTTCTCGCGAATATTATAGGTAGTTAAATTATGCAGTAGTGTGATAACTCCAAATATCAATAACTATTTACACCTCTCAGAAGTAAATGGAAAAGGGAAAAAAATAACTTAAAATTGAGTTTTCTCGAAATCGCTTTTTTTATGTTACGACAGTTTTTTAGAGGATGTGCGACGGTCTTCTGCTGTGGGGATCTGTTTCAGATATACAAACCATCTTTGTACTACAAAAAAGGGCTCAGATCCATATATGGCATAAGACCGCGCGACTCCCTTAGAGATATTTTTAAAGATATAGATATTTCAACAGTAGCTTCTCAGTACATTTTAGATTGTATCGTATATTATGTTCATAAGAACATGCATTTATTCAATAAGAAGGCGGATTGTCACAATTTTATCACCAGAAATAAACATAAGCTTTCCGTTCCAAGACTCAGGCTTCAAAAAGTTGGGAAATCATTCATAAGTATAATATTGTTTAAATAAGATTCCAAAAAATATTATTGAAATGCCTTTGTATAAATTTAAAGTCTTTATTAAATCGTGTCGAATAAAGGGTACTATAAAGTAGAAGACTATTTGAGAGCGTCAAGATGGCGGGACCACGTCAGTTATTCAGGAAATGATGCCACCAGGATTTAATACAGTAATTCTACCAAGGACAATGGGCATTTTGGGCTAAAATAAAAATCGAGTGGCAGTCTCAAATTTCAATTGCATATCATAGTTCGTGTCATAAATAAAAACTTATTATATGGCAGTTACTTCGAGTCATGGTTAGATATAGAAATATAGAGTGATGAAGATTGTTATATTTCATTAACGTATTATTACATAACTATTTTATTTTGATAATTGTGTAAAAGCAAACAGCGGTTTTTATTTAAATAGGATAATTCAGAATTACAATAAACCTACGCCTACGAAAAGTGATTTTTTTTTTATAGTATAAACTCGTCTGACGGAATCACCCAGCCACGGCACGATACCAAGATGAAATTCGATTACCTGCTGCGTTTTTAGACACTATTATTATAGACGAGTGAGTTTTTTATAAAAAAAAAACATTTTTTTTAAATATTAAACTAACAAGGTAACCTCACTCCACCTGATGATAAGCGGTAGTGAGATCCAAATATGAGGTCGACAGGCACAATAGCCTATCGCACTCACCCTGAAAGCCCGCTTAAAGAGGAGACTATTGCTGCGGCAACAACGAGACAAGGCGTGGAGTCTCGCATTGGTTTGAGCTGTGCGGGTTGGCCAGTCCGCCGGACGGAAGGGCCCCCGTTTCTACGGGTCTCCCTGGCCGGCGGCCTGACCCGCTCCGCCCGCACAATACCGCCGCTAAGACTCCACTGGTCCGGCGCTTGCCGCAACAATGGTCCCCCCTGGCTCCGGTTCATACAGTGCTGATCCCGGAACGCGACCTGACCGTGAAAGGCCAGAGTCACTTGGCGGGTTTTACGCAACTGTATGGTGGTAACAGCAACCGGTCGACAAAACTTCTTTGGACGTTTTTATATTGTACCTTTTGTATATGATTGTATTTATCATAATAAAATCTTAAAAATATGGTCGGTTTTTTATTTTCTTGTACACCTTTAAAAATATTAGACTTTTTAATAGTTATAATATACACTTAACAATAGGAATACTATAAAAATAAAACAATTTTTGCATTGAATCATCGAAATATACAAAGACAACAATATTCGATATCTCCTAAACTAACCGGCACATGCTCACGATTTTTTTTTAAATAGTGTTGTTTAATAGTGCCTTGCAAGATATACTGATTCCGGAGACTGCCACTCAATTTCAAAAATAGACCAAGCTCCATACATTTTTGCCCATTGTCCTTTATACTTTCGTAGAAAAATTCTACCCCCAATGAATTTGAAATTATTTGACGGCAAGGTGGTCCCGCCATTTTAACGTCATAATGGCGTGAGCGTCAAGATGGCGGGACCACGTCTGGTATTCAGGAAATGATGCCACCAGGATTTAATACAGTAATTCTACCAATTTGTACTTTCGTGGAAAAATTCTACACCCAATGAATTTGAAATCATTCGACGGAGAAAGTGGTCCCGCCGTTATGACGTCAAAATGGCGGGACCACTATTCAATCAATGAAAAACACAGGATATTATCTTAAACTGAATACACTATATTTTAATAGGATGTAGTACAACTACGTTTAAATCATATTATACCTATAAAACGGTTATTTCAATAAAAAATAAGTATTTATACTTTGACATTTGAAACCACCTATAGAAAAAGTATCTCTCAGTCAGTTATAATTTTTTTTCTCTTATAATTTATTAAGGCGTTGTTAACATTTTACTTAAGAAGGGTTATTCTAAGTTCAAATGTCCCTTTCCAGAAATCAATATAGTAATATTATTATTATGACTGTACCAGGGCCAAAAACAATCGCTCGCGACTAAAAAAATAATAAAACTCAAATACCTCTTTAATCAAAACAAAAAAAAACCCTTAAATAAAGAAATATTGTTTAAGTAAAGTCGCAAAAATATAATTATATATTCAAATATTTTTATTAAAAAAAAATCATATTGAAAAGTTTCTGTAATTTTTTTATTACGACTTGATGATTTATTTTTAATAAAAAATATCGATATTATGATTTCATTTTTTTATTCATACCTATTTCAAACATACCCAATCGATTATTCTATCTGTTCTATGGACATTTCGGGAATGTCCCTTCATTTCGGACAAGAGCTTTATGAACCTGAATATCCTTCATCCCTTCCTACAACTTTAGAAAATATGTAAAACGCAGTACATTTGCCTATAAAATTTGAGGGTTAAAAACCTCATTTTTTGAAGTCAGTTAAAACAGGGCTTGTCGCTTTTTAATTTAATTATTGAATTTATCATTTTTCAATACGTGGTTATTCAATTATTTATGTTTATTTGCTTAAACATTTTAATGCACTTTTATTTTGTAGCCAACATGTACAAAAATTAAAATAAAGAAACTTAGAATAACCCTTCTTAAGTAAAATGTTAACAAACGCCTAAATAAATTTTAAGAGCCAAAAAATGATAACTGACTGAGAGATACTTTTTCTGTAGGCGGTTTCAAATGTCAATGTATAAATACTTATTTTTTTATTGAAATAACCGTTTTATAGGTATAATATGATTTAAACGTAGTCGTACTAAATCGTATTAAAATTTAGTGTGTTCAGTTTAAGATAATATCCTGTGTTTTTCGTTGATTGAACAGTGGTCCCGCCATTTTGACGTCATAATGGCGGGACCACTTTCTCCATCGAATAATTTCAAATTCATTGGGTGTAGAATTTTTCTACGAAAGTATAAATTGGTACTATTTCTGTATTAAATCCTGGTGGCATCATTTTCTCAATACCAGACGTGGTCCCGCCATCTTGACGCTCACAAAATGGCGGGGGCTAAACTAAACTAAAAAAATCGCTAAACATACATGGGGGTGATTCAGATACCCCATAGCATAGAGCTTCTAAATTTTTCTTTGGGACGCCTATGGATGGGCCATCCTGTATAGGAATACCAAGACGGTACGTTGGACCATGGCACCAAGATCGGCAGAAGATCTTCCCTTTTAGGATCACACCCAAAAATTAAGACTGAAGTTCAAATTCAATATATCTTTATGAAACTACCTGCATATTATCAGCTTCACAGTACAAATTACTCTGTTATTATTAAAAGAAGCTATGTAAGATTTTAGACTTTCGCGTTCCATTACACTAAAATTCGTTTTTATGGGTCTACACGCGATATTAGGAGTAGCAAATTACAGTCGATTGCGACCACGATTAGTGTAACCCAGTCGAAACGTCAGGCAGTAAGTAGCTATGTAATTTGCTACTCCTAATATCGCGATATTGTAGACCCATAAAGACTAATAAAAGAAGCTATGTCCCAAATTATTGTATTTATTTTCGTTACAAATCAAGTAAATAAAAATTTGGGGTAAAAAAATGACAAAATGCCTTCAAAATGTAATGTGACCGTTCAACCGATCCGAACGTACACGCCACGCCATCTGTAGCGCTACCATGAGTTTATAAGTTACGGACTCGATATCGCCTACTTAAATATGTCTATGAAAAACTTGTACAGCGCCGCTGGTGGTTACGCGAAGAACTAAAATCGGTCGTATGAAAAAAACAACTCGATAGGTTTTTAAAGTAACTAAGTTTTCGATAGCCAACTCATGGTAGGCCCTCCGAACGTACACGCCACGCCACACGGTGGAACGATAAAGGCCGGTAATGGTCTTAGCACGCTAAAAAAAAAAGTGTTATATTTTGATATTTATCTGTCGATTTTAAGAAAGTTTTACTTTTGACAATTTTGCTGAAAACTTTGTATTTTCAGCGTTATTAATTTTTAAAGTTTTTTTTGTATGAAGAAAAACATAAAAAGTTGAAAATCTCAAAAGACTCAAATTTCCTCAAAGAAATGGCTTTACGTATGCATAGTACATATTTTTGTCCTATTTTAGTGCCTATTCTCGGAGATCGATTTTGCTCGATTTGCCCGCAATTTCTACTTTTGTTCTCTATTCCACCCCACCCCAGAGGTTAAGAACTAGGTGCGTTTTTTTTTTTGTAGTGGTGTTCCCCATTAGGCCTAATCCACTAGGGGACTATAAGACGATATTTCACCCCCTACCCCCCTACCCTCCCCTCCCTTAAATGATAAAAACTAAATTACAATATCAATTTTCCCTTGTAAATAGAATCGTCGTACGAAATAAATAAATGGTCCCTATAATAAAACTACAATCACTTCAAGTTACTCTTTTAATTTAATCACTGTCAAAGGTATCTACATTAACAAATGCAAAATTTTCGGTTTCTTCGTCATCAAATATTTCTGCCTGTTCAATAGTTAGTAAACTTTGTGGTTCTTCTGACAAAGTTTTATGTTTCCTCCGATGTTTGTGACGTGTCGAAGAAATGAGTGGATCTGAGCTGGTCAATAAATTATTTAAAATATCTTCATTTGTAGCTTTTCTACTACATTTCCTGGAATGGTGTTGGCGGTACCTACGAAAATCTTTGTTTCTTGCTTCGGCAGCTTCTTCAGATAGCTGTCCAATTGGTATAAGACCAAAATTTTCAATGATAGCTGCACCATGCATGAGCACTTTGTGCACACTCGAAGGCATATAATACCAGCTATATAAATCTAAATACAGTTGCATGGTGGCTTGAGCATATTCGCGAAATTTGTCTACATTAATGTGGTAGCCCGATGAAATGGCCCCTAAAATTACTGCAAAACGCTTAATTAAGTCTTCACTGACACCAGTTATCTCAGCAGTCACTTTTGTATTCGTCAAAAATCTTCTAGCCGTATTCCCGTCATTGGTGGAGCCGTGACCTTGTTTCACAATATCGATGACCATTCCACCATACCCATTCTATTTATTGAAAGCGTCTTGTATGGTTTTCTTTCTGGTTTCCATGATGCATCTGGTTTCTCCCTTTACAGTCCATGTCTTTATCGTCAATCTATAAGCTATATGCAAAATGCATTCCATTATTCGTATCCAGATGTGTAATGAGGACAATCCGTATCTATAGAGATCTGAATCAGTTGATTTCGACGCAATCAAGGCAAGATCATTCATCTCAGTTGGAGTGGCTTTACAAATGTCGCATCTTTGAGATGAAGTTTCACATAAAATTGATGTAGCTTTTCCGTCTATCATTGTCATTAATAAAGAGTGACTAACCTTTATTTCACCAACTTCTGTTTCTACTAAATTTGAAATCTCCTCAATAGAACTTTTTTCACGCAATATGGTCACTTTGTTTTCTTTCACAAACTCAAAAAAGATTGGACGACACCAGTAAGATGAATTTGGTGAATCATTTTGCCAAATAACTTGATCACCGCAAACCAATTTGATTGGTACTAACTGAAGTTGACTCTCTGAAGTTTCGTCGTCTGTCTGGATTTTTTGCTTGTAATTAGCTTGATTAGAAGCACCGTCAAATCCCCACTTACTGATGATTCTTTATAATCACTATATATCTATGACAAGGGGCATCATTGCTCTTCTTGTCGTTATATCGATAAGAGCTTGTAATTTTTATTTTTGCTGAGGTTTCTGTCACCGTGATAGCGTCTTTTGGTCGATAGCACTCCTGTTTCGCGTGTTGCACTTGATAATATGATGGAAATATATTGCTCCTTTTTTCGTTTACACTTTTTATAAAACTTTTGTATTGATCAGCTTAAGAGATAAAAATTACACAGAGTTTTCACACAAAAATAAATTATTGACAATAATATGCGGGGCTAGTTCGTCTATTATGGTGGGTAATATTAATAGGTAACAGTAGGAACACAAAAGTGTGTTTGAATGCAACCGTACATTACTCTATCGTTGCACCAATCACGTTTCGACACGTCATAACTTGTTGTTGTACTTGCGCGCTCTTATCTCTTGATTCTCGGAAGTGAGTGTAAAAACAAATGACGTCATGGGGTGGTGGGAAATGAGGGAAGTATTTTTTTAGAACTTTGAGAGGTATTTTGATGCTATTTAATAATAGTTAGTTATATGTCATACTGAAATAAAACTAAAAATTACATCACATTTCATACTAACTTGAAATTGCTATAACTCCGAAAATACCACTTAAATCAAGAAATGTCATAGAATAAAAACGGTTTATATATATGCCTAAATACCAAAAACATACTTTTTGTCCCTTAAGACCCAACTTTGTGATCTCAGCCCACTGTGCGCCACCTGGCGGTTGCTTCGATCTAAAAAAAAGTCAAGGAAAAAACAAAACCAAACATCCATTACATACTTATTTATTAATAGAATTTACAAAATTTAGTTCCGATATTTACAGTGTCCCAAAACGACGTATGAACAATATTATTATTATTACATTAAATAATAATTAACCGTATTATTATCAATAAACTATTATCTACACATACTAAACGCAACATTGAAAGACTGAAATAAACAAATATCAAGACATTTTAATACCTATCTAATACATAAATGGGCTGATGTATTATTTTTTCATTTTCTAATAATCGCCTGAATAAACGTTGGTACAGTCAGCCAAGAAAGTGGTCTACCACTTTTGACAAAAGTTTCCGCGACACAATCTTATTGCCAGGGAAAATTGACCTTGTTGTTTCATGACGTTCAAACGAATCTCAACCGTAGGGTGGTAGACCACATTTTTTGCTGACTGTACATTTGCTATTGATATTATCTATCACACCTATTGGCATTTTAATATTATTCTATTTAATAAAATTCTGACCAATCAGTCACGGATCTATCTCTACTGAGAATTAAATACCTATGTGTATATTAAATATAAAAACAGTATTTATTGCAGCATTAAAAATTGTTTCTGTAAGGGCGATCAATCTCGCGATTAACCTAGTGCGCAGGGCATACTACAGTGCACACGTGTGTGCGCAGACACAGGTGCACTATCTCACTGGATCGTTGGCACGATTGGTAGTGCGACAAGAGTCGTGGGTTCTATTCCCATTCGGGATAAATATTTATGTGATGAACATCGATGTTTGTTCCATATCCGGGTGTTATTTTTTACCACTGTGTATACTGTTGATTCTGATGACTAAGTGCGTAAAAATCAACATCCTGTCTTCTAATGTGTAATATTTATTTAATTTTAATATTTATCTATATATCAGTTAATGTTTTATGAAACCCTTTCTGTCGAGTCGACAATTTGACACTACCAAACGCCAAGATACTAAAAACGTTATAATCCTAAGTAAATACATAACGTATATTGTACCATGTGATACATAGCCATATACACCGCGAAATTTTTAGCTTTTGTTTTCCCGTAGCAGAACAATTTACCTTTAGTAGTTTTAACGAATCATGCTAGTTTTATCGTAAAAAGTAATCATCTCTAAAAATTAATCATCAACTGGAATGCGTGAGAGGCGATAGTTCTTATACAAGATGTAACGTAATCAGGTACTGCTTGCCGCATAAGATGATTAAAGCTAAATAAGCTCTACGCTCTGAGTTATAATAGTATTTATTGATTTGAATAAAAAAAACTGCACAAATTTATTTTACTGCTAAGAAAGAATCATTTTACTACTGGAATACAACCACTAAAATTTCACGGTGTACAATAGTCTTTTCGACTTTTAATGCAATGTCGACATAGCTTCAAAACCTATAGTAATATTTAAAAATCTTATGAGATGTTGCTAAAATTGTATAAACATTATTTTTCATTTATATTACAATGGTTAAGTGCCATGATTTTGTATATAATACCTATTCGAGGCGCAGAATTCACAAATAAGTGTCAAATTTAAAAAGTAGCTATGTATATGCTTCTTTATATACATAATAACTAAACCACTCCTTAATTTTTATTCCTTCCAATAAGAGTCTTATATCTTAATCATTTCCTTTGTAAGGTACAAAATATATTTGTATATTATACTATGTTAAAGTATATAATTATTATACTATTCATTAAACACAACGCTAATTCCACGCCTCTAATTGCATTCCTTAATCGAAATATACTTGAAAAAAAAAAGTCACATTCAATAGTAAAATCCCACAATCAATTTTGCGCTCACAACTAAGATATTTAATAATAAAATATACTTTTCACACTTTAATGTCTTTTCCAATCGGCAGGCTTCTTCAACACAAATTATCCATTCAAATTGTTCACTGAATCATCTTCTAGTCTTTACCAGACTCTTCTTTTAGACCTTAGGTTAAGCAAAGTTTGTATGGATTCGCCGCTAGGGGCGCTGTATAGTTTATGGTCCTCCAAATGTCATTGATATGTCGCAGTCATCTGGTTGAATCAGCGATTTGATTGGATCACTAGCGAGTTTATTAAATGACGACATTCAATTGAATGACTAGGTCGAACGTTGAATGAACAATCCTCACTCAACGTCCAACAAGTTAGCGGATTGAAACATAGCCCTTTGAACATAGCGGACGTAAAATCAGTCAGGTGATTGTAATTTAGTTCATATTTTTTCCACTGCGGCGTTATTGCTCATCAAAACAAAGATGGCGTCAAACAGCTGGTACAGAACTAATCGAATAGAACTGTGTTGATATTTTTTGAATGAAATTGAGATTTAAAGTGACTTATTCGTAAAAAAATTGAGACAGCATGGATGTTCCGATTAATACGCTGCCGCCGGCTACTTTAAAAGAAAAATTTCTGGCAAAACTGGCTGAATACGAAGAACAAAATAAAGATTAGTTGATTATTATTGTTTAGTGTATTTGTGAGAATTAGGGCTAATGTGACTAAGTGTTCTTGTTGCCGTGAACACAATTACCTTTTCAGGATCCCAAAGAAAACCTTGGACTACCGAAAGAATATTGGAGGTTATAAATAATGTTCGAAAAGCTAGGGTGTCCATGATTTCTAAGGAAGCCAGGACATCTATGGATTATAACTGGATATCAAAGTACGATATAATGGTTATAGCTAAAGAAGTTTTTTTAATATTTAAAGACCCCTGACCCAAAAAAAAGTACGCAATTATTATGACAAAAGGTTAAAAATGCTAAACCCTATAAAAAGCACAAAATAAAGTACCAACTAAAGCGAGGCATAACCGCTAATTTTGAACTGCAAATGGTTATCTTGGCCTGCTGTTGACCGTACGTATGAATTTTTTAGCCTAACGTTAGAAGCACACATTAAGAAGTATCTTAAGACTTAAAATTGTTAAAATTTATATTAAGGTGTGCTATGTCATACCTATCCTCATTTTTTAAATCTAAAGTTAGTTATCTTTTAAGTTGCGAACTTATGGTCACCCTAATCAAACATTACAAAGTCAGCTATATCACATTCAACGATTACGCTAAATGACGTTCAGTCAAGATGTTGAACGTTACATTCAACAACTTCACGAGTTGTCCTTTAGTCATTCAATTGAACGTCGTCATTCAATGAACGCGCTAGTGATTCAATCAAATCGCTGATTTAACCAGATGACTGCGACAGTAACATTACGTTAGAATGAGGGTTTTCGCCTATGAGAAATCCATTGGATGGCAAGACGTAGATATGAGGTTTAACTGCAACGTGATTGGTGAGTATTGACATGTCTGTCAATGTCACGTCAAAAATAACCAATCATGTTGTAGTTGGACCTAACACCTACGTATTGCCATCTTGTGAATTTCTCATACGCGAAAACCCTCATTTAGTATATGTTTTGACTGCTCCTCCACTGTTCTGTACATCGTCTTAGTTAGTTAGTGTAATCTTGAATGACAGACCGTAACATAACGGGTCTTATAAAACAAGAAATATTGAGAATCTGTCCTCAAATAGGGTAGAAATCTAATTATATAAAATTCCCATGTCACAATGTAAGTTACCGTAGTCACGGCTTTACCGATTTTTACCAAATTTTATATGCGAATTTTATATCAGTAGGTCTGATAGACTACTATATTTTTTTTAATAAATTACGTCAAAATCATGTAGTCCACGCAAACAAAGTCGCGGGCACATCTAGTCAGTACATTACAACAGGGGAACATTAAGCTTCCTCTTTTTTGAAACCGGTTAAACGTCTTTGATAAGGTCAAAAGAGGAGTCCAGACAAACGCAGAAGAATCAAATCAAAACCCATTCACACTTGGCCGTTTGAAGAACACCTTTAAGAAACACTATTCCTTCTCGCTCTTCTTCCGCCGTCTCTTCTCCGTCTTGTCCGCTTTCTTCTTCTCCGTCTTCTTCTTCGTCTTCTTCTCCTCCGGGTCCGGTGATACGAACTCTTCCGGTCTACGCTTCTTAGGCGGCGATTTGATTGGGGATTTCTTCTCCGGCGTGGGTTGTTCCTTCTTGGACGACCTCAGTTGTTTGGGCGACAGTTCCTTCTCGGGGGACGAGTTCTTTGACTTCTCGCTGTCATTGCTTGCTTGCTCCTTCTTTCTAGTTCTTGCTTCCTTCTCTTCTTCGCCGGGGATGCCGAGTATCTCCGCCCACTGGTCGGGAGGGGGCGTGGGCTGTTTCCGCTCGTCTTCGTCCGGTTTCTGAGGGCAAACGGAGACGGGAGCCTTCAAGATACGGTTTGAACGGCTGTTATTATGGAAATACCGGGTTGTGACGAGACCGTTTTCATCTTACACAGCGCTTTCTGTATGCAAAGCATTTTATGAGGGTACATTTATTGTTTTCTTTTTCTAACTGAGAGACGGTGATGGCTTGGAGTAGCCTCGTCATCATCACCGCACTTGCGGATTGCTCTCACTACTAAGCCAAAAACATTATCATTTGTATGACTTTAAAATATGTCTTTATGGGTCTACACCAATCGTAACCCAGTCGAAACGTCGGGCAGTAAGTAGCTATGTAATTTGCTACTCCTAATATCGCGTGGAGACCCATAAAGACATATTTTAGTGTAATGGAACGCGAACGTCTAAAATCTTGTATGACTTTACCTCAATTTGTGTGCGTATTACCAGTTTGATAATCCATAAACCACATAAAAATATTTGAGGATTTCTACAAAAGAAAATAATGTAAAGTTTGTCTTTGAGCGACCAGATTCAATCGATACGATCAACAAAAATCAATTTACGTTGCTATATTGTATTACAGAAAGCCATTGGACAATTTAAATGTAATACTTTGATTATACAAAAACGTATGTAAGGTGAAAAATATCAATGACAGTTTTTTTCCATTACCATAAATTTTTCTGACTTTTTAAAATCTCGTCACGCGTTTTGGTTTGAACCAATCGGTATTTCCAAAATAACAGTATATTTAATTTAATTCTTTCTCAAAAGCGAACCTGCATCGGACGTGAACTAAACATAAATAACGGCCTCAGGTAAAAACGTCAATTTTTTTTTAAATTTTTATTATTAAATTAATAATTAGGGAGCCATGCAAAATAATAATTCTTGTAGAACGTTCTAGATAACCGCATCATCACATATTATTGTTAGTATAACATACAAACAAATGAAAACCTTATTTAAGCACTAAATAAAAATATAACAAAATCTTGTATTTTTGTTTTGGAGAAACAAAAAAAAAAGTTTGATCCTTTAGACAAAAAAAAAATGTAGTTTTCTTTTCGTTATTCATTTATAATATTCTTAAAATAATGCAAATCTTACAAAGGTGGGCACTGTATAAGAACAACCCCTTACCGTAAGGCAAGTCGATACGATCTCCTCCGTAAACGCGGCAGCCGGTATTCTAGAACGTTCTACATTATCCTAAGGCCGTGTGTCATTTATCTGCGGGGTATAAGCTACCGCGTGCGTTGGCGTAAACATGTACGGGAAGGCCGTTTAGGGGTGGGCGGTACTTATCCCAAGCCTACCCCCGATAGTATAAGGGGTGGGCCGCTCGTGTAACAAGCGCAGCGAATCAAAGACAAAACTCAAAAAGACCTACCCCTTTGAAACCTGCTAAATAAATGTTATAAGAAGATAATTTTTATACATATTAATAAGAATATGTACAGAAACATACTTTTACCAAGCAACACTACTTTATCACTCGGTAAGCTTAAATTGGTATGCTGAATTTTAATGTATCTTACGAGACAATTTTAGACCACATACGCAATTCCCACCCCAAAACGTATCATTATTAGCTTTCCCACCCCCATACATACAACCGACCTACCCCTAAATCGCCCAGCTCATTTAGCCGACCCACCCCGTTACGTTTACGCCAACGTGCGCGTCCGATGCAGGCGCCGTACAAAACCCAGGTCCGTAGCTTATGGCTATCTTCTCGCTCCGTCCGCCCTCCGTGTACCGACAACGATCGGACCTCACTGCAAATAACACTCAACACACAAGGGAATAAAGTACAGAATTGCATGTTCGAACCTTGCAACCTATGCAGTATTTTATGGACACAACACTTCCCTAAACCTATTCGACTTAGTAGCTACTAGTAATGTAAAATCATAACTTACTTAGCCACATTTCTCTCAAAACGTAGTTCTACAGTTGTTTCAAAATCATAATATAAAATAGAAAGACTCAAATCAAAGGCACGCGACCAACATCTTAACGTGCCCCCTTTGTAATTTCGGATACAATAATCCAGTCGATTAAGCTGGTTCTTTAGAACAGCCTAGCCCGGGAGTTGAACCCGGTATCTCTCCAGGGGTTCACCCAAAAATCAGCCAAACCGACAGTATTGTTTTTTGGATTATTGTCACTTAAGACAGATATGATTTGTGAACAAACAGATCAGTAGTTAAGGCTTCAATCAACGCAGTATTGCATCGTAGAAACTTAGCAATTTACTTGCTAATGCACTCAGCATTCAATTCAAAGATTCATTATTAAACCGTATGCAAAATTTAATACAAAAAAAAACAATAGTTCTGTACTTTATCTCTCATGTAGCAAACATAATAAACACTTTCACTAACACCGTCCGCGGTAGGGGCGCGCCCCCGCAGATCATGACAATCGGCAAACGTCGGACACCACAACGCGACATAACGCGTCACGACGCGACATAACGGTACATAAAGCGCCACAACACGTGGTATCAAAACTTCACGAAACAAATCATTTTGTCATTATTTTGTTAAATAATCTGTCGCCGTAAAAATTAAAACGCTTCATTTTCAGGCATACAAATCACTTTTTTAACGTCAAAACGAGCAAGACGTCATTTTGAAACATCCTGGTTCAAATATAAAACAACATCATATACAAAATGTAATCAATTCTTCATTTGAACACCCTGTAAATGGTTATACGCGAAACAGGTTCACTTTTGTAATAACACACACATAAAAACACATGAAATAATAAATTCGCCATAGCATCATAATCGTCGAGAAGTAAGTAGCTATGTATTTGCTACTAATTTTATCGCGCATAGACCCAAAATAAGTAGTATTTACCATTAAAAATGGTAGTCCCATCATCTAGATCAGACGTCAAGGGTGAACATCGATTTTACTTTTTACTGTATAGACTCCAAATCCCCAAAAATTAACATCAAAGAACTAAAATATGTTTGAATTGATTATCATTATTAATAAACTTCTTTAATTGCCTTTCATTGTGATAAAAAAAGACACAACCTCGACTGCATGTTGTTTTACAAAAAAAAACACCAATTTCTTTTTAACTACTAATATGATGACTTGGAGTAGCCTTGTCATCATCACCGTACTTGCGGGGGAGCGGATGGCTCTCACCCCCCAAAATACCAGCAGTTTCAACCTTCTGCAATAACCTTAGCTCTTAGTACTCACCTCCCCCTTCTCCTTCTTCTTCTTGCCGTCCTTGTCGCGCTCTTTGTCCTTCTCTTTCTCCTTCTCCTTGTCTTTGTCCTTGTCCTTCTCTTTGTCCTTGTCCTTGTCTCGCTCTTTGTCTTTCTTCTCTTTCTTGCTGCTGCGGTCCCGTTCTGCAAAAAAGGAGGTATTTAGGTATGTGGAAACGCTAACTCAGGAAGTTTGCTATGTTTTATTATGCATGAGAGGTAACAAGAAGGGATCCACAACCTAACTATTTTAAGGCACAACATCCCAGGCCTATTAATCTCAGGCGACAGCAGCGGCCCAGATTCCCTAAAAAGAGCCATAATACGGCGACGGCACCAATCAATCTTATTTTACTGTCATTCTCTCATTCGCTCGACCGCCTTGTATCTTGCTCCTAGTCCTTATATATCAGATCTATCGTAATAGAAATTAGGGCATGGAATGTCCTAGCTCATGTTTTCCCACTATCCTATAATCCCGGGCTCCTCAGCTGAAACGGCACCTAGGCGTCAGGGTATTGTGCACATATAGACCTTACAATCAGGCCACTTACCATTAGATGGAGAAAAACAGGTGTCATTGTTAAAAAAAAAGACATCACTGCTGTTCTCCACGGCCTTTTATCTTACACGTAGTCCACCTTTAGTATCAGATCCAGCTTCATCAGAGACGGCACCAACCTTTCTCCTCTTTCTTCTCTTTTAGACCCAAACTAAAAGACAGAGACAGCATTAACCTTTCTCCGTCCGTAATCGACCGTCTGTATCACATCCACTGTAATTGACCAATCACCAACTTTCTTCTTACCTTCCTCTCGTTATCTCGACCGTCTTGTACCATGATTCTCAATCTTTCTTCTTTCTCAGACCCATACTAATAGACAGAGACAGCACTAACCTTTCTTTTACCCGTACATCTCTTTTTTACATAATTCCAGGTATCTAGGCAGGCCTAGGTAACAGGCTCAATCTTACGAGCGCTTACCACTACGTGTGAGGTGACACTGGGTGTCTTTAGGCTCTACAGGCATCTAGGCAGGCCTTCAGGATGAGAGCGACATTCTCAATAGAGTCTATTGTGCCTGTCGACCTCATATTTAAAAAAAAGCACTAACCCTTCTCCTTCCCGTCCTTCTCCTTCTTCCTCTCCTCCTTGAGCAGCTTGCAGTACTCCCTAAAGTAGTCCTCTCTGACGGAGCTGCTCTCCACGGCCTTGTAGCGCGCCTCCGAATCGACCTTCTTCTTCACATCCGCCCATCGGAGGTGGCGGTCCACCGACTTCTCTTTGAGCAGCGCGATGAAGTCCGCCTTCACCTGGAATGAGGGCGTTGGTGAGTGGAGGCAACAGCTGGTGCGGTGGAATTGGCGCGCGGCGGCCGGTCGGCGGTGGCGATATCTCTTTAGAAACTTCGTATATTTATCTTTGAGAGCTGTGGATTTTGAGTGTATTTGTATGAATAAAGAAAACCGTGAGTTTCGCGTTCCATTGTTGACTAGTGACCCGCCGATATATATAAAAAGCTTCCTCTTAAATCCCTCGATCAAAATCAGTTGTGAAGTTTTAAAGATTTAAGCATACATAGGGACAGACAGACGCGGGAAGCGACTTTGCTTTATACTATGTAGTGATTAAATTTCCGAAAAATAAACGTATTTACTCATGAACCATATTATTTTAATTTATTTATTTATTTAAAACATACATACATACAATTATGTAGTTCTTGATGCTATATCAATAGCCAATCTAACGACCTTACTTGGCCACTCACAAAACAGATTATATAGGACTATAAATACTATTTGTAATAAATATTGGGATAGGTCCCCGCCGAAGAAAATAGAACTGTTGTCTTGCCTGTGACCACGAGCGCTGTAAAGAGCTCGAAACGTCGGATCTCTAATGTTTAGGATAACATACACGCGAGTTAAATCCGTAAAATTAGTTTTATTTCATATAGAAATGGTGTGTTTTACCTAGTAAAGTATTTACTATCAAATAAATTATTTTGAATTTGAGGATTTAGTAAAAATTGTAGTTATAATTTGTAGAAGAGCGTCTATAGAGTTTTGGTATAAATTTCTTGAAGGACTATTATCTTAATAGAGCAATGTTGAACGACATTCAATTAATCACGGGTTTAGAGTTCGCGATATTTAAAACTAGGTAAAATGAACTAATCTTACGCGGTGATATTACAAGAGAGAAAAAAAGATCGATACAAATAACATCCGAATTTAAATTTTTTTATAAACGATAAAAAAAAAACTCAAATAGGAATATACATTTTATTGTAACTTTAATGCACCAAATAAATACTTTAATTTTTTTTTTTCATTTCATATAAGTTATTATGGGGATTTTGGATCTACATAATATACAACTTATAGTTCAACAGAAATCACACATCTACTAATAATTATTCGCATAGCAATCGCCATAACGACGGCCGACCGCCGCGCGTGACCATAAACAATTCTCGTACACAATAAAGCTGAAAGAAAAAATAATTAATGGCTGAAAAGAGATAGACAATGCATTAGCACCTGTGGAGGGAAAGAGAGATTAGATCCTGAAAGAGATTATTTGATTAGTTCACGGATAAACGGGAGCAATGGAGTTTGTGTATTATTTTTTTGAAATTCATAATTTAAGAGTGTTGAATTTATAATCTCTACTTATATTATAAAGCTGAAGAGTTTAGTTTAATTGTTTGAACGCGCTAATCACAGGGACTACTGGTACGAATGATATACCATTTATCGAAGAAGGCTTTAGGCGATATAACATCACGCTGCAAGCAATAGGAGTAAAGTAACAATGGAAAATGTGTAAAAAAACGGGGGGAAACGCGGAAAAAGTCGCTGACACAGCTAGTTCTTCCATAAAATCGCTGTACTATTGAACATTTGATTCACAATCGATACAGGCAAGAAACAACAAGTAGTGAGCTATCTATTAATTCGTTATTGTGTGTGTTTATCTTTATTTCGACTATACGATACGACGCTGAAATCAATCTAAATGACTGGACACAAACGCAAAAAATCATTCGTTTTGAATGTTTATTTTTCATGAGTTCGAGAAGCGAGCGCCCATGGGTAAAAATCAGCTCGGCAGATATAATTTTCTGTCTAATCGACTACACGCGTAAAAGACGATTATTAACATAACAAACTCGATTACTCACATTCACCGCACACACCTACATCCCTATTTGTTTCTACTATTTCATCATTTACAAGACAAACCAACATTACGAGTGATATGTAAAATTTGCAATTTTTTACAACTTTCTACAATTTCTCATTAAACCAAAGCGTTAAATATAATAGATTATCTGATCAGATATCAATGTAATTAACGGAGACATCAGGCGCAGGACCAACGGCTTAACGACTCTAGGGGGGTACTAAATACAAAATTTTTGGCCGGGAACCGGGAATTGAACCCGGAACCACTCGGTATTTACACTCGGTACCAACATGCCATCGAGACAGTAAAGCGCCAGCATATACCAGAGATGTGAAACCAAAAAGTTTTCAGAATTCACCAATTCGGGAATCGAACCCGGCTACTTAGCGTAATGTTTGCCTTCCAGAGCAAAATTTAGTACATCTTATTAATTATTACTTTTATTATAATAGCTTAACTCTCGAAAGACCATAAAATATTTTTAGCCAACTTTTACGAGGATACATGAACTATAAAAAAATATTAATTAACAGTTTTAATGTAACAAAGATAAGAAAGCCTTTTAAAGTGTTAAGCTATAATATATTAGGAATGAGACCAACAATGTAGTCCTTCGAGCCAGATAAAACGGCCATCTCAGATTATTTTGTACGCAACAGCCAAATTGTTATTATTGTTTTAATGTGAATTAATCTAATATCAATATGTGGATCTCATAATTTAACAATGTGCACACAAAACCAACATTTTATAATACCTTACTTATTTATTCATTGAAATTGTACCAGACTTTTGTCTGTTTTGAATTTGTTATATTTTGCATATAAATAAATAAATATCTGGGTCATTTCAATACACAGTCATTTGACTACAAACTAAGCAAAGCTTGTATTATGGGCGTCGTATATGATTACATGGTACCCAGTAGAACTTTCATAAGTAAATTATCAATGTTGAGAAATACATCTTTCAAATATAATTCCTGTTATTATATTAACCACAACAAGTCAAAAACTACAATGGTAAATTATATAATGTTGGCAGTAGTGTGCACCTACACGTAATATTGGTTTGCCTTCCTAAGTTAATTAATTTAAATCTACTAAGACTTTACATTCATTATCACTTTTAACAATTATTCATTTCAAGAATTAATCATTTTCCAGAAAAAAAATCCTTGCTTTGACAATAATTACTTGATTTAAATTTCCATCATGATTTTAATTCTCTTTACTGATATTATCAAGATTACTTTTGTGTCTCTGACAGATAATAAATAGCTCACAAACATTTCACAATCATTCCATATTCAGCACTCACATAGAAAAAATATTGAAACATCTAAAAAAAGAAATTTAATACTTTGTAGGATCTTATTACAAAATATTTGCGAGCCACATAGAAAAATAAAAATAAATATAAATGTAAGAAAATGCTGAAATAAAAACTTGATTAGTAAAACCTACATTGAACCTAATACCATTCTGAATTCAATTCAATTTTGTCAACAAATCTATTATATTTACACAAATCTATTATATATTATATTTTTCATGATATTTCCATCACCATTTATATATTTATATTTATATTCGACTCATACTAAGCTCGTCAGACGTCGTCGAGGCATGCAACATCTGCTTAACTATGAAAGCTGTGTCTCTCAATTCAACATAGTACATTACCGAAATATTAAGGGGAATTCTTCGACAATTTCTTGGCCTTGTTAAGTCAGGCTGTGACTGTGTGTTCGATTGAAGACTGAAATATTTCTTTCTATACTTTTACATGTGAATAATGTAGCGGGCTGCAGTTGATGATTGATAGAAATATAAGTTATGGATCATTCGGTCAGTAGTTTTTACTGATACATTCAATCTTTCATATCTATGCATACAAATTGTAATAGCACTGTTGAGTACTAAGTGCTTTGATTAATGCAATTAATATGTAATGTTGACTGCTTAAGTTAGTCATTTCATTATTTAAATCACCTAAAGATACAATACGTTATTCATTAATTTCATTTCGCATCTTCGTTCAGTAGGTCATATTTAAAGGCTACGATTTCAGAGTCTCTATAAAGAGTATGAAGACTACTTTCAACCTTTGTCAATCATTGGAAATATTGTCAATCATTAACCAAATGATTAACAGTGTGAGTACAAGCATACTCAGTCTCCATATACTTTCTCATAAAGAAGTTCACTCCTTCGTATAGTCCATTTATTCGTTCAATTATAAACAGCATCTTTGAAACGTTTATTAAATCGCCCCATCTTAATTTAATGAGTGTTAACGTGTAAGAGAAATCCACTAGATGGCAATACGTAGGCGTGAGGTCCAACTGCAGCATGATTGGTGAATATTGACATGTCTGTCAATGTCACGTCAAAAATAACCAATCATGCTGCAGTTGGACCTCACGCCTACGTATTGCCATCTAGTAAATTTCTCATAAGCGTTAACCCTCATTAATTAAATATTGTACCCGTTAGAACTGCTTACTGGCAACCCAAAAAGACCCAGTGGGGTCTTTTTGGGTGCTACAGATAAAGTAATCTGGCCGAATACATTTGATTTTGCCATCGTCTCAAAATAAGAACTCTACTACATGCGTTTAAATAATATTTATGATCAACCACTCCACGTGATTTCTTTCATATTAAAATAAAATAATTTATTTTCAAACTCCGTGTGGTCGACTGGCGGGAAGTGGCGCAGGACCGGCCTAGGTGGAGGAGCTTAATATCGGAGGCCAAGACTCATTTTGGGTCGCTGCGCCAACCTAGTAGTATTTTCAAAATGGCATATACAACGTAGGTTACTTGTAGTCGCCAAACTAGGTAATCCTGTCTCTTGGGGACTAATTTGAATGTCACAACTTAACTCTTAAGATAAAGTTAATCCCGTTGTTTTTATGTCGGGATAAAAAAGGTTTGTATTTACCACAATTTTAATCAAAAAGACTCAATTCCAACTACAACAGCCGCTACCAAATCTCCCATTTCAGTCTTCATCCGCAACACACCATGATATACTTGTTGGCTTATGTTATATCTAACCTTATATACTTCGTGGCGGCCACTGGTGGTCAAGTGACGTTTAAGTTCGATCTCATATCGAATAACCATTCCATTTCGGAACTGTTGTTAATCTCGGTTTACGCAGCCGTCTAAAATAAGAACTCTGGTTGAGTGATTTATGTCTATTTTTTTAAATATCACTTTACGAACGGGATATGCCCGACCATAATCCCAAAAAATATAAAAAGGTTTTTGTAGATAACTACAAAATGTTTTAACTGCGAAAACAGTTACATACGAAAAACAAACTTTTTCGATCGCAAAATAAACTGTTTCAATCACAAAATGAACTGTTTTAATCACAAATTAAACTGTTTCAATTACAAAATCAACTGTTCCAATTACATAATCTACTGTTTCAATTCAAAATAAACTGTTTCAATGTCCAATAAAGCGTTTCAATCGCAATTACCACTGAATTCAACATCAATCTACTTAAGTTTCGTAACAAAATCGAGATCCTAGTTTAGACGGCGTGTTTTGTAAGTGTGTGTATGTGTAACCCACCGGCGTGCCGCGGCCGCTCCGCGCCGCCGCGCTACCCACATACAACTGGTACTGTTCGGGCCCGCTGCGACGAGAGGCCGATAGTGTCTCTTGGTGGCGCCGCGTTCGTCCAAATGCCACACGGCTATAGATTTGTTTTATGGATATCATCAATATGGTAATGGAGTGGACGCATGGCGGGTCCTTTCGGACTCTTTTAGTTAAAGGGGTTCAATTAGACAATTCTCGAAGTTGATAGCGATGATAAAAATAATATTTAGGTTCATTTTTGTAGAATCAACCACTGTTAGTTTAATTGGTCTGGTGTTAAGTTGACCAAGGTTTTTAATGTAACGATATTCGTTAATATAATTAGTACAAAATTTATCGGCGAATTTAAGCTTTTATTTAAGCTATCAGTTCACAAATAACATATAACTGCCATTTTTTTTTCAATTCTTTAGAATGAGACTGAATAGTCGAATTATAGTTGACTACCATACACGATCAAATTGATCTTCAGGAAATTTTAATATCATCACTGTATTCTTTTACTTAAAAAGAGTTTTAATTTACAATTAGCATCATAAATATTTACTGCCAAAAAAATTAGGGGCTTAACAACGTTGGGCCCGACCATGAGACACGCTCGCCATATTGGAAAAAAAAAGACAAACATTTGGATAAAGTGATTTCGATAGACAAAAACAATTCTGGTGCATCAATCACAAAAGATAATATCTGCAACATATTCTAATTTTTGTAATCGACAAAATAAAAACATCATATGATTGAAATAAAATGTAAGTCTATTTTTTTTAAGATCAATTGTCAACCCAAAGTATTGCGAACACTTGGTCAAGAAAAAAATTAGATTATGTCACAGATACCTAAAATCTGCAATCTAAATTAGGGAGATTCATCAAAAAGTCATTTAGAATACTTGGAATAAATATAAAAATCTTTTCGCACAGCAAGAAAATATCAATCACTATATAAATTACCTTGTTTATTTGGATTCGAACCAAACTGAAGATTTCATACCATACTGGAACTTTTAAATCATTTCTAAAGACTTTCACTAAATCAAACCAAACTTATGGCACGGGGTTCGAACCCGAGACCTCAGTTTTGTTAATCCTATAAATGTATCTAATTTAAGAACTTCGCTCTATTTTGATAAAGCAATTTCTATTTTACCCTAGACTTCTTATTCTCGATGGAACATATATGTGACAGACCCAATATTTTATATCGTTACTTTCACAATAAATTGTTTTTGATTGTAAATAAGCTTGATATTCAGTTATAAAACCGTTACTTATTCATCAGTCACATAAATTTCAGATAATTCAAAGCTAAAGAGACAAAATAAATAAAAAAATATGAAGAGTAATCAAAAAATCACTTGTAGTATTTACCACAAGATTTTTCATAACAATTTTAATATTTTTGAAAGCAAGCAGGTCTTTGTTGCAAGTTACTTTAATAAATCATTTTTTCTTTAATAGGTTGGTAAAAGGTATTCTCGAACTTTGAATAAGTAACAATTTTAAACTGCTGTTTTTTAAGCATTTCTTTGTTGATAATTTCCTAAACAAGGTGGGGACATAGAATCTGTAAAATATTGAGCACGGCCATGGCACATTATTATCAATTGCATCATATTATCACGAATACACAAAATTATCATTATCATTGCACAAATTCATCATTATTATTGCACAAAATTTATCCTAATTATTGCACAAATCATCATCATTATTGCACAAAATTATCATCATTATTTATTGTACAAAATTCTGTACTTTTCATCATTGGCGTGGATGAAACGCGTAATTCAATGTATTATTTTTCTCACGTTCCGTATAAACAATATATTTTTTCTATGAACTAAAGGGTCCATTCAACATAAATTTAATAGTAAATTATCTAAATACCGTAAAACTCGCACTTGGCCAGCGTGGTTGACTCGCGGCCTGACCGCCCTAGTTTAGGGTAGGCCCGGGCCCCAACAGTAGGGACGTATATGGGCTGACGATGATGTAGATTTTATTAAAGGAAATAAAATGTGCATGTTAAGAATCTTCTTTTCCTGAAATTCAGTCGAAAATGCCATGGCCGTACTCACAAAAAAGTTTAAAAAGAATTGTCATGCATTTGATAATTTATCATCAGTCATTTTAAAAAAAATGTTATATCTATGGCGAGTTGGCGAGGCGGATGTAGGAGTCGCAGTACCTATTACCCAAATCAGGAATCGAATGCGAGATTACTTCGTATTAAAATACTGAGATTCATATGTTTTCTCAATGTTTCACTTCTTTCAAAAATACTTTTAGGATAGCTCTAGGATAGCCCGACATTTCAGCCTTGTTGCAAGTGGCATGACCAAAACTGTTACATGTGTGTAACCACAACAGTGGGGCTACCATGAGTTTAAAACTTACGCGCTCGATATCGCCTACGTAAATATGTCTATGAAAAACTTGTACAGCGCCGGCTGGTGGTTACGCGAAGAACTAAAATCGGCCGTATGAAAAAAACAACTCGATAGGTTTTTAACGTAAGTTAGTTTTCGATAGCCAACTCATGGTAGGCCCTCAGATTCAAATTGTTACTACATCCCCCGTAACTGCCTCGTTGGTCTATTGGTAGCAAGTGCTGCGTTAGGACCGAGAGGTCCCCGGTTCGAGTCCGGGGTCGGGCAAAATTTGTGTGAGTTTTTCTGTAATGAAATTACTCAGCCCGGAGTTAGGAAGTTGGCGGTTGAACGCCCGTGCCTCGGAAAGCACGTTAAGCCGGTGGTCCTGCGCCCGATCTCTCATCGGTTATGTCGGATTGCCGTCTCACCGAATTATGAGAGTAAGGGAATAGAGAGTGCACTTGTGTTTCGCGCGCACACTTGTGCACTATAATAATGTCCTGCGCACTTGGCTGATCTCAATTGAGATCGGCCGCCATGGCTGAAATCGATCGGACGCCTTACATCCCCCGACCCCCCCGCCCGCCCCGCCCCGTCGTCCCCGCGCCCCGCACGTACCTGCTCGCGCTTCTTCTCCTTCTCCTCCTTCTCCTTCTTGCGCACTTCGACGACGTACTCGTTGAAGTACGTGGTGCGGTCGCGCGGCTTCTCTATCGCTTTGAACCGCTCGTCCCGCCCGTGCTTGGAGGAGAAGTCGCTGAACGACGATCTGTGGGTGGAATGGAATACATTAAGGGTCATTCCACTTTTTAGTGCAGGTATTTTTGTCCCCCGTAGAAAATATTAAATTATTAAGGTAAATTTATAAATTTTAAAAAAAATTACACATCAATGTAAAATAGACAGCAACAGTGTGCGGACCGTACTATGCAGTTTAGTTTAGTAGTAGTTTCAGTGGTATTTCCCAAAAATACAGTACAAAAAATACTACCTTTAGGGACGTAACAAAGTTGTATAATTTTGAAATCGAAGACTACAAAACGTCGAAATAAAAAGATAACAACAGTAAAACACACATCCTATTGCAGATCATTATTTGATTCAGATATAAGTATAGATTTAAATGTACGATAAATATCAAAATTTAACGGTTTATTAAAGTCATAAAAACCTGCACTAAAAAGTAGAATGACCCTTAAAAGTCAATATTTTGGTAAAATTATTCTTCCCAAATTAGTCTTTATGGGTTCTACACGCGATATTAAGAGTAGCAAATTACGTATTCACAACCGCTGTGGCAGACGAAGACGGGCGGCGCCAGTTCGCTCGCGACCACGATTGGTGTAACCCAGTCTGCACGTCGGGCAGTAAGTAGCTATGTAATTTGCTACTCCTAATATCGCGTGTAGACCCATAATTTGAGTGTAATGGAACGCGAAAGTCTAAAATCTTACAAAAATAATTCTTCTTCATAACGGTTCGTATGTACGATTATAAGACGATTTAATGGTAATGAAAAACATCGTGAGGAAACCTGCACACCTACGAAGAAATTCGTAGGTTGTGTAGTCGACCAACCCGCACTTAAGCCAGGTTGACTACGGCCTTATCGCCCTAATTTAAGGTAGGCCCGTGCCCCAGCAGTGGAGACCTATATAGGCTAATGAGGATGTTGATGATGATTCTTCTTCTTCATCGATCTTGACACTGTCAAAGTGGCCGCAAACAGTGGTATTTGACTCACTCGACACAAGCGCCCCTAGCGGCCAATTCCCACGCGATAGCCCCCATTGTAGTTAAGTGGTCAGCTACTTGCTGGCTCCACTGTTGACCGGGGATTTGAACGGTAACAGGTAATATGCAGGAAAAAATGGACGGCTTCAATAAGGTGGGCGCGTTTCCTGGAAGGACGGGTGTTCAAAACCCCAGTCAACAATGGAGCAATTGAATTTTATTCGTTTTTCAAAATACTAAAACAGCTAGTCGAAACGTTGGACAGTAAGTAGCTATGTATTTGCTACAACACCTATAGGGGTGAGAGCCATCCGCTCCCCCGCAAGTCCGGTGATGATGACGAGGCTACTCCAAGCCATCATAGTAAGTCAGGCGGTACTCACTTGGAGTGCAGCTTGGCCTCGTCCATGAGCTGGCGGAAGGCGGCCTTCTTCTGCTGGAGCCGATTCTTCATCTCCTTGCGCTCCTCCTCGGCGCGATCGCGCACGTACTGGTCGAATACCTGGAGACGGAAAGAAACATGGTTTACTAAACGTATATCTCACTACATATAGAGGAAAATCCCAGAGCCGCCAGACATCACTTATTTTCTAATGGACAAAATATATACGATTGAGTAGTGGTGGGGTGTACTATCATCATATGACTAGTTGCTACCTTGACCAGACGGCCATTTTTCAGATATCAACCAATCAAGGTACATAGAAACACTGCTCACCTCACTTAAATTCTGATGGCTGATTTTAACATATATTTCACACAATATCATTAAAAATCAGGTTTTATTACTCCCAGACACATGCGGTCGGCGGTTTTACCTTACAGACGCTTTAAAGCTATGAAAAAAATTTTACTTTTACTTAATTTTACTTATTTTGTGATGCTTGATTTTTATATATGTTATTCAAACAACTATTTTAAAACGTTTTGCAAACGGACAGACCGATCCAAGGGGCCAAACATTCACCAGACCCAACTGTTTTAGATTTTTTTTTAATTGAATTTAGTTAAGTTTTTCTAATAAAATAGTTTGTAAGGTACAATTCTATAATTATTGCGGTCAGATGAGCACTTTTTAGTTGTTTGAATAACATATATAAAAATCAAGCATCAGAAAATAAGTAAAAGTAAAATTTTTTTCATAGCTTTAAAGCGTCTGTAAGGTAAAACCGCCGACCGCATGTGTCTGGGAGTAATGAATCCTGATTTTTAATGATATTGTGTGAAATATATGTTAAAATCAGCCATCAGAATTTAAGTGAGGTGAGCAGTGTTTCTATGTACCTTGATTGGTTGATATCTGAAAAATGGCCGTCTGGTCAAGGTAGCAACTAGTCATATGATGATAGTACACCCCACCACTACTCAATCGTATATATTTTGTCCATTAGAAAATAAGTGATGTCTGGCAGCTCTGGGATCTTGGACCAATAGTATAAAGCAAACTACATAGTAGAATTGCTTTCCGTCTACTACCCTAAATAAGGGCTATCAGACCACGAGTCATCCACGCTGGTCAAACGTTGTTGGTCGCGGCAAGAACTTACTAATCTCACGTCGCCACACGTTTACTGGTCAGTTCTGTCTAACAGCGCCATCTCTTAGTCGCTGTAAGAACTTACTGGTCTTACGTCGCCACACGTTTACTGGTCAGTTCTACCTAACAGCGCCATCTATTGATCGCTACCAGAACTTACTAGTCTTACGTCGCTACAGGTCTATTTTGTCTAACAGCGCCATCTGTCGGTCGCTTTTACAACTTACTGGTCTTACGTCGCCACCAGTCTTTTCTTCAGCTCTCTCCTGGCACATATATACTAATTAACATATCTATGGTGCTCCAGCCCCTCACCTGGCGGCGCTCCTTGGCGTCCAGCATGAGGTAGCGCGGGTCGAACACGATCTTGTGCAGCTCCTTCTCCCACGCGCTGAACGCGCTCACGTCCTTCTCGTGCAGCATGGCTCTGAAGGCCCGCAGCCGCTGCTCGTGGGGCACTAGCCATGTAGCCATTAGTATGAGAGATGTGTAGCAGCGCCATCTGTTGGCCGCTGTTGGAACTTACTAGTCTCATCACGCGTCAACTGGTCAGTGCTGCCTAACAGCGCCATCTCTTAGTCGCTGTAAGAACTTACTTACATCGCCACACGTTTACTGGACAGTTCTACCTAACAGCGCCACTTGTCGGCTGCTTTTACAACTTACTAGTCTTACGTCGCCACATGTCTTTTCTTCAGCTCTCTCCTGGTAGCGCTCTATGTGGTTAGACATTAGTTTATCTACATATCCATGGTACTCCAGCCCCTCACCTGGCGGCGCTCCTTGGCGTCCAGCATGAGGTAGCGCGGGTCGAACACGATCTTGTGCAGCTCCTTCTCCCACGCGCTGAACGCGCTCACGTCCTTCTCGTGCAGCATCGCTCTGAAGGCTCTTAGGCGCTGCTCGTGGGGTACTACGGCTCGTTCCCGGGCTGCTCTCATCTCGGCCTCCGCTGCTGACGTGCTGGACTCGGCTGTGGGCTTCTTTGGTGCTGGGGCGGCGCCGGCTGGTGGAGGAACAAGATATTAATCCTTTGCATTGTAATGACGAGCGTATTGCCACCATAATTTATACCTTATTCCCTCAACATACATTTCATTTTTATATATTAATCTAACAAGATGACCTGACTCCACCTGATGGTAAGCGGCAGCTAGATCCACATATGAGGCGACAGGCACTATAGACCATATTGAGCCTATCGCACTCACCCTGAAAGTCCGCTTAAAAGGAGACTACTGCTGCGGCAACAAGACAAGGCGTGGAGTCTCGCATGCAAATTTGCAATGAAATTTTCAAAATAGTATACTGGTTAAAGTGAACACCGAAAAACAGATTTGGGATGTCAACGCCGCAACCACAAGTGCGGGTTGCTCGACTACACAACCTTAGAATTTCTTCTTAGGTGTGCAGGTTTCCTCACGATGTTTTCCTTCACCGTTAAAGCGTCGAATGATGGTACATATGAATTTCAAATTTGAAAAACACATTGGTACTGGCGGGGTTTGAACTGGCGACCTCTCGCATGGCAAGCAACGACCTTTACCACTCGGCCATCGACGCTTTTTAACCGACTTCAAAAAAGGAGGAGGTTCTCAATTCGTCTGTATGTATAATATTTTTTTTTTTATGTATGTTCACCGATATTTTCGTCAATTATAGACGGATTTCAAAAATTTTTTTTTGGTTGGATACAGTTCACTTCCGAGGTGGTCCCATTTTCACCAGTCCCGGATCTGATGATGGGATCCAGGAGAAATCGAGGGCAACCCTCAAATTTTATAGGGACATGTACCGCGTTTTGCATATTATCTGAAGTTATATTGGCATTTGCTTCTGGAAATCATAATCTTATGATGCTGAGCTGATGATGGAAGGTCAACTCCTTAATACTTAGGAGTAAAAGGATAATTCTTTCAATACTGTATACATATTAAGACTACTAGTTATAATATCAGTAGCATTATAGGTGAGCTGAACTAATAGGGTGACCAGTCTAGGATCTGATGATGGGATCCAGGAGAAATCGAGGGCAACCCTCAAATTTTATAGGGACATGTACCGCGTTTTGCATATTATCTGAAGTTATATTGGCATTTGCTTCTGAAAATCATAATCGTATGATGCTGAGCTGATGATGGAAGGTCAACTCCTTAATACTTAGGAGTAAAAGGATAATTCTTTCAATACAGTACACATATTAAGACTACTAGTTATAATATCAGTAGCATTATAGGTGAGCTGAACTAATAGGGTGACCAGTCTAGGATCTGATGATGGGATCTAGGAGAAATCGAGGGCAACCCTCAAATTTTATAGGCACATGTACCGCGTTTTATATATTTTCTGAAGTGGTATTGCTTCTTGCAATCATAATGTTATGATGCTGAGCTGATGATGGAAGGTCAACTCCTTAATTGTTTGGAGTAAAAGGATAATTCTTTCAATACTGTATACATATTAAGACTACTAGTTATAATATCAGTAGTATTACAGGTGAGCTGAACTAATAGGGTAACAAAAGATTTAACACTAAAAAGTATGAAAAAAAATTGTAAACAAAAAAAAAAACCGCCTTCAAAAACCCGACTCACTAAAAATTACAAAATAATATAATACGAACATTTATAATCATCTGGGTATGAATTTTATATGTTTTTGAAGGCGGGGCCAATCAAAATTTTGAGGAAAAAGAAGCACTCTGTGCTTGTCTGTTTGAAATATAAACGGCACCGCCTTCAACAACATATAAAATTCATACCCAGATGATTATAAATGTTCGTATTATATTATTTTGTAATTTTTAGTGAGTCGGGTTTTTGAAGGCGGTTTTTTTTTTGTTTACAATTTTCAAAGCTTCAACATCAAGTCATAGAATGGGGAATATGCACACATTTTTTTTTTTATTATAGAAATCAATCTATCTATCGAAGAAATATGAATGTAATTCTATTTTTCAATTTACTTTAACGACAAGCGAGATATAGCTGTTTAAAGTTCCCGGGTGGACAGAGAGATCCGATATGGCAGATGACGTCACAATTACACTACGGCCATACGCGATCCATAAAAAACTCCGTTTTGTAAGAAAGAGATAGAAAATTAACTTTAATTCCTTATAAATCCTTCGTTTGTGAACCGATTTTCATTTTTATTTCACATTTTAGTATATGTTTAAGCCTTTTTTCATAAGTTGTTGAAAAATTCAAGATTGCAGATTTATGCATATTCTCTATTCCTTTATCTTAATCACTAGTTGACCCGACAGACTTCGTCCTGTCAAAAAAATAGGAAAAAGAAAAGGGCTGTTTTTAGGGTTTTCCCGGCAATTATTCGATTTTACATCGAGTAATTGAAAAATAAGATATTTCGTAAATTTAACTTGAACACCACTAAAATCGTTATTGTGGCTAAACCTTAAAGGATAGACATATGCTATCGCAGACTTTTTATAGAACTTTTTGAGAAGAATAATTCCCCCATACATTGTTATTCTGTATTTTGAGTTATTTCAGCAGCGCACGCAATGCAAGCCTCCAAAAAGCTCGTTTTTCTTCCGTCCGTCTGATAACTGTTACGATTACTCTAATAATTTCTTAAGTAGGTACACCTAAATTATACACCTATAGAATCCCTGGAATGTCTTCTTTCCATTATTGAAAACCGCATAGCTATTGATAAAGTAGTTTTTGAGATCCTAGGTAACGAAACACATTTTGGCGCCCTTCGCAACTTCATTTTATACTATGTATGTATAGATTTAACACAATACGTACTGTCATCGGTCTTCTTCTTGGGCGGCTCGTCGGAGTCGTCGGTGTCGGTGTCGGCGGCTCGCTTCAGCTCGCCGTTGGACGCCTTCGCCGCGCCCGCCGCCGCCGCCTCCTTGCGCTAGGGAGAGAACAAATAAATAAATATACAACAACAACAAATAATAAGAACAAATAATAAATAAATAAATAAAACTGACTGGCTCGGTGGAACAGTGGTTAGTGACCCTGGCTGGCGGTTCCAAGAGTCGCGGGTTCGATTCCCACTCGGGACAAATATTTGAGTGATGAACATCGGTATTTGTTCCGTGTATGGGTGTGAATATGTACTTAAATATGTATTTATAAATATCTATGTATGTGTCTCTGACGCCCATAGTACAAGCTCTGCTTAGTTTGGGGTCCGATCACCGTGTGTGAAAATGTCCGTAAAAAAAAAATATTACACATACATTGATCTGATCCCGTGGTAAGTAGCTTAAGCACTTGTGATACAGATATCAGAATCAACAGTGGATACACAAATATACTTAAACTAGCGGCCGCCCGCGACTTTGTCCGCGTATTAATGGGTTTAAGTAGCAATGATGTATTAGAATAGCCTACATGCCTTGTAAAATTTGTTATTCATTAGTGAAAGTTCCGTCAACGTTCTCCCATAATACGTTCCCCCCCCCTCCGGTCGAATTTTGAAAAAAAAAGTAGCGCTGGTGTCTTTCCAGTGTGCCAGGTACCTCCATACCAAGTTTTAACAACTGACCAACAACGGTAAACCCGATGGGAATTGAAAAAAAAAATTGTCTATATGTTATTCCAGAGTGCCAGCTACCTTCATACCTATAAAAATGTACGTTAAATCTTATGGATTGAAATTAGTACCAACAGTCGCCGCTAGCAATAACAACGGACATCTCGTAAGATTACATGCGTTTTTGACAATCAGCGCCATTTCTCCCTCCACCCACTTCGCACGGTCCCAATATCCTTACTAATATTGTAAACGTGAAAGTATGTATGTATGGATGAATGGATGTTTGTTACTCTTTCACGCTCAAACGACTGAACCTTACAGTTAAACATTACGGAGCGTTACAGTGGGGGGAGGGAGGGGTCAAGAATCTTCAAAAATTGCGTTACGTAATACTTGAACGCTATCTTAAGACTAGCTGTGCCAGCGACTATTGCCTAAAGCCTTCCTCGATAAGTGCTCTATACGCAACACAAAAAGATTTTTTCAAATCGAACCAGTAGTTCCTGAGATTAGCGCGTTCAAACAAACAAACAAACAAACAAACTCTTCAGCTTTATAATATTAGTATAGATAAGATAGGTACCTGCAGCTCCTGCAGCGCGACGGGCGGGTGCGAGACGGCCTTGTCGACGTCGGCGCGGCCGAGCAGCGCCGGGGGCCGCTCCCACACGCTGGAGTGCGCGGTCGGGTCGCATCACTGTTAGTGACTGTGTGTGTGTACATGTGTCTGTGTGTAGGTACCTGCAGCTCCTGCAGCGCGACGGGCGGGTGCGAGACGGCCTTGTCGACGTCGGCGCGGGCGAGGAGCGCCCGGGGCCGCTCCCACACGCTGGAGTGCGCGGTCGGGTCGCATCACTGTTAGTGACTGTGTGTGTGTACATGTGTCTGTGTGTAGGTACCTGCAGCTCCTGCAGCGCGACGGGCGGGTGCGAGACGGCCTTGTCGACGTCGGCGCGGCCGAGCAGCGCCGGGGGCCGCTCCCACACGCTGGAGTGCGCGGTCGGGTCGCATCACTGTTAGTGACTGTGTGTGTGTACATGTGTCTGTGTGTAGGTACCTGCAGCTCCTGCAGCGCGACGGGCAGGTGCGAGACGGCCTTGTCGACGTCGGCGCGGCCGAGCAGCGCCGGGGCCGCTCCCACACGCTGGAGTGCGCGGTCGGGTCGCATCACTGTTAGTGACTGTGTGTGTGTACATGTGTCTGTGTGTAGGTACCTGCAGCTCCTGCAGCGCGACGGGCGGGTGCGAGACGGCCTTGTCGACGTCGGCGCGGCCGAGCAGCGCCGGGGCCGCTCCCACACGCTGGAGTGCGCGGTCGGGTCGCATCACTGTTAGTGACTGTGTGTGTGTACATGTGTCTGTGTGTAGGTACCTGCAGCTCCTGCAGCGCGACGGGCGGGTGCGAGACGGCCTTGTCGACGTCGGCGCGGCCGAGCAGCGCCGGGGCCGCTCCCACACGCTGGAGTGCGCGGTCGGGTCGCATCACTGTTAGTGACTGTGTGTGTGTACATGTGTCTGTGTGTAGGTACCTGCAGCTCCTGCAGCGCGACGGGCGGGTGCGAGACGGCCTTGTCGACGTCGGCGCGGCCGAGCAGCGCCGGGGCCGCTCCCACACGCTGGAGTGCGCGGTCGGGTCGCATCACTGTTAGTGACTGTGTGTGTGTACATGTGTCTGTGTGTAGGTACCTGCAGCTCCTGCAGCGCGACGGGCGGGTGCGAGACGGCCTTGTCGACGTCGGCGCGGCCGAGCAGCGCCGGGGCCGCTCCCACACGCTGGAGTGCGCGGTCGGGTCGCATCACTGTTAGTGACTGTGTGTGTGTACATGTGTCTGTGTGTAGGTACCTGCAGCTCCTGCAGCGCGACGGGCGGGTGCGAGACGGCCTTGTCGACGTCGGCGCGGCCGAGCAGCGCCGGGGGCCGCTCCCACACGCTGGAGTGCGCGGTCGGGTCGCATCACTGTTAGTGACTGTGTGTGTGTACATGTGTCTGTGTGTAGGTACCTGCAGCTCCTGCAGCGCGACGGGCGGGTGCGAGACGGCCTTGTCGACGTCGGCGCGGCCGAGCAGCGCCGGGGGCCGCTCCCACACGCTGGAGTGCGCGGTCGGGTCGCATCACTGTTAGTGACTGTGTGTGTGTACATGTGTCTGTGTGTAGGTACCTGCAGCTCCTGCAGCGCGACGGGCGGGTGCGAGACGGCCTTGTCGACGTCGGCGCGGCCGAGCAGCGCCGGGGCCGCTCCCACACGCTGGAGTGCGCGGTCGGGTCGCATCACTGTTAGTGACTGTGTGTGTGTACATGTGTCTGTGTGTAGGTACCTGCAGCTCCTGCAGCGCGACGGGCAGGTGCGAGACGGCCTTGTCGACGTCGGCGCGGCCGAGCAGCGCCGGGGCCGCTCCCACACGCTGGAGTGCGCGGTCGGGTCGCATCACTGTTAGTGACTGTGTGTGTGTACATGTGTCTGTGTGTAGGTACCTGCAGCTCCTGCAGCGCGACGGGCGGGTGCAGAGACGGCCTTGTCGACGTCGGCGCGGCCGAGCAGCGCCGGGGCCGCTCCCACACGCTGGAGTGCGCGGTCGGGTCGCATCACTGTTAGTGACTGTGTGTGTGTACATGTGTCTGTGTGTAGGTACCTGCAGCTCCTGCAGCGCGACGGGCGGGTGCGAGACGGCCTTGTCGACGTCGGCGCGGCCGAGCAGCGCCGGGGCCGCTCCCACACGCTGGAGTGCGCGGTCGGGTCGCATCACTGTTAGTGACTGTGTGTGTGTACATGTGTCTGTGTGTAGGTACCTGCAGCTCCTGCAGCGCGACGGGCGGGTGCGAGACGGCCTTGTCGACGTCGGCGCGGCCGAGCAGCGCCGGGGGCCGCTCCCACACGCTGGAGTGCGCGGTCGGGTCGCATCACTGTTAGTGACTGTGTGTGTGTACATGTGTCTGTGTGTAGGTACCTGCAGCTCCTGCAGCGCGACGGGCGGGTGCGAGACGGCCTTGTCGACGTCGGCGCGGCCGAGCAGCGCCGGGGGCCGCTCCCACACGCTGGAGTGCGCGGTCGGGTCGCATCACTGTTAGTGACTGTGTGTGTGTACATGTGTCTGTGTGTAGGTACCTGCAGCTCCTGCAGCGCGACGGGCGGGTGCGAGACGGCCTTGTCGACGTCGGCGCGGCCGAGCAGCGCCGGGGGCCGCTCCCACACGCTGGAGTGCGCGGTCGGGTCGCATCACTGTTAGTGACTGTGTGTGTGTACATGTGTCTGTGTGTAGGTACCTGCAGCTCCTGCAGCGCGACGGGCGGGTGCGAGACGGCCTTGTCGACGTCGGCGCGGCCGAGCAGCGCCGGGGCCGCTCCCACACGCTGGAGTGCGCGGTCGGGTCGCATCACTGTTAGTGACTGTGTGTGTGTACATGTGTCTGTGTGTAGGTACCTGCAGCTCCTGCAGCGCGACGGGCGGGTGCGAGACGGCCTTGTCGACGTCGGCGCGGCCGAGCAGCGCCGGGGGCCGCTCCCACACGCTGGAGTGCGCGGTCGGGTCGCATCACTGTTAGTGACTGTGTGTGTACATGTGTCTGTGTGTAGGTACCTGCAGCTCCTGCAGCGCGACGGGCGGGTGCGAGACGGCCTTGTCGACGTCGGTGCGGCCGAGCAGCGCCGGGGGCCGCTCCCACACGCTGGAGTGCGCGGTCGGGTCGCATCACTGTTAGTGACTGTGTGTGTGTACATGTGTCTGTGTGTAGGTACCTGCAGCTCCTGCAGCGCGACGGGCGGGTGCGAGACGGCCTTGTCGACGTCGGCGCGGCCGAGCAGCGCCGGGGCCGCTCCCACACGCTGGAGTGCGCGGTCGGGTCGCATCACTGTTAGTGACTGTGTGTGTGTACATGTGTCTGTGTGTAGGTACCTGCAGCTCCTGCAGCGCGACGGGCGGGTGCGAGACGGCCTTGTCGACGTCGGCGCGGCCGAGCAGCGCCGGGGGCCGCTCCCACACGCTGGAGTGCGCGGTCGGGTCGCATCACTGTTAGTGACTGTGTGTGTGTACATGTGTCTGTGTGTAGGTACCTGCAGCTCCTGCAGCGCGACGGGCGGGTGCGAGACGGCCTTGTCGACGTCGGCGCGGCCGAGCAGCGCCGGGGGCCGCTCCCACACGCTGGAGTGCGCGGTCGGGTTGTAGAAGAACACGCGCCCGTCGCCCGTCCACACCACGCACCTGAGAACGTTGCACAGCTTTACAGAGTGTTCACACCTAGCGATTTTTGGGCGATTCCACGCTGCGATAAATAATAAATAATAATAATAACACAGGGATAATCGTCGGCTGGTGCCACATTACATATTAAGATCATACAAGTCATTAAATGGCCTCTACGTGTTGCGTTTGGCCCCTCGCACGCCTCCCAAATATCCGGGACTCTGTAGTCCCGAGCATTGGAAATCACTGATAATAATAATAATATTACACAACATCACATACATTGATCTGATCCCGTGGTAAGTAGCTTAAGCACTTGTGTTACGGAAATCAGAATCAACAGTGGATACACAAATAAACATAAATATATTTAATAATACACCCAGACACGGAACAAACACCGATGTTCGTCACACAAATATTTGTCCCGAGTGGGAATCGAACCCACGACCCTTGGAACCTTAGGTTATGAACCTGGGTCACTAACCATTGTTCCACCGAGCCAGTCAATGCGACGTTGCCGCGAGCTAGGTTACGCCTTATCCACGTCCCCTTTCCCTCTCATATCGATGTTCCGGGAGGGAGGGGAGATACGGCTTTCAGGTCGAGTGCGACAGGCTCAATATGGTATATTGTGCCTGTCGACCTCATAATTATGTGGATCTCACTACCGCTTACCAGCAGGTGGAGTGAGGTCATCTTGTTAGCTCATTATAAAAAAATCCAACATGCCCAGCCCACTTAGCACATGCGCCGCATTCTGCAGCGCAGGTCCGTTCGTGTTGGAAATATGAACGCAGCACGCGGCGAAATCGCCCAAAAATCGCTAGGTGTGAACAGGCACTTAAGAGTTAGTGAAAAAATAGAGGGGGGACATTCCAACATCAGCCCATATACGTCCCCACTGCTGGGGCACGGGCCTACCCCTTAATTAGGGCAGTAAGTCCTTAGTCAACCACGCTGGCCAAGTGCGGGTTGGATCACTACACAACCTAATAATTTCTTCGTTGGTGTGCAGGTTTCCTCACGATGTTTTCCTTCACCGTTAAAGCATCGAATGATGGTGCATATGAATTTCAAATTTAAAAAACACATTGGTACCTGGCGGGGTTTGAACTGGCGACCTCTCGCACGGCAAGCAACGACCTTAACCACTCGGCCATCGACGCTTTTGACGAGAGTGTTATAGATAGTAGACTTACCAAGGAGTCCCGGATATCGGCGTGCTGGAAATCGGCCGGCTGCGGTCCTGTTTCAGCTTCTCCTTGTCCGCCTTCTCTTTCTCCGCCTGCAAATAAAATTTAATTTATTAAAACTACAATCACATTACATGCAAAGTGTTCGTCTTCTTTGTGTTTGGTCATCTATGTGTTCGGTTACCTGTGTTTGGTCATCTAAGTGTTCGGTTATCTGTGTTTGGTCATCTATGTGTTTGGTCATATCTGTGTTTGGTCATCCATGTGTTCGGTTACCTGTGTTTGGTCATCTATGTGTTCGGTCATCTGTGTGTTTGGTCATCTGTGTGTTTGGTCATCCATGTGTTCGGTTACCTGTGTTTGGTCATCTATGTGTTCGGTTACCTGCGTTTGGTCATCTGTGTGTTTGGTCATATCTGTGTTTGGTCATCTATGTGTTCGGTTACCTGTGTTTGGTCATCTATGTGTTCGGTTACCTGTGTTTGGTCATCTATGTGTTCGGTTAACTGTGTTTGGTCATCTATGTGTTCGGTTATCTGTGTTTGGTCATCTATGTGTTTGGTCATATCTGTGTTTGGTCATCCATGTGTTCGGTTACCTGTGTTTGGTCATCTATGTGTTCGGTTACCTGCGTTTGGTCATCTGTGTGTTTGGTCATATCTGTGTTTGGTCATCTATGTGTACAGCCATCTGTGTGTTTGGTCATCTGTGTGTTTGGTCATCTGTGTGATTGGTCATCTGTGTGTTTGGTCATCTGTGTGTTTGGTCATCTATGTGTACAGTCATCTGTGTGTTGGGTCATCTGTGTGTTTGGTCATCTGTGTGTTTGGTCATCTGTGTGTTTGGTCATATCTGTGTTTGGTCATCTATGTGTTCGGTTACCTGTGTTTGGTCATCTATGTGTTCGGTTACCTGCGTTTGGTCATCTGTGTGTTTGGTCATATCTGTGTTTGGTCATCTATGTGTACAGCCATCTGTGTGTTTGGTCATCTGTGTGTTTGGTCATCTGTGTGTTTGGTCATCTGTGTGTTTGGTCATCTATGTGTTTGGTTATCTGTGTTTGGTCATCTATGTGTTCGGTTATCTGTGTTTGGTCATCTATGTGTTCGGTTATCTGTGTTTGGTCATCTATGTGTTCGGTTATCTGTGTTTGGTCATCTATGTGTTCGGTTATCTGTGTTTGGTCGTCTATGTGTTTGGTTATCTGTGTTTGGTCATCTATGTGTACAGCCATCTGTGTGTTTGGTCATCTGTGTGTTTGGTCATCTGTGTGTTTGGTCATCTGTGTGTTTGGTCATCTATGTGTTTGGTTATCTGTGTTTGGTCATCTATGTGTACAGCCATCTGTGTGTTTGGTCATCTGTGTGATTGGTCATCTGTGTGTTTGGTCATCTGTGTGTTTGGTCATCTGTGTGTTGGGTCATCTGTGTGTTTGGTCATCTATGTGTTCGGTTATCTGTGTTTGGTCATCTATGTGTTCGGTTATCTGTGTTTGGTCATCTATGTGTTTGGTTATCTGTGTTTGGTCATCTATGTGTTCGGTTATCTGTGTTTGGTCATCTATGTGTTCGGTTATCTGTGTTTGGTCATCTATGTGTTCGGTTATCTGTGTTTGGTCATCTATGTGTACAGCCATCTGTGTGTTTGGTCATCTGTGTGTTTGGTCATCTGTGTGTTTGGTCATCTATGTGTTCGGTTATCTGTGTTTGGTCATCTATGTGTTCGGTTATCTGTGTTTGGTCATCTATGTGTTCGGTTATCTGTGTTTGGTCGTCTATGTGTTTGGTCATCTGTGTGTTTGGTAATCTATGGGTTTGGACATCTATGGGTATGGTTATTGTGTACAGTCGTCTATGCGTTCCGTAATCCATGTGTACAGTCATCCACGCTTACGGTTATCTATGTGTAAAGTCATATATGTGCGACAGCGGGGCCGGCGGGGCAGGCTGGAGAACTTGATTGTTCATCATCTGCCATCTTAGGTAGGTTGATATTTTTCGAAATAAACTTGCAGCAAATAAGTATTTTAATCAATTTACGTAGCAAAGTACAAATAATATTAAAACACTAGCGCGATGTAAATGGATTTCAAACGAAACGCCAAGAGTTCTACACCTGCGCCCGGTCAGTATGGCCGGTACAACGTTAATGCCACTTTTGAAAATAGGCATAGACCACCTCCAAATATTGGGTGCGTTTAGCCGATACACAATCTTGGCAGCACAGAAAGAAAAATGGCGATTGCTGAGTAGCATAGGCTGACGCGGCTGAGGAATGCTAGATGGCGATATTCAGATTGATTGATTGATTCGTCATATGGCGGCATATTCAAACGTTAACAGCTAACTTCACTTCTCTCATTTCCACTCAGCATGGTTCTGGCCGATACTGTAGTCAGAATTGTCGAATGCTGTTCAGCACTCTTAGATTCTGACCAGTCTGTCTGTCGGCTAAACGCACCCCGTGACAGCGGTCAATGTCATAGCTTGAAGCTTAGTTGACGTTGACAGATGACGTCGACAGCTGACGTTTCGCTCGATCGAAGCGCCAACTCGCCGACATGTGCATATTCTAACCTTCTCCTTCTCCCTGCGCTCGCGCTCGGCCTTGTCCCGCTCCTGGCGCTCCCTCTCCCTCTCCCTCTCCCGCTCCCTCTCGTGCTCTCTGTCCCGCTCGGCCGCCGCCGCGCGCTCCGCCGCCGCCGCCGCCGCCGCCGCCGCCGCTGCTTCGTCGTGCGCGTCCACGTCTATCACTGTTGATAGGATAGTAGGTTAGATAATATGTTAGAAGTTCTATAAGCAACCAATAGTATTGATTGATTGATTTTGTGCTATGTTTTGTTTTTTTAGTCCCCTATATTTTGAAAATTTTCTATTGTGTCTAAGTTTCTAGTCAACAGAAACAACCAACCAACAATCTCTAGAGCTCAGAAGCATATGGGCGGATGTGCAGATTGGGCAATATTTTTTTATTGAGTAGCAAAGAAATACACTTCTTTCTCTTTCTATACCACTGACAGCTATATTTCTATCCCTTTTCTGGGCTAAGATAATTTCGTGCATAATGTCGGTTCTGACAGCTTTTCCAAAATCATTAGAACCTTAAAGTTTGCTGCTGCCGCTGCTTCGTCGTGCGCGTCCACGTCTATCACTGTTGATACGATTGCAGGTTAGGTCTATGTCTATCGCTATACAAATTATGCTAGGTTAGACCAGTGTGTTACAAGTTCTAAGATCCGTGTGTTTGAAGTTCTAACAGTTATATTACAGTTATATACTGAAAGTCAACAAAATTTTTTTTTTTCATATCTTATTTATTATGCTCTTATTTTTTTGTCAATATTAGAGCTGTTTGTGGACGGTAGTGAGCTGATGATGATGAAAGCTGTTAGTATGCGAAATTATATCTTCTTATATATAAAAATGAATCGCAAAAATGTGTTGGTAAGCACATTACTCAACAACGCCTCAACCAATTTGGTCTGAATTTTAAAATGTTCGTTGAAGTCCAAGGATGGTTCTTACGGCGAGAAAAAATCGAATAATTGCCGGGAAAACTCTAAAAATAGCCCTTTTCTTTTTTGACAGGACGAAGTCTGTCGGGTCAACTATTAATCTATAATTATTGAAACCCGAGCCGACACGACGTCAAGTTTTCTAAACACCCTCATATTATATCTCTCACATTTAGGGTTAAATTGGTTCCAATATTCGAAAATTAATCTATTTTTACATGAGAATAGGCTTTGATCGTAACAAAATTATAAGAGGGTATGCGTTATTTACGTACATACTTTGAAATAAATAAGTTTTTTAAACTAAAAACTTACATAGAGCGGGTAATTGTTAGAATATAAGGGACACTTTACTCTCCATACTAATAACAATAAAAGTAGAACCAGTAGTTCCTGAGATTAGCGCGTTCAAACAAACAAACTCTTTAGGGTTATAATATTAGTATAGATAAAACATAAAAATAAGATTCGTATACGCACTCTCACCTTCGATCTTGCTCTCGTCGACTTCGACTTTGTCAAACTTCTTCCTCTCCGCTTTCTCGCCGTTCTCTAAGGCTATTTTGTTCTTGAGCTCTGAAAAAGAATAAAAATCAATTGTACGAGCAACGTACGTTTAGCCGAATCATCACCATTTCACGCCATTTGACCTAATGAGGGTTTTCGCGTATAAGAACTTCACTAGATGGCAATACGTACGTAGGCGTGAGGTCAAACTGCAGCATGATTGGTTACTTTTGTCGTGAAATTGACAGACATGTCAATATTCACCAGTCACGAAGCATTTAGACCTAATATCTACGTATTGCCATCTAGTGGATATCTTATACGCGAACACCCTCATTGTACAATATCGCACGATCACTCATCACTCATACAAATCAGTTCGCAATCAGCCATCAAGAGCGCCGCGCGTACTCATATTGTATCATCCCTTTTTTGTCAAGTTATCAGTTAAATATATTTCAAGTTTAAATCATAAAGCTTTATCATTTACTAAATCATATTGTTTCGGCTAACCCCGAACATCAATAAAGCGTCTGACCGATTTCGGCCATGGCGGCCGATCTCAATTGAGATCAGCCAAGTGTGCCGGACATATTCCATCCAGCGACTTCGTCCGCGTTTACGTCCCGTTTTTTACACATTTTCTATTGTTTCTTTGCTCCTATGAAAAAATGGTCTCATCATCATCATCATCATCAGCCCATATACGTCCCCACTGCTGGGGCACGGGACTACCCTAAACTAGGGCGATAAGGCCTAAAAAATGGTCTATCGAACACAAAAAAAAATTGCTCAATTCCTACCAAAAGTTCCCGAGATTAGCGCGTTCAAACAAAGAAACAAACTCTTCAGCTTCATAATCCTTACTAATATTAAAAATCCGAAAGTAACTCTGTCTGTCTGTCTGTTACGCTTTCACCGATTTAAATGAATTTTGGTATGGATAGGAAAGGTTATAGGCTACTTTTTAACCGACTGCGCTATAAGTAATTTTGTACCGATCTCTCATCGGTCATGTCGGATTGCCGTCTCACCGAATTATGAGAGTAAGGGAATCGAGAGTGCACTTGTGTTTGCGCGCACACTTGTGCATTATAATATGTCCTGCGCACTTGGTTGATCTCAATCGAGATCGGCCGCCATGGCTGAAAGCAGACGCCCTTATACATACATAATACATAAAGTCACGCCTTTTTCCCGGAGGGGTAGACAGAGATCACTTCCAGCGATCCACTTTTCACCTCTGTGGGAACGTGACGTGACGGGTTGTGGACCACGTCGACCATTCTGCCTTGTGCATTGTTTTAACAAGGTCATTGCGTTCCCACGAGTTGCGTGGATATATGACGGGGGAAGGATACCATCGCCTCGGATGATTTGGACTGAGTCGATAGTAGCTCGAGGAGCCGGGGTCGCTTACTCGTATACCCTTCACCAACCACCGGACAGATAGTTGTGACTGGGATCCCCTTATATTATTTTCTAGCGGCCCGTCCCGGCTTCGCACGGCGGGACTTAAGATTTTTACATAGTTTTACGTTTTATTATTAAATTATTAACTTCGAAGTCCCGTCGCCAAAATGACATAACTTTGGAGCAAACATCTAAATCATTAATACGATTGTTATGGGTAAACTATAAAGGTAGACATGTTCTCTCGCGGACTTTTTAAAGATAATGTTAAGATGAACAATTCATCCATAGAGCATTTTTGTATAACTTTAACTATATGCTCAGCGCACGCCACGAAAGGCGTCAGAAACGATACTTTTCCCCCGTTTTTGAAACATTTTCGGAAACTGCTCCACAACTATAGTACCTAGCGTGATATTATATAGCCTATGTTACTTCTGAATAATGCAGCTTTCTAATGGTGAAAAAAATTATTGTAATCGGTCCAGTAGTTTTGAGTTTATTCATTACAAACATACAAAAATACAAATCTTTCCTCTTTATGATATTAGTATAGATTAGTATAGATGTATGTATTCCGGCCTCACCCTCGAGCTCCTTGAGCGGCTTGGGCTTCTCCCACACGCTCTCCTGCTTGCCCGCGTTGTAGTAGTAGGGGCGGCCGTCGGGCGCGCGGTGCGTGCTCCACTCCGCCGCGCGCGCCGCCAGCTCCGCCGGGATCACCTGGGATTATTGGATCGATGAGTGAATGAATGAAGTTTATTTCTCAACACAAAAACAACAATAAAAGGCGTCCGACCGATTTCAGCCGTGGCGGCCGATCTCAACTGAGATCAGCCAAGTGCGCCAGGACAAGTGTGCGCGCAAACACAAGTGCACTCTCAATTCCCTTACTCCCGTAATTCGATAAGACGGCAATCTGACATGACAGATGAGAGATCGGGCGCAGGACCGCCGACTTAACGTGCTTTCTGACGCACGGGTCTTCAACTACCAACTTCCTAACTCCGCTGAGTAATTTCATAACGCAAAACTCACACAAATTTTGCCCGACCCCGGACTCGAACCCGGGACCTCTCGGTGCTTACCGACGCAGCGCTTGCTACCAATAGGCCAACGAGGCAGATAAAAAAACAACAATACAATAATAAAGACACAACAGGCTTATAATCCAGTCCGCAGGTATTTTTGCTCTGCAAAAGGTGGAGTAGAAAAAGTTTAAGCATCCTATTGCTTGGGTATGGCTGCCTAATTAGAATCCAAATTTTCGACCTCGGGGGGCGCATGCGCGAGCCGCCATCTTGAATTAAAGGTGCCGAAATTCGTTTTTTTCTAAATAACGTCTTAACAGTTAACTGTATGACTAAAGTGTCTATGAAAAGCATAAAGAAGACAAAATTACTTACATTTCCTTCATACATATTTATTCTGTAAGTCTTATAGGTAAAAGTTTACAAGCGATGGAAAAACAACGAAATTTGTTGATCATCGATACAGCGATTTCTTTGGCTGCAACATTTAAAAATGTTTATATCGTTGGTGAAGACGTAGATCTTCTGGTTTTGATGACAGCACTATCACCACCCCAAAGCAACATCTACCTGCTAAAACCCGGTAGAGGCAAAACAGCTGAAAGACTAGGTATACTCCACTAATAGTTTTAAATACAAGGAAGCTATTAACTACATTCTTTTTCTACACGCGTTTAGTGGCTGAGATACCACATCAGCCCTCTTCAATCAAGGGAAAATGAAATTTTGTTCCCTTGTTGAGAAAAACACTCGAATTAATGATATCATTGACATCTACGAAGATAGTCTTTCAGCTGTTTTGCCTCTACCGGGTTTTAGCAGGTAGATGTTGCTTTGGGGTGGCGATAGTGCTGTCATCAAAACCAGAAGATCTACGTCTTCACCAACGATATAAACATTTTTAAATGTTGCAGCCAAAGAAATCGCTATATCGACGATCAACAAATTTCGTTTTTTTTCCAGCGCTTGTAAACTTTTACCTATAAGACTTACAGAATAAATATGTATGAAGGAAATGTAAGTAATTTTGTCTTCTTTATGCTTTTCATAGACACTTTAGTCATACAGTTAACTGTTTAGACGTTATTTAGAAAAAAACTAATTTCGGCACCTTTAATTCAAGATGGCGGCTCGCGCATGCGCCCCCCGAGGTCGAAAACTTGGATTTCTATTAAACTGCCATACGAAAGCAATATAACGCCAAAACATTTTCTACTCCATCTTTTGCAAACCAGAGGCTTTTATATGTCCCCACAGACTGTACTAATAGTTCATATGGTATTTTTTGTAAGACTGATACAGTAGAACCCGTTTAAGACGATCACGCTTAATACGATTTCCCGCATAATACGCCACTTTATGCCAGTCCCAGCAATTTAAGATATATTTTCATACATTTCTTAACGCTTAATACGATTGTCATCCCGTTTAATACGCCCAAAACCGACAGATCGAGCGCTCTAAAAGCGCATTTTTATTATTGAAACGCATGCAACAGGGCCCGCGTCGTATAAACTTTCTGTAACGCATGCCGTAAGGTCTAATGACTGAGGTGCTATGTATGGGAAGGACTCCCCGAATGCCTTTCGACTGAGGGAAGTCCACTAATTCGGGCTTGGGTATGACTGATTTATCAACCAATGTGAATGTAGTGACAATAATGTGAACGATGGTAGTGGTGTCGTGCGTAATAAAAGACTGAGAAAGAGAGTAGACCGATATGTCTGCCCTTAGACCTACCGTCATTCTCTCAGTCCTACAGTTCACCCGTGATCATGGCGCTTGCAACAGTGCCGAAATATCGGGAGCTCATTAATAAAAAAACAACATGGTAAATATCCCGGACAGTTTCAGTTTTCTAATGTGTGTAACCATGACAGTTTAAAAGTATATAATGTGAATGTAATTTTAATTACACTACGTATTGAATGTAATTTATACGTACAATTTAATGCCTATCATACCGAAATTTTAAAATAATACATTATTATATATATACTTCGTGTTATTTTCCTATCCCGCTTAATACGCTTTCCCGCTTAAGACGCGTTTTTGATAGGGTCCCTGAGAAATCGTCTTAAGCGGGTTTTACTGTATTTATGCTAGATATAATATTATATCTGTACTAGCTGTGCCCGCGACTCCGTTCGCGTACATTTAGATTTTTACAATTAGGTTTGTATGAGGGCCACGTCTCATCATAACTGGAGCTCGAATTTAAATAGCCTATCCTGTGTCCCAGATGTCTATGTGTTTTTATACCATTTCATCAAATTCGAATAATTGGTTTAAGAGTTATGGAAAAACATACATTACATACACACATACAGAAAAAAATCTAAAAATCGTGAAATTAGTATCAGTATCATATAATGAGCCTATAAACACAATATTTTCTGAAAACAAACTAACTTACTCTGTGACCGACCCTTACAGATTTATTATTAGTAATATAGATTACAGGTCATCAGGTTCCCACCACCTCAGACAGCTTAGGATCTATTAATTTGTGACCATGCTAATATAACAATTAAATAATCGAATATTTTGAATTTTGTAAAAAAATCTTTTTTATTGTCTAAGGCCTCATCAGTGAAGACATATATGGGCTGATGATGTTGATACAATACTAATAGGGGTGAGAGCCATTCGCTCCCCAGCTAATCCGGTGATGGTGACGCAGGCTACTCCAAGCCATAATCATAAGTCTCTTAGGAAAAAAACAAAGGCAGTCTTAGTAAACAAATTCAGTATTTCGCGCGTTGCGGTTCGTAGAATCGCTAATCTATTAGTTATTTATTTACTGTATCTTCGATTTATAAGTGCCTGTAAATGCATATACACCGTGAAATTTTAGTGGTTGTTATCCCGCAGTTAAATGATTCTATCTTTGTAGTGATATTATAGATTTGTGCAGTTTTTTTTTTTAAATCAATATCGGTTTTACCAAAGGTTTAACCGAAACTCGAAAGCACGTTCGAACCGCTTTATGGCTTAGGGTGTCGAGGTTCTTCAGCTTAAGCATCGATTTCATGCGGCAAGCAGTACCTGATTACGTCACATCTTATAAAAGAACGATATCATCTTCTCGTTTTCCATGGCCGAAATCGGTCGGACTAAAGGCAAATCGTTCTGCCACGGGAAAACAACCACTCAAATTTCATGGTGTAAATAAAGAAGTTTCGACTTTGACTTTAAGCAAGGGTCCCGTTTTCACCCTTTGTCTACGGAGCCCTAAAAGCCACATGGGCTGTACCAGTGGGCTGCTGGCGTGCTCACCGTGGGCTCGTCGCGCTGCGGCTGCGTGGGCGAGTCGCTGATGACCACGGGCGAGCCCGCCGCGCCCGCGCCCGCGCCCAACTGCGTCGCTGCGCCTGAAGGACAAACCATACATTACTATAAGGTAAGGACACATACAAGTAAAATAAAGAAAACGTTTATTCAGTGACAAAAAAAATAACTTATACTAATAATAATAATAAAATATATGAAAAAAATTCAAACTGTGCCACTAAAAAGGTATGCCTAACCTCCGCTGTGACCCATAGCGCCATTGCCTCCTAGCCCAATGTTGCCACCGGGCCCCATCGCGCCTTTTTCCAAGATGGATAGACTGGCTCGGTGGAACAGTGGTCAGTGACCCTGGCTGGCGGTTCCAAGAGTCGTGGGTTCGATTCCCACTCGGGACAAATATTTGTGTGATGAACATCGGTGTTTGTTCCGTGTCTGGGTGTGATTATGTATTTAAGTACGTATTTAAAAATATCTATGTATGTTTATTAGTCTCTGACACCCAAAGGTACAAGCTCTGCTTAGTTTAGGGTCAGATACCCGTGTGTGGAAATGTCCCAGATAGTGTCCCGGATATTTATATCGGCAAGGCGGCAGGGGTAGGCAGAAATCATTTCCTTCCATGTGCTACGATCCTGGTACATCACTAGCTATAAATAATTTCTATATATGTAGTAACAAAACTCACCGCTTATAGGCACAGCAGCAGCGGCGAGGTTAGGCGGCGGCTGCGCCACCAGTGGGGGCGGCCAACCACCCCATCCACCCCAACCTCCTCCCGGGAATCCGCCCCCGCCGCCCCCTTGAGGGTAACCTCCACCCCCGCCCCCTTGGGGGTAGCCACCGCCCGCGCCGCCCTGCGGGTAGCCTCCGCCGTGACCCATAGCTCCGGGGCCCATGTTGCCTCCGGGCCCCATGTTGCCGCCGGGCCCCATGTTACCACCGGGCCCCATGTTACCGCCGGGCCCCATGTTGCCTCCGGGTCCCATCGCTCCGGGTCCCATGTTCCCGCCGGGTCCCATGTTCCCTCCAGGGCCCATCGGACCGCCCGGGCCCATGTGGCCGGGGAAACCGACCATGTTGCCTAGAAATAGAAAGAAAATATTACATGTAAGATTTAGCAAATTAGTCTCACCAACTCCCCAACGACTGGCGAAAACACAGAGCTGATATAACCCATCCAACGTCATTTATTTAGTTTGTAAAATATGTTAAAGTGAATAAGAGCAGATCTATACTGAATAATTTCGGTCAAATTCAGAAACACGAAGTTAGCCGATGCCCAATATACATATTGTTTCCCCTAATAGTACTATAAGTCTGTATGACTGTATGTCTGCTCGCTCGCGACCACGATCGGTGTACCCACCCAGTCGGGTAGCAAGTTGCTATGTATTTGCTACTCCTAATATCGCGTGTAGACCCATAAACACTAATATTATCTGTCTGTCTGTGTGTACACTCACCGGCCGGCGGCTGCGCGTGCGGCATGGTCCCCGGGGCGGCGTCGCCGGGCGGCACCTCATCCGCCTCCATGCCGGCCTCCTCCTTCTCCTTATTGGCTGCTTGCACTGTACCGGGAAACAAAAACAATTATTAGTATACAAATATCAAAATCAAGTGAGAGTGAGCCGCTCTGAGACCGGTGATAATGACGAGGCTACTCCAAGCCATCATCGTAGGGGTGAGCGCCATCCGCTCCCCCGCAAGTCCGGTGATGATGACGAGGCTACTCCAAGCCATCATCGTAGGGGTGAGAGCCATCCGCTCCCCCGCAAGTCCGGTGATGATGACGAGGCTACTCCAAGCCATCATCGTAGGGGTGAGAGCCATCCGCTCCCCCGCAAGTCCGGTGATGATGACGAGGCTACTCCAAGCCATCATCGTAGGGATGAGAGCCATCCGCTCCCCGCAAGTCCGGTGATGATGACGAGGCTACTCCAAGCCATCATCGTAGGGGTGAGAGCCATCCGCTCCCCCGCAAGTCCGGTGATGATGACGAGGCTACTCCAAGCCATCATCGTAGGGGCGAGAGCCATCCGCTCCCCCGCAAGTCCGGTGATGATGACGAGGCTACTCCAAGCCATCATCGTAGGGGTGAGAGCCATCCGCTTATTTTCATTTGTTAAAGGCAGACCGTATATACATTGACTGTCCCTCTCTCCCTATTGCATCTAGTGTTATGAATCGATCCATATGCCAGAAAACGGAAAGGACAATCAAATGGATAGATGGTGGGTTATGCCTTAAGTATAAAAACTCCACCAAACTTATACTAAAGACTAATAAGTAATTTATGTTTAACTTCACCTGCGAAATAAATTAATAATCTATACTAATAATAAATCTGTAAGGGTCGGTCATGGAGTAAGTTAGTTTGTTTTCAGATATATTGTGTTTATAGGCTCAATATATGATACTGATACTAATTTCACGATTTTTGGAATTTTTTTATGAATGTGTGTATGTATGTATGTTCCTCCATAACTCTTAAACCAATTATCCGAATTTGATGAAATTTGTTATAAAAACACATAGACATCTGGGACACAGGATAGGCTATTTAAATTCTAGCTCCAACGCGAAAGGAGTCGCGGGCACAGCTAGTACATAACAGTAACCGCACTCACCCTGCTCCTTGATCCACGGCGGCGGCTGGTTCATGAACGGCGGGTGGTTAGGCATCACCCCGTTCGGCATCATGCCCACACCGCCCGGCATGCCCGCCGGCATACCGCCAGGCATTGCACCAGGCATCGCGCCAGGCATTGCGCCTGGGAGTGCTCCTGGATAGAGGAATATACATATGCAAGTAAATTAATAAGAACTAATACACATACATTAACAAAATCTGATAAAAATATATGAACCATGACAAACAATAAATAAATAAATATCTGGGACTTTTCCACACACAGTCACCTGACCCCAAACTAAGCAAAGCTTGTACTATGGGCGTCAGAGACTGATAAACATACATATATATTAATAAATACATACTTAAATACATAATCACACCCAGACACGGAACAAACACCGATGTTCATCACACAAATATTTGCCCCGAGTGGGAATCGAACCCACGACTCTCGGAACCGCCAGCCAGGGTCACTAACCACTGTTCCACCAAACCAGTCAAAAATCAAAGGGCCAATGGTGGGAATATATCTCCTTCTGCCCGCCAAATGATGTGTATTGTAGTGTACAAGTGCAATTGTATATTTAACATAGAATAAGATAAGCCTTGATGGGTAAATTGTTAAAGGTCGTTGCTTGTCATGCGAGAGGTCGCCAATTCAAATCCCGCCACATACCAGTGTGTTTTTCAAATTTGAAATTCATATGTACGATTATTCGACGCTTTAACGATGAAGTAAAGCATCGTGAGGAAACCTGCACACCTACATAGGAATTCTTAGGTTGTGTGGTCGAGCAACTTGCACTTGGCCAGCGTGGTTGACTAAGTCCTTATCGCCCTAGTTTAGGGTAGGCTCGTGCCGCAGCAGGACATTATATAGGCTGATGATGATGATGATGATGATGCAGCATCAACATTTATTGTGAATAGCATCTGTAATTTTTGTGTTTCAAGTGTTAATGCTTGCATGTGCAACTTGAAAAGATTCACCAACACCTCCGTTCAAAGGGGATTCTAACCCATCATGGCCTTCTTAAAATCAATCATATATGCCCCATACATGCCCCAGCCAAGTATAGAGCACGGCCTTTCTCAAATTCAGAATTCAACTTCATCCACATCAAATCAACCTAAACTAAACCCGATTTTAGACTTTCGCGTTTTATTACACTAAAATTAGTCTTTATGGGTCTACACGCGATATTAGGAGTAGCAAATTACATAGCTACTTACTGCCCGACGTTTCGACTGGGTTACACCAATCGCGACCACGTTTGGTGTATGGGTCTACACGCAACATTAGGAGTAGCAAATTACGCCAATCGTGGTCGCGAGCGAACTCAGTTCAGTTCCCTCGCGACCACGATTGGTGTAACCCAGTCTGCACGTCGGGCAGTAAGTAGCTATGTAATTTGCTACTCCTAATATCGCGTGTAGACCCATAAAGACTTATTTCAGCTAAATTATACCCCTCAAGAAGAATCCACACCAATAAACAACCACTCACCGTTAGCAGCCATCGTTTCCATTTCAGCCTGCGTGATGACCTTCACCGTGGGCCCCTCCTGAGGCCTAGTCCACGTGGTCTCCCGTGTCCTCGAGTGGTAGTAATACGACTTGTTGTCCTCGGATTTGGTCTCCACCCACACTTCCGGGGCCGGCTGGAATCAAACATGAAGAGGTTATCATGTGGGCTTTTGCATATGATTTTATTAGTAGGAGCGCTGGTCTAGTATGAGTAAGTTAAAGATTTTACTGTACAAACTATTTGAAATAAAACTAATTTATTAATTTATTTGAAATAAGACCGTCTTAACCGTGACCACTTGAGCGCAAAGAGCTCGAAACGTCGGATCTCTAAATAATGTTTAGAATACCAATACAAGCGAGTTTAATCCGTAAAATTAGTTTTAATTCAAATGTGTAGTGCTCGCGCAAATAAAAATAGACTGTACAAACTATGTTTTTATTGTACACTCTACATACAGTTATTTTATTGAGGCCACCAGAACCAGATTAGCTGAAACCAGAATTTGAAATTTTTCAGTTTCAGACACAAGTTCTTAGCCAAAATAGTTCAAAGTCCTAATTTCAGTAAAAACAGTTGTGTCATTTTGATTCTTATTAATATTCATCGAGTAAAGTGCCCCAGACCAACAGGGCCACAAAATTATGGCTCATGTCACTTGATCCTCTCTGTCCTCTGTCTATAAAATTACTACATAGGTAAGAACCTTCCATTAAACTGACATTTAAATTGAAATCACCTTGAATTTTGAAACCACTATTTGGAATGCCAATTCAACTAAGACTCCAGGAAACAGATATCACTCTTTAAACGATATAAGCATAACAATCTCACCATATTAGGAGGCGGCATTCCAGGAGGTCCAGCGAAAGGAGGTGGCTGTCCCATCATATTGGGTGGGGGTCCCATCGGCCCCCCCGGCGGCATCATACCGGGCGGGGGCCCGAACGGCGGCGGCCCGCCCATCATGCCCGGCGGCGGGGGGCCCATAGGACCCCAGTTGTTGTCGTAGTTCGGTCCATTGTTCGGGCCGAAGCGGGGGCCTCCGCGGCCGCGGAAGAAGCCGCGTCCACGCATAGGGGGTCCTCCGGGGCCGTACCCGCGCCCTCTGAAGCGCATGGGGGGCGGTGGACCGTTCATCCACGCTGGTGGAGGACCGCGCCCACCTCTTCTGTGGAAGAGCGTCTTTTGGTTACATTTTCGCTGTGATTAAGTTGCTAGCACATTTAAATCTAAATATATAAAAGGAGAAACTGACTGACTGACTGACTGACATATCAACACACAGCCTAAACGGCTAAACTTAGGCACTTGAAATTTGGGGGAAAAGACTGTCATCTTTAGTCTTACCCATGACCACAAGCTAAAGAGCTCGAAATATCGGTCCTCTAAATAATATGTTTAGAATGCACAAGATTTTAATCAGTGAAATTAGTTTTATTTCAAATGTGTAGTGTTCGCTCTAATAATAGACAATACTATAATAATACATCATTCCAACAAATAAAATTTTGAATGCCAATAGAAACATTGTCATTATAACTATTGAGACACATAAATGTTATCTACACAGTCATGTATTTCAAATACAAATAATAATATAGGAACCAAACAGAGGGCCTACCATGAGTTGGCTATCGAAAACTTATGTATGTTAAAAACCTATAGAGTTGTTTTTTTCATACGGCTGATTTTAGTTCTTTGCGTAACCACCAGCGGCGCTGTACAAGTTTTTCATAGACATATTTACGTAGGCAATATCGAGTGCGTAAGTTTTAAACTCATGGTAGCCCTACAGATTCTGAATACTAGCAAGGTCATTACATTATTTATGATTATGGTATCAACAATTTCAGTAATATGGTTTTAATGGACATTACATGTTTGAAAACTGAAAATGTCCAGGATATTTACCATGTTGTTTTGTTTTGTTTAGCGGCAGCCATTAAATGTGTTTGAATCCATGATAATTTGGGTAATTCATTCAATAATAAATAATTGTATTTAACATCTACATTATCTATAGTTATAACCTCCAGGAATGTAATATATTCCAAGGTTGAAGTGACACTTACTAACAAAACAGATGCTATGTAAACAAATAAGTGTCCTTCAATCTATACAACTGAATTAAATTGAAGTGTCTGTTCGTAATAAAAATAACAACTTTTTACTCATTTAAACATTTTGTCTGTCTGTTTGTTCCCGCTAATCTCTCAAAATGATGGACCTATTTTGATGGGGCTTTAAAAATAAATAGCTAGTAATTTAACAAGGAATATTATAGGATATTTTAATGAATAATTTCTGCCAAAACAAATTCCATGCGGACTAAGACCTGAGAGGCTGCGAGTTGTAAAATAAGAAGAATTATTGTGACTAAGTTCTTCGTAAAATAGATTGACTATCCATTGCAAGAGACAGACAGAAATTAAGTGTTTATTATGGGTTACAACATTGTACAAACACATAATAAGGATATAAAAGCTATGCATTTTTTCCTTATTAACTATGACGGCGGGTAGAAATAGCCTCGCCATCATCACCGGACTTGCATGGGTGCGGACAGACCTCATGCCAAATGAGCAATGCATACCACAATTAAGCCAGCAAAGTAAGTTTGATGGGTCAACAAACAGAAAAGTGGATCGCTGGAAGTGATCTCTGCCTACCCCTCTGAGAAAAAGGCGTGATTTTATGTATGTATGTATGTAACAAACAGATCCCAACTTCCATAACCCAATAGCACCAATACCAATCATAAAATCTTAATGATACAAACACAGAAAGTTTAATAATTGTACTTGATGTTCGCCAGCATGTAAAAATACTTTTGGAAAATCTTGAAGTAAGTTGAAAAGTACCCATAATCAAAAAGCATGCATGAAGAGGTTGTTGAAGGAATAAGCGGTATTGGTGCACCAGGGCCGTAGCACATGGCATTTACTACTCCAAGAAAAAGGGTTGATTCTATGTATGTATGTACCGTTTGTAAATTACTGTCACATGATATATTTTGGCTGTAGGCTTCAGACAGGTCTAGATTACACATTGGCAAAATGGATAGCAAAAATACATTTATTTCAAACAGTTTATTTAAATGTGAGCAAGACAGCCTGTTTTAGCGGCTTACCATTGAAAAAACTACTGTGAAGCTACTCAAATCATTTCTTCTTAATTCTCAAGTGATCTTGCTAACACAGTAATATTTAAATATTGCTAACATATGGATAATAACAAGCTGTTTAAGATTTATCGGGTTTAGTTATGGAATATTATTGCTCCTTTATATGTAGAAAGTTGCATTCCGCAGCGATGAATTACCTATAATGTATAGCCGCTAGCATATCGGAGATGGAAATGGTATAAAAAAGCACATATTCAGATAACTGTCTAGTCAGTATAGATAAATTTAGTGGATTCGCATACAATTTTAGTTGAATGCTTATTTTCATTTAGCACCTATTGATTCTTATCTCTCATGCTCAAGGCTGATTATAATCAATGTTTAGCAAAGGCCCTAAAAGTATCATACGCGCTGCAATCGCACGTATCTGTAAGTAACGCTTAGCAAAGCAATCTATAGTGTTTAGTAACGCATTATGGCGCAAATTGGACGATAATACGGTACAGCGTGACTTGGTAGTGTCGCCGGCTCAACACGCGCGCGGCGCGAAAATATGGCCTTGAGGGCACTGACCTGAAATTTCCTCTTCCCCGATTTCCTCTGAAGTTGTTCCCATCATCATCATCGTAGTTCCCGTCGTCAAACGCCATCATTTCACCATAGTCCTTTCCAGGTTCCGCGACATTGCTCTCATTCAGTTCACTAGGCCTATTCTGCATTTCGCTCATCACTGAGTCCTGCGGCTCCATGTAATCGTCACCCATTTTGATGAAATATATTTATACTGTTCAAAACACTAAGTCTTCATCACTAGAATGGTTATTTTTTGCGAAAATTTCACAACACATTCGCACCGCGGAATAACAAATATCGACTCAAAATGGCGGTCAACATGGCGGCATGGCTTCACTTCAGGTGCGTTCCGATATTCGACGGCTATGCTAAAAAAACTTGCCATGACCACCCGTAAATGTGATCTTTTTTGAGCTCTTAGATCACTTAGAATAATATTTAAATATATTTCATTATCTTTTTGTAAATTATTTGTAAAAATCCTTACTATACTATATTTATTGCGTCGATCACAATTTTAATATTTTATGAAATATAAAATTATTTGTTTATTTATGCATAATTTATTTTGACTAATTCTGTGATTTCTAAAACATGAAGTGCACATATTTATTTATCTTCCACACATACAATGCTCATCGTGAGGTGTAGATATGCATCATTATCTCAAGCGGAACAGATCAGTTTTTATAGGCGCGCGCTTTCGGAGGGTAGTGGTAGTGCACTCTGTTTCCATTTATGCCTTCCTTCTGACTTCTCGTAAGAACATGCACACACTTTTTGTTTTACTGATACAAGCATCTTTATAAAGAAACGCAGTAATATCCTTAGTGTCCCCGCACACAGGCCACCGGCCACAGCTACAAAACGCCGCTACCGGCATATTAGTATTTTTACATTACCTACATTGCTAAGTGGCTGTCGCCCACGGAACTGACGGAACGGAACGGACAAATTGAAATAAATTTAATAATACAAAGAAAGGTGTAACAATTTCAATATAGGTACCAAGAAGCATAGATAAATGAAATTAAGTATGCATGGAAGCAGTAATTTGAACTTGTATCTCTATTTTTAGAAGCCTCTGGTCTGCTGAAGGGTCCACACCCTGTGTCTACTTATATAATTCTAAAGAGCCCTCAGCTCCTCCTCCTAAAGGCCCTTAGCCTGCTCCCTAAAGGCCCTTAGCATCCTCCCTAAAGGCCCTTGGCTTGCTTCCTAAAGGCCCTTGACCTGCTTCCTAAAAGTCCTCCGCCTCCTCCCTAAAAGTCCTCCGCCTCCTCCCTAAAAGTCCTCCGCCTCCTCCTAAAGGCCCTCCGCCTCCTCCCTAAAGGCCCTCCGCCTCCTCCCTAAAGGCCCTCAGCCGCCTCCCTAAAGGCCCTCAGCCGCCTCCCTAAAGGCCCTCAGCCGCCTCCCTAAAGGCCATCAGCCGCCTCCCTAAAGGCCCTCAGCCTCCTCCCTAAAGGCCCTCAGCCTCCTCCCTAAAGGCCCTCAGCCGCCTCCCTAAAGGCCCTCAGCCTCCTCCTAAAGGCCCTCAGCCTCCTCCTAAAGGCCCTCAGCCTCCTCCTAAAGGCCCTCAGCCTCCTCCTAAAGGCCCTCAGCCTCCTCCTAAAGGCCCTAAGCCTCCTCCTAAAGGCCCTAAGCCTCCTCCTAAAGGCCCTCAGCCTCCTCATAAAGGCACTCAGCTCTCCCCTAAAGGCCCTCAGCCTCCTCCTAAAGGCCCTCAGCTCCCCTCCCTAAAGGCCCTCAGCCTCCCTAAAAGCCCTAAACCCCTAAAGGCCATTGGCCTCCCTAAAAGATGAGGGCTACATAAAAATAAAACTGAGAACTAGTTGCTCATAACATTTATTGCTTCCAGTTTGTATAAATTGTACATTATGCATGAAAAATGTAAAAGTGAGGTACATAAAACTTTTCCTTAACAATCCAAATTCCTAAGTCTTAATGAAACTAATCGGGAACCTTGCCGTTCCTCTATTCCTGTGAGGCTTCTTGTGCAACGATTGCTCTTGAATATTCTTTATGGCCTTCTCCGCGCCCAGCTTGCCCGACTGCGTAGAGAAGTAGTGGGCCAACACTGTCGCGAAGGGCGTGGACCGGCTGTTGAACCTTGGTTTGATCTTGTTGTAGGGGTGCGGCCGCACCAGGTTCGGGTTGGTGTCGCATTTCGGCGCCGGGGGAAGCGGCAGTGACCTCGACGTCACCATTTCAGAATCTACCTTAGATTCCGCCTCTGCCGTCCGCGCAGCACGGCAGTTGTCGCAAAAGCACGTCTCATCGTGGGGCATCGCGTTCGTCGCCATACAAGAGCCCACTATGCAACACTTCGAGCACGGAGACTTCGGCGTGAGGGGCCCGCACACCGGCACTGGGGGGCACGGGCAGTGTAAGCACGGGCCGCAGAAGCAGCCGCCGCAGCCGCACCCGCAAGGGCCGCAGGGACCGCAAGGGCCGCAGGGGCCACACCCGCACGGCCCGCACGGGCCGCAACCGCAGGGGCCGCATCCACAACCGCACGGTCCACAGCCGCACGGACCACAGCCGCAGCCGCACGGACCGCATCCACACGGGCCACAGTAGCCGCATGGCCCGCATCCACACGGGCCGCAGCCGCATCCGTAGCATCCGCAGGGGCCGCACGGCCCACACGGGCCACAGGGTCCGCAAGGTCCGCAAGGTCCGCACCCGCATCCACAAGGAGCGCAGGGACCGCACACACCGCAAATCTCAAGTAGGTCCGGCAGTAGACAGCAGAAGGGTCCACAGCCACACCCGCAAGGCCCACATGGGCCACACGGGCCGCAAGGACCACAGGGACCGCAGGGTCCACAGCCGCATGGCCCACACGGGCCGCACGGGCCGCAGGGACCGCAGCATCCAGGGCCGCAAGGGGAGCAGGGGCCGCAACCGAAAGGCCCGCACGGTCCGCCAGGATTAGGGGGCGCCGGTCCGCACGGGCCTCCGGGGCTGACGGGGCCGACGCAGGGGCCGCACGCGCCCGTGGACACGTGGTACGGGCCGCAGAACCAAGTGCCGTACGGGTAGTAGTAGTAGCCGGTCATGTACTGGATGCAGCGAGCAGAGGTATTGCAGGGGGGCGGCAGCAGGTTGCCGCAAGGGTGGCCGCAGCCACCGGGCACGGGGCAGGGGCAAGGGCAGCCGCAGACGGCGCCCGAGCACAGACTTGCGATGGCATCGGCAGCGGTGGTGCCCATCGCTTCAGGGGATCTCTCGGGTGCGCAGGGCGGCGGCACCGGTGGCCGCGGCACGTCCGCGTACAAGCAGTGCTGCATAACAGGGTGGTGGTTCTGGAAGTCGTGCCTGAAGTAGTTCGGGCACTTCTGCTCCTCGTAGAACACCGCCGAGCGCGCCCTGGGCAGGTGGTCGAGCGGCGAGCCCATCTCTTCACGTCCCTGGTAGAACAGGTTCGGGCAGGAGTGGCTGTGGCGGAGGGGAGGCGTTCTTTGAGGCAGGTCGTCTTCCCGAGGCTTCATAGGAATCACCTTCACCATCGGCTGCTCAATCTGATACTTATTTATGTGCTCTCTCAAGCCCATCTTCTTTGTGGCATTTGCTGAAAGGATGATTAGGCAACTGTAATGATAATCCTACAAACATCTCAGGGGGAGGGCGGATAAATGAAACGCTCAGTGTTTTTTACATAACTATATTTGAGAGCGTTCTGGACGGTAACTATGGCTGAAAAAGTTAGGTGATAATGTGGCTAAATATTGAGTGCTACAATTCTGGCCGGAAAGTCGCCTAAACAGTGGGAGTTGGAGTTCAAGATTCATAGGGCTTAAAACCGACGTCCGCGTTAGGTCGAGGGTAAGGGTTCCTGTAGTTTGGGATTGTCGCATAATCGAACGATCCAGGCTTGAACCTAGGCCTATCTCTTTTCTCTTGACTCATGATAGAACGAGGCTTCTCCAAGGGAGGGCAGCCTGAAGATCGCAACTGCATAAGGCTCCTAAACTTGGGCTCATTACTCTCTGGGTATCTAGTTTGGATGGAAGCATCGATGAAGCTTTTGTTGTTGAGCGAGTTGTTGGTACAACTTGGGCTGGAGGCAGTGAATGGCTGTTCTACTTGAGGGTTGGGGTCGCAAACGTTGCCGAAAGAATCGCGAGGCTTTGCCTGAGTGCTGTAAGGGCACATGAAGGAGGAAAGGACTGTGGCGGTGGGAAGCTGACGCTTCAGGTCCGAGGGCACGGGCGCGGCCGCGGTGTTGTTGAACGGGAAGAACCTAGAGATGCCCGACTTGCTGGACTGGCGGGTGTTGTCTTGAGTGAGAGGGTACTTGATCTGGTTGCCGGGCACGACGCCCGAGCGGACGGGTTCCGGTATAGGGGGTGGCGTGCTGGAAATGGGACAAGTCATGGGTGTACCCATGACGCCTACGGGGCTCATGGCGGGGCAGACGCAGCATGGGCCGCAGCACTTGCCGCAGGGCCCACACGGGCCGCAGGGGCCGCAAGGACCGCAGGGCCCGGCGCAGCAAGGGCCGCAGGGCCCGCCGGCGCCGCAGGGTCCGATGGGCGTGCACGTGCCGGACACGTGGTACGGGCCGCAGAACCACGTGCCGTACGGGTAGTAGTAGTAGCCGGTCATGTACTGGATGCAGCGCGGCGGCGTGTTGCAGGGCGGGGGGAGGCAGCCGCAGCCCCCGGGGCAGCCGCAGGGCCCACAGGGGAAGGGGCACGGGCAGCCGCAGCTGCAGGGCTTGGAGTAGGCGCGCCGGGGGGCGACGGGCAGCGCGGGGCAGCGCAGGAGCGCGGAGGCGGCCAGCAGCGGCGCGGGCCGCGCGGGCGGGCTGAGGCGGCGCGGCGGCGGCGCGCGCGGCCGCAGCGGCAGCGCCGGGCACGACACGCACAGCCGCAGCGGCAGCGCCCGCCGCGCCGCGCGCCGCCCGCCCACCGCCGACAGACGCTTCGAACCGCCGATCTTCGTGTATCCCAGGCTCAGCGCCCTTTTCTCATCCTTCAAACTTCGGCATAGCACTGCCTTCGCTGCAAAGGTATGTTATGCTATTCACCTGGATTAAAATGATCGATTCGCGCCCTATCGGTAGTCAGACTTGGAATTCAAACCACAGAGTATTACATTAGATGTATTTATTGTCGTCGAACCAAAAACAAACGTATAAAATAAATAATTAAGATTGTAGTGTGCTTATTCAAATAATATTATCCAAAAAAATGTCCAATAAAAATTAAGGATTCACTTTTACGCCACTAATGCGCGAAGTTATTTTTTCCTTCTTGGGGTGCAGTTGCGGCGGCGGAGACGGCGGCGGCGCGGGCGCGTGGGTCGCGTGGGTGGGATGGTGCGCGTGCGTTTCGTGGGGCATAGGCTGCATGGGCGCCTGCTGCTGCGGCGCGCACATGCAGTTGCATTGGTTCGAGCACGCGCACTGAGGGTACGAGTACGCGCATGGGCACTGCGGCTGCCCGCACGCACACCCGCAGTGCGTCCCCGCGCAGGCACAGGCGCACTGAGGGGCCCCGCACGCGCACGAACACTTCACGCTCGGGCACGCCTCACACTTGCTCTTGGGCTTGGGTGGAGAGCAGGGCGCCGGGCAACACGGCCCACAGGGGCCACAAGGACCGCAGGGGCCGCAGGGGCACGGGCAGCGACAGGGCCCGCAAGGTCCGCAAGGCCCACAGGGGCCGCAAGGGCCGCACGGGCCGCACGGTCCACATGGTCCGCATGGGCCGCAAGGTCCGCATGGTCCGCACGGTCCGCAGGGGCACGGGCACCGGCAAGGCCCGCAAGGCCCGCACGGTCCGCAGGGCCCACACGGCCCGCAGGGGCAGCACGGACCGCACGACGGGCACCCACACGATGGACAATTCCCCTCCTTTTTGTCGTCCTTTTTCTCTGCGAACCCTCGCACGCAGAGGCCTTGGTCGCCGCAGCAGAGGATGTTAATGCGGCCGCAGAGCGACGGGCCGAAGGGCGACGCGCCGCTGCAGGCCGCCGCTGCAAAGGACATCAAGCGTATAATACTCGGCAAGAGGCCGCTGGCTACTGCGGATGCTACTCGGAAGAACGACGGCCGCGCGTCGCCTCGCCGAGTATTATAGGCTGGAGGTCCTTCGGCGACCACCGTTCTCCACAATAACACGCGCGCGCCGAGCCAGCGGCGGCAGGCTCAAACGTCAAACGGCGCGGTCAATTGTCTTTAAATGTCAACTTGACATATGTCACGATAGTCGTTTTTTTCAAAAGGAAATGGCGTTTACCGATAAACCCGCACACCATATGAAAACGGTTTCGATTATAACGTGGACTTGCCTTATTTTCTATACTACAGCAACGAAATAACTGCTAAATTGAACCAGATGGTCAACAAACTAAACTATGTTACTACTCGTTTTGTAAAACTACTAGCAGTAGGTATTTAATTTAGTTACCAAACAAAAACGAGATACAATTTAAGTACAGACAATTATTACGAAATTAAGATCGGATGTCTGTAAGTTACGCACTAGGCAAGTACCTACATTTTAAATACACAAAGATCGTGCGAGTCTATTCTTCTCCAAGACTAACATTTTAAAAACACTGAATTTACCGGCAAATCGTTTGCCCACAGACTACGTATCAAAGGAACTCTATAAATACTTACACAGCGGTGCAGGGTTCTGCTTGTGGGCCGTCGTAGCCAGTTGACGACCTTTTATGCATTTCAGCAGCGAAACATTTCTGGGCAAGACCGCCTTCCTCAATACTAAAGCCATTTTGCGTTGGTTACTTTTTTTTATTATGGATTTCTTCGGTTGTCCGGTTGTGTACTTTGAATTTTTTTCTTATTTTTGTTACTGATTACTTGAAAATTTGGGCCATGGTAGGTTGGTGGAACGCGTCTGGCGCTAGAGAACAAAAGATGTTCGGGGCTCTTTCATTTTTCAAAATTTCGTATTTTTCTTTTTTATTCCTCTGGTTCATGTATTATTTTCGGGACAAGAAGTTCGCGGCAATGTGTGGAACTTTTTTTGAGAAGATTAAAGTATTCTAGGCCGTGCACAGACATTGGTATAATTTCAGCATTTTTACAAGCTTTTTATGTACTCGTGTAAATAAGTACTTAATTATGAGAGTTGTATCAGAATTCAAACTAACTACCTATTGAAATAAAGGAAAATTTATTTGTTTTCATTCAACTCTTTGTCAACAATATTGTGCAGTTTTTTTGAAGAATTGCATTGCGTGTAAATCTGTCATTTCGACATGCGTCTCAACTTGTTCAACAAAATACTAATGGTACGCTAAGAAATTGAGATTTCAAAAGCTATGAGACACTTTTCTGTAGCCCACTCAATGACAATATCTTGTCTATTTTTGTCGCAGATATTATACTTGTGATTTTATCACTTTATACTGTAGCTACCTGCAATTCATTGAAATACATCGCGCGCGCCAACGCCGCGCGCCGCACCACACCCGTCCGTGCTCGCGCGGGCCGCGTCCAAATGGCTCGCGCGCGAGGCCCGTTCGCCTCTTATACGTAACGGCCGTGCGCCGACGCACGGCCGACCTGCGCAGAGCGCGCACGCGCGCCCTTTACCGTCATTTTAGTTAATGTTTATTGTAAATATACTCATGTCACCCATCGCTAGTCCTAAGTCTGTAAATAGTACTTAAGGTCTCATTTTTCTTAATTTTAATACTTCGTCTCGGACTTCCGATCAAGACACATCGCTGAACCTGCTGTTTCATTTCTCCACCTCGTTGAAGCCCTGCCTAATTAGGATCAAGCTAGAGCTCTATACCACACCTAGCACACATCCTAAAATACATATACTTGTAGGAAATTCATATTGATAAGGCTTTTTTTTTATTTATTTAGATATGCAGAGGGTGTTAACAGATCCTTGAATCTAATTAGATCTTGATCTAATAGATTTCACTATGGATACAGTATTAATGCATAAATGGTGAAAGTGTTACATCAGTAATAAAAAATCGGAGTCTATTTTGACTGGCTCGGTGGAACAGTGGTTAGTGACTTAGGTTCATAACCTACGGTTCCAAGAGTCGTGGGTTCGATTCCCACTCGGGACAAATATTTGTGTGACGAACATCGGTGTTTGTTCCGTGTTTGGGTGTATTATTAAATACTAGCGACCCGCCCTCGCTTCGCTTCGGGTATATCTCTATCTCTATATAATATATTTCAACCCCGTAAGGGATTTTACATATAGAAGTTATTTCCCAATAACTCCCGTTCCCATTGGAATTTTGTAATATCGCGTTGGAAGTAAGCTTTACGTTCATTAGGGTACCTGCATGCCAAATCTCAATCGTCTATCTATATCGCGGTTTAGATTTTTTCATACAAAAGTTTTTTCCTATTACTCCCGTTCCCGTGGGAATTTTACAATATCCTGTTGCAACTAAGCTTTTAATTTATTAAGGTACCTGCATGTCAAATTTCAAGCGTCTAACTTATGCGGTTAGTATTTTTCATACAAAAGGATTTTCCCGTTATTTCCCGTTCCCGTGGGAATTTCGGGAAATCCTGTCCTAACGGATGCCTACGTCATAACATCTACCTGCATGCTAAATTTCATCTCGATCCGTCCAGTGGCTGTGACGACTTCGTCCGCGTAGAGATGTTTAACGGCTAAAACATTACTTCTTTATAGCGCAGTCGGTTAAAAAGTAGCCTATAACCGTTTCTAGGCTCTGGACTATATCTGTACCAAATTTCGTTTAAATCGGTTCAGTACTTTATGCGTGAAAGCGTAACAGACAGACAGACAGACAGACAGACAGACAGAGTTACTTTCGGATTTATAATATATTAGTATTAGTATAGTATTAGTATTAGTATTAGTATTAGTATTAGTATTAGTATTAGTATAATTAGTATAATTAGTATAATTAGTATATTAGTATATTAGTATATTAGTATATTAGTATTAGTATTAGTATATTAGTATATATTAGTATATTAGTATATTAGTATATTAGTATATTAGTATATTAGTATATTAGTATATTAGTATATTAGTATAATTAGTATATTAGTATTAGTATATTAGTATATTAGTATAATAGTATATTAGTATATTAGTATTAGTATATTAGTATATTAGTATATTAGTATATTAGTATATTAGTATATTAGTATATTAGTATATTAGTATTAGTATAGTATTAGTATTAGTAAGGAATTAGTAAGGAATTAGTAAGGATTAGTAAGGATTAGTAAGGATTAGTAAGGATTAGTAAGGATATTTAAGTTTATTTGTAGTATCCACTGTTGATCCTGATTTCCGTAACACAAGTGCTTAAGCTACTTACCACGGGATCAGATCAATGTATGTGATGTTGTGTAATATTTATTTATTTATTTATTTATTGGTGGCATGTTCCGAGGCCGACTAAGTACAGAGAGATCCCGGATTCGTATCCGGGTATGTATAATTTGAGGCCACCAGTACCAAAGAGGCCCAAGTGTCATGAGCCGTAATAGCGTGGCCCGAGAGATCTGTAGCGCTACCATGAGTTTCATATATTATATTACACAACATCACATACATTGATCTGATCCCGCGGTAAGTAGCTAAAGCACTTGTGTTACCTAATTCAGAATCAACAGTGGATACACAAATAATCACGAAACAAACACCGATGTTCGTCACACAAATATTTGTCCCGTGTGGGAATCGAACCCACGACTCTTGGAACCGTAGTTTATGAACCTCAAGTCACTAACCACTATTCCACCGAGCCAGTTTAAAAGTGACAGACTCGATATCTCCTATGTAAATATATCTATGAAAAACTTGTACAGCGCCCCTAGCGGTTGCGCTGAGAACTAAAATCGGTATGAAAAAAACAATTCGATAGGTTTCGAATGAATCTATACCGGGTACTAATAACAACAACACAACTAAAAAAAAATTTGTCTGCCTGTTTGTTTCCGCTAATCTCTGAAACGGCTGGACCAATTTCGACAGGACTTTCACTACTTAATACATAGCAAATCTGACAAGGTACATTATAGGCTATTTTAATTTCCACGCGGATGAAGTAGTGGACGGCCGCTAGTAATTAATAAAAATTATAACGTGACCTCTTTTTTTTATCGTCACTTGTGTTGGTTTACTGAAATTACCTTTGAACCCTTTTGGATATTAACTAAGGGGTGAGAAAGGGGACATTTCTATAGTCAACTAAACAAATAGGTACAACTTGTGGTTTGGGCCACTCCATTTCTGGTGGAGTCAATTGTGAAATGTTATTCATACTGTACTGTATTGACAAGCACGAACTTGTCTCGCGCGTCACGCGCGGCGGAAGGGGACGAGTCACTCTTTGACGAGTCAGTCTGTGTCCGACCGCCCGCCAGGACGGAGTGATGGTGCGTTGTCGAGCCAATATTAGGCGTGCTTAGTCAGTGGTATAGTGCTATACGCAGGACACTAAAATAAGGCGTCCGACCGATTTCAGCGATGGCGGCCGATCTCAATTGAGATCAGCCAAGTGCGCAGGACATATTATAGTGCACAAGTGTGCGCGCAAACACAAGTGCACTCTCTATTCCCTTACTTACTCTCATAATTCGGTGAGACGGCAATCCGACATGACCGATGAGAGATCGGGCGCAGGACCACCGGCTTAACGTGCTTTCCGAGGCACGGGCGTTCAACCGCCAACTTCCTAACTCCGGGCTGAGTAATTTCATTACAGAAAAACTCACACAAATTTTGCCCGACCCCGGACTCGAACCGGGGACCTCCCGGTCCTAACGCAGCACTTGCTACCAATAGACCAACAAGGCAGGACACCACACATACAATAACGGCTGTATTAAATTCCTTGGCCATAAATTTGCGTTAACCACACCTACTTTGTCACTCGATATTTCACAGTGACATTATTGGATCGGCTCGATGACGCATTGGATATTAACTTTTTTTATCAGGCGACAAGTTGTGGGCTCGATTCCCACTCGGGACAATTATTTGTGTGAACATCGATGTTTGTTCTTTGTCTGGGTGTATTATTAATATTAAAGTATATTTGTGTACCCACTGTTGATTCTGATATCTGTAACACAAGTGCTTAAGCTACTTACCACGGGATCAGATCAATGTATGAGATGTTGTATAATATTGTTACGACCACGAGAGACCGTGCAAGCGGAATTAGTCTTATCGTCGTATGGATAAGGTCTATATTCGCTTGCACGATACTACGCTACACACTCTGGTAGGTTGTAGCGAGCTCTAGAGTGTTCTAAAGTAATAATAATATTACGACCTTGAGAGACCGTGCAAGCGAAATTAGTCTTATCGTCGTATGGATAAGGTCTATATTCGCTTGCACGATACTACGTCACACACTCTGGTCGGTCGGAGCGAGCTCCAGCGAGTTCTAGAAATTTCGATCCCCGCGAGAAGATTCTCGACGCCACGCGAAGAGCTGCGTCCTCACTGGGTATAAAAGCGGGATGTACGACGCGACGGGACAGTTCCGATTTGGAAAGCGAAGCGAATCAGTCTCCTGCGAACTAGAAGTGATCGAGTGCGTTACCTGCGAATAGTCAGTGAAATTCAGTGTTTTAGTGTGATTCAGTGCTTTAGTGTAATTTAGTGTTCCGTGTTAAGTGTTGTAATTAAGTGTTTCTAATTGTGTTTTTAAGTGTTTAATTGTGTAATTGTTAGTCGATAAATAAATTAATTGTCTTTTGGTGACTTTTGGCGTATCTTGAATTTAACGTACCCCGTTCCCGCAACAATTGGTGTCAGAAGTGGGATTCAAGATGCCTCTTACACCACGAGAAGACAGTGAGGGTCGAGTAACAAGGAGTCAAACCGCGGCCCTGCAAGAGGGTGAAGGCACTTCAACGGAGGGATCAATTCAAACATCAATTGGGCCTGTGGAGCTTGCAGACTTATTTAAAATGCTGCAGACACAAGCCAGCCGTCAGGAGGAGCAAGCCCGTCGCCAGGAGGAGCAATTTGCTAAGCTGAGGGAAGAACAAGCCCTTCGCCAAGAAAAGCAAGACCTTCGCCAGGAGGAGCAAGCCCGCCGCCAGGAGGAGCAACTGGTCGAACTCAAGGAAGAGCTAAGCAAGAGTTTGTTGGGAGCTATTGAAAAGAAGCACGAAGTATTAGAAAAGCAGATTGATGCTCTCAAGGATGATGTGCTAAGCGTCAAGACCCAACACGAAGATCGACTGACCCAACACGAAGATCGACTCACCCAACATGAAGATCGATTCACCCAACACGAAGATCGATTGAGCCAGGTGGATGCTGAGATGCGACAGCTGCATACCAAAATGGCAAGAGTGGGGACCCGGGGTGCTACGGTAGTGTCGGATTCTCCGAAAATCGAAGTACCCCACTTCGATGGAACGACGTCTTGGGCAGCATTTTGGTACCAGTTTGAGACGGTGGCGAAAGGAAAGGGGTGGAACGAGGAAGAGTCCATGATAGCTCTGACTCTGGCTCTTCGTGGAGATGCCCTGCTCACGTTGGAAAACCTGCCTTCGGATAACAGAACTGTAGGTGCTCTCCAAAGAGCATTAGAGGGCAGGTACAGCGACAAACACCTGGAACACGCATACAGAGCACAACTCCGCGACCGACAGCAGAAGCCTGGTGAGAGTCTGCAGCAATGGGCAGCGGAAATCGAAAGGCTAGTCAGACGTGCCTACGTGTCATGCCCTACAATGGTGGAATCAATGATCCCGCAAGCTTTCTGTGATGGAATTAGAGATGCAGACGTCAGACATACCGTGAAACTGAGTCATCATCAGACCTTACAGGAAGCTCTAGCCCATGCTTTGGAGGTGGAAGCCGTGCGTCAAGATGCTAGAACTCAACGACTTCGAGAGGTTATGGTGAAGGAAAAACCTTCTTTGGGTCCGATGTGCTATGGCTGCGGCGAGAGGGGCCATATTCGGAATAGTTGCCCCAAGCGAAGATGGCCACGTAGAACGACAGTAGCGTCCTCTACACAGGTGGATGCAGAAGAGCTGTCGTTAAACTAGAAGGAGCCAGGGCCGTGGGGCGGGCGCTGGCTGGTCAACATCGAGCCCCTACCGTCACTGTTTCACAGATTGGTAATGGGAACAACCTTACAGTGGTTGGACAGCTGAACAGCGTAACGTGTCATTTTACTATTGACACAGGTGCTTCAAGAACAATAGTGCGTCCGGAGCTATTGAAAAGGACGGCAGCACCAGGTTTTGTGTGGACTACCGGTTGTTGAATAATGCAACGAAGAAGGACAGCTACCCCCTGCCCCGTATAGACGACACTCTGGACATGTTGAGCGGCATGAAGTGGTTCTCAACAGTGGACCTTAAGAGTGGGTACTGGCAAGTTGACATTCATCCAGAAGACAAAGAGAAGACGGCAATTACGACCGGAACTAGGGAATGGATTGTGGCCGTTCAACGTCATGCCCTTTGGTCTTTGCAACGCTCCGGCGACATTCGAGCGGTTGATGGAAAGGGTACTGGTTGGACTTCTGGGTGATGCATGCCTGGTCTATCTGGATGACATCATTGTCATGGGTCGAAATTTCACAGAGCATGTCAGTAACCTGAGGAAGGTTTTCACCAGAATACGAGAAGCAAACTTGAGACTCAGTCCAAAGAAATGCACGTTTTTCAAGGAGGAAGTCGCCTACTTAGGCCACATTATTTCATCGAAAGGTGTAAGGACTGACCCAGAAAAGATAAAAGCTGTTCAAGAATGGCCTATACCAGTGAACAAGACTGACGTAAGATCATTTTTGGGTTTATGCGCATACTACCGGCGCTTTGTCAAGAACTTTTCTGATATAGCGAAACCCCTTCATCGGCTCACGGAAGATAAACGAGTATTCGCCTGGGACTTGAATGTGATCAAGCCTTCGTCAGATTAAAAAACACCTCTGCACCAGTCCTATACTTGGCTACCCGAACAGAGAAGGAAGGTTTATCGTGGACACCGATGCCAGTAATACTGGCATAGGCGGAGTGCTGTCGCAAGAACAAGGTGAACGGGAAGTCGTGATCGCCTATTTCAGTAAGTCACTTTCAAAACCTGAAAGGAACTACTGTGTGACTCGTAAGGAACTGTTGGCTGTAGTGAAGGCTCTACAGCATTTCAACAAGTACCTCGTTGGAAGACAGTTTACCCTGCGGACAGATCATGCTGCGTTAAAATGGCTCTTGCAGTTTAAGAACCCTGAAGGACAAGTGGCGCGGTGGCTAGAGCAACTACAAGAGTACAATTTCACAACAGAACATCGGAGTGGTAGAACGCATTTGAATGCCGATGCCCTATCAAGGAGACCTTGTCCTGTGGCCTGCAGTCATTGTTCTAAGACGGAGACTAAAGAAGAAGTCCGGATGATTACCACCCAGGGACTTGATAACGAATGGAACGAAGACGCTATCAAAAAGGCTCAAAAAGAGGATAGTGACCTGAGGAAAATATTTGAATGGAAAGAGGTAGGTCAAAAACCTTCTTGGAGCCATGTAGCATCATCAAGCCCCATCACGAAAAGTTACTGGGCACAATGGGACAGTTTGGAGATTAAGGATGGAGTACTCTTCAGGAAATGGGAAACACCAAAAGGGGATCAAACGACACTACAGCTGATTGTACCCTGTAAACAAGTTGCTTCTCTACTGAGGTACATACACGATGGGGTATCCGGGGGACATTTAGGCGTGAAGAAGACCCTAGAGAAGCTGAGACAGAGGTTCTACTGGATACACTGTCGGGAGGACGTCGAAGACTGGTGCAAGAAATGTACGACTTTGCGCATCAGTAAAGGGCCCTCAAACCAGAAGTAAGGGCAAACTCAAGCTGTACAACGTTGGCGCTCCATGGGAAAGAATCGCAGTGGATGTAGCTGGCCCCTTTCCAGAATCCGATGAGGGAAACAAGTACATCATTGTGGTCCAAGATTACTTCACTAAGTGGCCTGAAGTCTTCGCTACACCTAATCAAGAAGCAAAGACGGTCGCCAAGAAGTTAGTCCACGAGGTAATTTGCCGATTTGGTGTGCCTCTTGAGATCCATTCTGACCAAGGAAGAAACTTTGAGTCAGCACTGTTCCAGGAGGTCTGTCAACTGTTGGGTATGCATAAGACCCGTACTACACCAGCACACCCGCAATCCGATGGCATGGTCGAGAGATTCAACCAAACGTTGGAAAACCACTTGGCCAAAGTTGTGGACGAGCATCAACGAGACTGGGACCAGTACATACCGCTTTTCTTGTTGTCCTACCGATCTGCGATCCACGATAGCACCAGCGCAACCCCAGCAATGGTAAACTTCGGTAGAGAAATGCGGCTTCCGGTAGACGCGTTGACTGGGACACCGCCAGAAGCTCCGAAACCAGTAACCGAATATGCGGCTGACCTACAGAAGCGCCTGGATGAAGTACATGCTCTCGTCAGAGACTGCAGTCTAAAATCCAGCGAAAGAATGAAAACCCGTTACGACCGCAAAGCCAACACCGACGGTTTCGATGAAGGGAGTCTGGTTTGGTTACACAACCCACTCAGGAAGAAGGGCAAATCACCGAAGTTCCAGCCAAGGTGGGAAGGACCATACAAGATCATCACTAGGCTGAACGACTTAACCTATCGGATCAAACAAGGGACAAGAGGCAAGCCGAAAATTGTTCACATTGATCGATTGGCTCGTTACCATGGGTCAAATGATGCTCGGGACGAGCATGACTAAGAGGGGGATAATGTTACGACCACGAGGGACCGGGCAAGCGGAATTAGTCTTATCGACGCATGGATAAGGTCTATATTCGCTTGCATGATACTACGCTACACACTCTGGTAGGTTGTAGCGAGCTCTAGAGTGTTCTAAAGTAATAATAATATTACGACCTTGAGAGACCGTGCAAGCGAAATTAGTCTTATCGTCGTATGGATAAGGTCTATATTCGCTTGCGTCGTCTACGTCACACACTCTGGTCGGTCGGAGCGAGCTCCAGCGAGTTCTAGAAATTTCGATCCCCGCGAGAAGATTCTCGACGCCACGCGAAGAGCTGCGTCCTCACTGGGTATAAAAGCGGGATGTACGACGCGACGGGACAGTTCCGATTTGGAAAGCGAAGCGAATCAGTCTCCTGCGAACTAGAAGTGATCGAGTGCGTTACCTGCGAATAGTCAGTGAAATTCAGTGTTTTAGTGTGATTCAGTGCTTTAGTGTAATTTAGTGTTCCGTGTTAAGTGTTGTAATTAAGTGTTTCTAATTGTGTTTTTAAGTGTTTAATTGTGTAATTGTTAGTCGATAAATAAATTAATTGTCTTTTGGTGACTTTTGGCGTATCTTGAATTTAACGTACCCCGTTCCCGCAACAATATTTATTGATTTTAAGTGACATTATTTTCAATGAAACAAAATTTTCCAAACTTAATCTTTATTCTAAGCATTATGAAACACGCTCTTAGCCTTCTTCTCTTTCTTCTGCTTTTCTCTCTTCTTTTTCTGCTTCTCCGTGCTTCGCAGAAGATTGAAGATGGGGTCCACATCCGTGCTGCCTTCTGTAGACGGTTGTATCTTCTGCTTTTTGCTTTCTGGTTCTTCTGGCGTCTTCGTTTTATGTTTTTCACTGAAAAAATATGTTGTGTTTAGTTTATCTATAAGTAATTTATTTATTTCCTACTAGTGGTCCCGGCGAATTTCATACCGCCAATACTGATTTTTTTTCTATATTTTCTCATTGAAACCTTCCCTGGACTACGACGAACATTTTAAAACCAAAATTACCTAAATCGGTCCGGGCGTTCTCGAGTTTTAGTCAGACTAACGAACAGCAATTCATTTTTATTTATAAGAAGAAGATTGTTATCCTATGTTTAAAATGTCAATCCCGGTGTTCCTAAAATAAGTATATACCATTATGTTGCACATTTTTAATTTCCTAAACCGGTAATATGCGGGAAAAATTCGACAGCTTTTAAACATAGCTGCTGGTCTGGTGTGATGGTAATGCACGTCTGGGCGCGATTCCTAGAAGGACGGGTGTTTCTAAATATTAACTAGTGCAAACTTTAGGAACTTTTATTTTTTAAATTTTACTATACACCTTGTTCCCCAACTCACCCCACAGTCTCCATATCCTCGAACAGCTGATCCATCTCGTCCACATCGACCGGTTCCTCCCCGTCTTCCTCCTTGACTTGCGCGTCGGCGCGACGCAGCGGCGTAGAGCTCGCTGATTGGATGAGGAAGCAGCTCAATTTGGATGTTAGGTATTGCTGGAACAATGGGATTGGTTAGATTGTGCTTTGGTGGACTTTAAGCAAGGCTGGAGTGTTGGCTTTTATTTGCGCTTGGTCCCAGTCGTTTAGTAACTCGGTCCCAGTCATTCAGTGACTCGGTCCCAGTCGTTCAGTGACTCGGTCCCAGTCGTTCAGTGACTCGGTCCCAGTCGTTCAGTGACTCGGTCCCAGTCGTTCAGTGACTCGGTCCCAGTCGTTCAGTGACTCGGTCCCAGTCGTTCAGTGACTCGGTCCCAGTCGTTCAGTGACTCGGTCCCAGTCGTTCAGTGACTCGGTCCCAGTCAGTTTAGTGACTTGGTCAGAGTCATTTACTGACTCGATCCTCTTCACTCAGTGACTCGCTCCCATTCATTGAGTGCCTCGGCCCCAGTCGTTCAGTCACTCGGTCCCAGTCATTCAGTGACTCTGTCCCAGTCATTCAGTGACTCGGTCCCAGTCATTCAGTGCCTCGGTCCCAGTCGTTCAGTGACTCGGTCCCAGTCGTTCAGTGACTCGGTCCCAGTCGTTCAGTGACTCGGTCCCAGTCGTTCAGTGACTCGGTCCCAGTCGTTCAGTGACTCGGTCCCAGTCGTTCAGTGACTCGGTCCCAGTCGTTCAGTGACTCGGTCCCAGTCAGTTTAGTGACTTGGTCCCAGTCAGTCAGTGACTTGGTCACAGTTATTAAGTGACTCGGTCCAATCCATTCCTTGACTCAGCCCCAGTCTTTCAGTGACTTGGACCCAGTCATTTAGTGACTTTGACACAGTTATTTAGTGACTCGGTCCCAGTCGTTTAGTGACTCGGTCCCAGTCGTTCAGTCACTCGGTCCCAGTCGTTCAGTCACTCGGTCCCAGTCATTTAGTGACTTGGTCCCAGTCATTTAGTGAATTGGTCAGAGTTACTTAGAGTTTTAGTCATAGTTAGTATGTCACTTGGTCACAGTTAGTATGTCACTTGGTCACAGTTAGTATGTCACTTGGTCACAGTTAGTATGTCACTTGGTCACAGTTAGTATGTCCCTTGGTCCTAGTCATTCAGTGACTTAGTGACCTCAGTCATTTAGTGACTCGATCCTGTTCACTCAGTGACTCGGCCCCAGTCGTCCAGTGACTCGGCCCCAGCTCACCTTGTACACCAGCCGCTTGTCGTCAAACCGGTGCGCGCGCAGAGTCCGGTCGAGCCCCGCGCTGATAACGAGGCCCGAGGCTCGCGAAGCCGCCGCGTGTGTGACCGCGCCGGCGCAACCCTTGAAGCCTTTGTCCCCCCACTAGTCACTTGATACGAGTGGTGTTGCGTTACTAGGACACTTGGTCACAATCATTTGTCACTTGTTACGGTTAGAGTGTCACTTGGTCACAGTTATTTAGTGACTCGGTCCCAGTCATTTAGTGACTTGGTTCCAGTCATTTAGTGACTCTGTCCCAGTCATTTAATGACTCGGTCCCAGTCATTTAGTGACTCGGTCCCAGTCATTTAGTGACTCGATCCTGTTCACTCAGTGACTCGGTCCCAGTCATTCAGTGACTCGGTCCCAGTCATTCAGTGACTCGGTCCCAGTCATTCAGTGACTCGGTCCCAGTCATTCAGTGACTCGGTCCCAGTCATTCAGTGACTCGGTCCCAGTCATTCAGTGACTCTGTCCCAGTCATTCAGTGACTCGGCCCCAGCTCACCTTGTACACCATCCGCTTGTCGTCAAACCGGTGCGCGCGCAGAGTCCGGTCGAGCCCCGCGCTGATAACGAGGCCCGAGGCTCGCGAAGCCGCCGCGTGCGTGACTGCGCCGGCGCAACCCTTGAAGCCTTTGGCCCCCCACTAGTCACTTGATACGAGTGGTGTTGCGTTACTAGGACACTTGGTCACAACCATTAGTCACTTGGTCACGGTTAGAGTGTCACTTGGTCACAGTTATTCAGTGACCTGGTCACAGTTATTAAGTTACTTGGTCACAGTTATTCAGTGACCTGGTCACAGTTATTCAGTGATTAGGTCACAGTTATTTAGTCACTTGGTCACAGTTATTCAGTGACCTGGTCACAGTTATTCAGTGACCTGGTCACAGTTATTCAGTGACTTGTTCCCAGTCATTTAGTGACTCGACCCCAGCCATTCAGTGACTCGGCCCCAGCTCACCTTGTACACCAGCCGCTTGTCGTCAAACCGGTGCGCGCGCAGAGTCCGGTCGAGTCCCGCGCTGATAACGAGGCCTAGGGCTCGCGAAACCGCCGCGTGCGTGACCGCGCCGGCGCAACCCTTGAAGCCTTTGGCCCCCCACTAGTCACTTGATACGAGTGGTGTTGCGTTACTAGGACACTTGGTCACGGTTAGAGTGTCACTTGGTCACAGTCATTTAGTCACTTGGTCACAGTTATTAAGTCGCTTGGTCTGTAAGGATGGGACCGGGAGACGTCAGTAAAAGATGTTAATCACTGGTTGATGTGTATATTGTGACTAACCTAATTTAGACTTACACTCTATTTTTATAATAGTAAGCCTACCTATGTATGGGGGGTATGTCAAACCACTACACCAACCACTTATTTTTGAAAAAAATTAACAATTTTATTGTTTTTTTTTTTATAATAGAAAAACTCATTTAAATTTTGCAAATTATAAAATTAAATTTAATCAACTATCAAACCTTATCCTATTGAATTAATATTTCAATCATCAAAAAAAATAAAAACAATTGTGAAACAAAACAAATTGGACTTAAAATGTACTTAACATAAACATTAAACTTATTTGCTAGGTTGTAGACGAGTCATAGTTAATATGTAATAACAATTCAAATAATTTATTTTAATTCAAAACATAATATAAAAATAACAAAAAAAAATATTGCTGTCTATATCCTGGTGCCCTGGTGTCATGTCTTTATTAACATAATTTAAATGACAATTTCAATTTAAGGTAAATAAAAACAAACATAAAATCATTATTAATCGGGTTTAAAAAAAAATCTTGCTAAAATCAAACCTTATTTTAAAAAACAATATGTGAATATGAAAACAAATCATAATTTTGAATAACAATAACAAGAACATTTTATTAATTTCTCTTCCATAATACCTTTCATTTCATTCAAAAAATAGGTACTTTGTCCGTATCTCTAAGGTAATGTCAAATCCATTAGTTACCTCTACATTCTACTATAAAAATCACAATCATTGGTCACACACATGACTCACATTTCGTATATCATTTAAATTATCCCTTTGGATACCTCGCGCCATTTGGTCGCATTTATTTTCGTATTATTTATTCATACATCATTTATGTCGACATTTCATTTATATTATTTATCATCATTATTTATTTTCTTCATCATTTCATTTATTCATTTTATATTCTTCTTCACATTTTACATTTCATATTATCTTATTCTCATTATATAGGGTCATAATTTGTCCAACAATTTACACTGAGAGAGCTCGTCTACACTATGTTCAAATATGAAGGAATTACGCCCTTAAGTATCATTTACTTGATACATTTAACAATACTACGGCTCTATATTTTAAGATTCTACACATATCCAACCGTCTTCACAGAGAACGACCAGTTACACCATGATCAGAGGAAGGATTTGAGACCGAGTTTAATACCTAACCTAACGTCAATCCGGTATAATCGTCAATATTATTATTTTTTTGACATTCAGTCAACCTTCCTTAAACTTGCTATAACAGTATCAAACAATCCTAGAATTCTTTATTATAAATGCTTGCATACTTTTGGGTGATCAATCCAATGCATACAAAACATAAATAACTAAAGTACTCTCACTCTCATAAAAACTTTCCGAAATCCAAACCATACCTAACATAAAACATTTACTATCCTTTCAAATCTTTATTCATTCCATCTTCATTAAATATTATTTACACATTCCAAATAATTCCCAGTATTAAATTCTCTCGTATGCGTTTACAGTTTATAAAAAATATTAAGTACATAGTCTTTACCTTTTCAAATAGTTATCATATCATTCTATTCAAAACATCGATATTAGATATTCAACTTCTGACTAATTAGTTCTTGAACAGCAAACAAACGGATCGAATTTAATCTTCTTGTTTATTCGATAACATCTAACACATTTCTCCGCATGGTAAAGAATTCATAAGCAAGACATGACACCGTATCAAATACTGCTGACGCGTAAGCGCATGACTTATTGTTAGCTTCTTTACTAATGATACAGATTACCTATTTTGGTATGCAGTACCTACTGACTTCTAAATAATGTAACAAATCGAATCTTAGTTTTCAAAAATTTTCTTCGTAAGTTCTTTAATCAACAATAAAACACGTCATGTAAATAATATCTACTCAAATTCTTTAAATCATTGTAAAATATATAAAAACAATGCATAATTTAATTTTTAAAAACAGGAGAAAAGAATGTATCTAATATTTGTCGCACCAAGAGATTAAAAAAATTAAAATATCAGAAATCTTTGTAAAAGTAATAAAATTAAGATTCATAATTTAGTTAAATCAACTTGAAAATTAACACAATAATATTGCTTTAAAATCCTTTTAGAAAAAAAACATTTATTCTCAAACATAAATAAAATTAAGAATTTTGATTCTCAAAACTTTATGACTGTCACCATTTTAATTGCATTTATTTAATATATTTACGATTACAAAAATGCAAAAAATAAAACTAATAAGTCTTAAAAATAAAATTAAAATTTTTATCGACTCGTCTACGTTAAATAAAAATTAACCTCTAAAAATAGTGCATTTTATATGGCACATAATTAAAAAAAAAAAATAGTTATAAAAAGAATATAGGTACCTCGTACAGGTACGATTAAAACAATAATAAAAAAAAAAATCAAAAAACTTGGGTAACGAGGCTGGAACGTCACCCGGCACCGGCGGAGTCCACATCTTTCCTGGACTCCAACATTCTCCCGGCAGCCAGCTCATAGCATCATCTGGACGCCAACATCTCCCGGCGCCCAGCAATAAAAAAAAATCTCCATCTGGCGCCATCAGCGCCCGGCAGCCAGCTCCATTTCTTGATCAGCTTAACTTATGTATTGTTCCGTTCGTTTTTCGCACTTTTGTCCATTGTTAATTCGACATTTATTAGGTACACCAACATTTTACTATTTTACTGTTGCGCAGCGCTGCCCACGTGGCAGCACTGGCAGGGTCGCCATGTAAGGATGGGACCGGGAGACGTCAATAAAAGATGTTATCTTGTTGATCGTATATATTGTGACTAACTTAATTTAGACTTACACTCTACTTTTATAATAGTAAGCCTACCTATGTGTGGGGAGGTATGTCACACCACTACAGGTCATAGTAATTTAGACTTAATTTTGACTCGGTCCCAGTCACTCAACAACTCGTTCCCAGTCATTTAGTGACACGGTCCCAGTCATTTAGTGACTAGTTCCTGGTCATTTAGTGACTTGTTCCCAGTCATTTAGTAATAATAATAATAATAATAATAATTCTTTATTGCACAAAAAATACACAGTTACAGTAAATCTTAAAACTAGAACATGAATGAAAGTGCATTGCAAGAGTAGGACAGTGGAAATAGTCAGAGGCCCCCAAACTAGGCATCGCCTGTATCTTGGGAGACCATAGGAGATGTAAAAAAGCACATTCAATTAAAAGAGAGAAGAAACACAGCAGAACTTAAAATAAATTAAAACTTAAAGTAAACCTTTCTTTGAAATCAAATGACAAAAATTAAAAAAAATAATAATAAACATTTGTGAAAATCAGCCGACAAGAATAATTGCACTGTTTACATAGTCTTAGTTGAGAAGCTCTTCTGTAGACACATAGTCAAGAGTAAGGAGCCACCTCGTTATTAGCGTCTTGGCTTCCAGAACAGAGAGGGATTTGATGTCTACTGATTTTATCACGGCGTTGTAAACACGTACCCTAATGGAGTCGCCGAATCTGCTTGCAAAATGAGTATTGATGGTTGGAACAGGTAGTTTAAAGACACGTTTATTTAAAAGTGATTTGTAGCATTCTGAATTAAGTAGGCGCTTGTGAGCAGTTAGGCTGCTTTTCAAGATGAATAATTGTCGGACGGTGAGAACCTTGGCTTCCTGGTAAAGAGTGGTTGTGGGATATCTATATGGTTTTTTAAGCATAATTTTAATTAAGGACCTGTTTGCACGTTCTGCTGCAAGGAAAACGGTTTTGGAAGCACTTCCCAGACCGTAATGCAGTATGTAATTAATGATTGACAAAGAGCTTTGTAAATTGTAATCAACAAATTCTTTGTCGCCGTGTCTCTCAGCCTTCTGAATATCCTGGAGGTCTTTTCTTATTCTTTTGTTATGTTTTGGATGTGATTGTTGAAGTTTAAGTTCTCATCGACCATTATTCCTAAGTATTTGGATACTTTAGAGCGATTGATCGACACGCAGGCAATAATCAGAAGAGGAAGTGCAGGTATGTATGGTGATATTTTCTATGTACTGAGGGTTAGATGATGCGGTCTTATGAAAACATATGAAAGTGGATTTTGAATAGTTAAGAGTCAGAAGGTTGGATTGTAGCCAATTGAAAATCGTTGCCAATCCGGTTTCAGCTGTTTTTAATGTACAGTTCCAATTTTTGCCCTTAAAGAGGACTACTGTGTCATCGGCGTAACAGATCACCTCTGCGGATGGTAATAAGTCAAGGACATCGTTTATATATATTGTGAAAAGTGTGGGACCTAGAATACTTCCTTGAGGAACGCCAAAACAAACAGGTTTTAGTTCACTTTTATACTGGCCAACTTTCGTGAATTGTTGCCTATCTGAAAGGTAGCTCCTGAACCACTCTAACGGAAGACCCCTGACACCGATTTTTTCCAATCTTTGAAGAAGTATTTTCGAGGATACGGTGTCAAAAGCCTTGGCCAAGTCCAGGAACACTCCTATACACTTTTGGCCACAATCCAGGCATTCAGAGATGTACTCTGTCAGTAGCGTGATAGCTTCTTCTGTGGATTTGTGGCGTCTGAAACCAAATTGCTTCGGAGACAACATGCCATTCAACTCAATGTAATTAGTCAGACGTTTGTTGGCTATTTTTTCTAGTATTTTGGAAAATATATTAAGAAGTGAAATAGGTCTATAGTTTTCTGGCATATTTTTTGCCCCGGATTTATGGATTGGAGTCAGTGACGCGATTTTCCACAGTTTCGGGTAACATCCTGCACTTAAACTAAGATTAAAAATGTGTACTAGTGGTTCGCATAGTATAAGACTGGCATATTTAACGAAGGCTGCATTAATTCCGTCGGGACCAGGTGCACTGTCATTTTGTAGTTGATTGATTATGTCTAGCACTTCATTCCGGTCTGTAGGTTCCATAAAGAAGGATTGTGAAAATACATTGCTGCTCGTGACTCTTGTGGCTAATTCATTTTCAGTGATTTCAAGTTTTGAAAGTATACTGCTGGCCAATTTCTGCCCTACTGTTGAGAAAAAATCGTTGCAATTGTTTAATGAGGATTCAGGGCTATGGGCAGTAGATAGAAGTTCGACTGGTTGGTTTTTAATCGGTTTGGTGTTGCATATATTCTTTATTGTTTTCCAAAGAAGTTTAGTATCTTTTGTGTTGTTTTCTAATTCTCGTCTTTCGTGTGCCTGCTTAACTTTTCTTATGATACTAAGATAGAAGTTTCTATAGCGACGATATATGATATTAGCAACTTCGTTGTGAGGATCTAGTTTTAGTTTTGCGTGGAGTCTGTCTCTGTGTTTCGCGCATCTTAGCAGGCCTGGCGTCATCCAGGGTTGAATGATATATTTCGATCTACCTATTTTAGTGATTTTTGTATGAGTCTTAACTGCGCAGTTAATAGTGTCCATGAATGTTTCGACTGCGATATCAGTTTCGTTCAAAGATGTAACGGCGCTCCAGTTCACTTTTTCGAGATCTTTGCAGACTTCCTTGTAATCTATGATAGTCTTTATAGATGATCGGTTATGCCTAGTGTTACGTTTTAGTCTAGTGGAAAGGCCTACAATTGAGATCTTGTGGTCGGTAATATCCGCATCACAAACAACGCTGACTGCCTCCTGCTTGGTTTTGACAAATATGTGATCTAGACATGCGTTAATACGAGTTGGTTTAGTTATAGCGGGAACCAGGCCGTGTACTGCGTTGAGACATAAGTATTCGTTCGACTCCGGGTCCAAGATATTAATATTTATGTCACCGGCTATAACCAGGCATTGTTTATCTGATAGTGAACCTAGAATAATGTCAAGTGAATCAAGAAAATTACTTAGATTTCTAAAAGATGGTGATCGATAAACTCCTAAAACTGTGCCCACGTTGGCTATATTTATTAGTAGAGAGCAGGAATCTTTAAGATCAGGCTCGATCACATCTACTGATAGAGAGGAATTGACGTAGGCGACAACACCTCCGTTCTGATTTATGTTCCGTTTGGACGAGAATGAGTTATATCCTGGAATTTTTGGAATAATATATGTATCGGAGAGCCTGCATTCCGTTAGGATAACAATATCGAATATAGTTTTCAATTTATAAAGGTATACCAAAAATGTGTCAAAATTTTTATTAATACTCCTTATGTTTGTTGTTAGTATTTTTAGGTCATGGTGTGTCGTAATTATGTTTTTACACGAGTCGGGATTGATTAGCTCATGGCAATTAATTTCAGGCATGGAATCTATATCAGTGGCTATATCGACGTTACCCATTATCAGTTTGTATTATTATTAAATGCAGCGTGTGTAAATTAGTGACTCGGTCCCAGTCATTTAGTGACTCGGTCCCAGTCATTTGGTCCCAGTCATTTAGTGACTTGGTCCCAGTCATTTAGTGACTTGTTCCCAGTCATTTAGTGACCCGGTCTCAATCGTCAGTATATATCGTCAGTCAGTACTCAACTCACCTTGTACACCAGCCGCTTGTCGTCAAACCGGTGCGCGCGCAGAGTCCGGTCGAGTCCCGCGCTGATAACGAGGCCTAGGGCTCGCGAAACCGCCGCGTGCGTGACCGCGCCGGCGCAACCCTTGAAGCCTTTGACCCCCCACTAGTCACTTGACACGAGTGGTGTTGCGTTACTAGGACACTTGGTCACAATCATTAGTCACTTGGTCACGGTTAGAGTGTCACTTGGTCACAGTCATTTAGTCACTTGGTCACAGTTATTTAGTCGCTTGGTCATAGTAATTTAGACTTAATTTTGACTCGGTCCCAGTCGCTCAGCAACTCGTTCCCAGTCATTTAGTGACACGGTCCCAGTCATTTAGTGACTTGTTCCCGGTCATTTAGTGACTTGTTCCCAGTCATTTAGTGACTTGTTCCCGGTCATTTAGTGACTTGTTCCCGGTCATTTAGTGACTTGTTCCCAGTCATTTAGTGACTCGGCCCCAGTCGTTCCCTGGCTCACCTTGTACACCAGCCGCTTGTCGTCAAACCGGTGCGCGCGCAGAGTCCGGTCGAGTCCCGCGCTGATAACGAGGCCTAGGGCTCGCGAGGCCGCCGCGTGCGTGACTGCGCCGGCGCAACCCTTGAAGCCTTTGTCTGGTCGCTGGTTGCGGAGGTCCACTTGATGGAGCTGGCCTCGGGCGAAGCCTACTAGGACTAGTCTGGGGACAAAAGGGGGGGTAAGAGAGTGGTTATAATGGAATAATCTGTACTTCTTACTAATATTATAAAGAGGAAAGATTTGTTTTTGAGTGAGTGACTTAGGCTATATTTCATTTTGGGAAAAAATGGGGATCCTTACTTAAATTATAATAAAGTGTAAAAAAAATATTATATTTATATATTATAAATAAAGCTGAAGAGTCTGTTTGGTTGAACGCGCTAATCTCAGGAAGTACTGGTTCAAATCGAAAAAATATTTTTGTGTTGAAAAGACCATACGTCAAGAAAGGCTTCAGGCTACATAATATTACGCTGTGACCAATAGTGTTCATCAAACAATCAATGGAAACTGTGTAAAAAAATGGAGGAAAACGCGGAAGAGCCCGGGTCATAAGAGGAAATGCAAAAGAAACTGTATGTTCAGTCGGGAGAAAAAATATTCAATGTTTCATACACAACAATACACTTACTTTTCGTCAAAACTATTAGCGATGCAAGTAGCAGCCATTGGGAATTCTATATTGCACACCGGCCTACGTTGTGCTCTTGTGTCGTACAATCTGAAAAAGAAAGAAAATAATAATATTTATTTATTCATTGCACACATAAAAGTACCACTAAGCACATTACATGACTGCGACATGGTTCGCATGAACTACAGGATTTTACATACAAAAGTGTTTTCCCAATAACTCCTGTTCCCGTAGGAATTTTGTACAAAGTTTGCAATATCGCGTTGCAAGTAGCAACGCGATATTGCAAACCTTACGTTCATTAGGGTACCTGCATGCCAAATTTCAATCATCATCTGCGGTTAAATTTTTCATACAAATGTTTATTCCCGCTAATTCCCGTTCCCCTGGGAATTTTGCAAATTACTGTTGTCACTAAGCTTAAAATTTACTAAGGTACATGTATGCCAAATTTCAAGCGTCTTTTCCCGCTAATTCTCGTCCCCGTGGGAATCTCGGGAATTCCTTGTTAGTGCACCTCTACGGTACCTAAGCTACGTCCCTTCCAAATTTCTAGTGCCTACGTTTAGCCGTTTAGGCGGAGCGTTGACAAGTCAGTCAGTCAGTTTCTCCTTTTATAATTTAGACTAGCGGCCGCCCGCGACTTTGTCCGCGTATTAATGGGTTTTAGTAGCAATGATGTATTAAAATAGCCAGCTACCTCCATACCAAGTTTTATAAAAATCGACAAACACGTAAAAATTCTCCCATACTAATTTTCACCCCCCCCAATGAACCCCATGGGGGTTGAATTAAAAAAATAGCGCTGGCCTCCGGAGTACCAGCTACCTCCATACCAAGTTTTATAAAAATCGACAAACACGTAAAAATTCTCCCATACTAATTTTCACCCCCCCAATGAACCACATGGGGGTTGAATTAAAAAAAAAAAGTAACCTATATGTTATTCCAGAGTGCCAGCTACCATCATACCAAATTTCATGAAAATCGGTTCAGAAGTTTGAGTGTGAAAGAGTAACAAACATCCACACATCCATACATCCATACTTACAAACTTTCACCTTTATAATATTAGTAAGGATAGATGTGCATAGTGGCAGACATAAAGATGGTACATTGAACCATGTTCCCTGAGCATAACCCACCTTGGTGGATGATCCCCCCCCCCCTTCTCCTGTCATAATCACCTGACATATCCATGTCTCGAGCAGGCTGCGATCAGATTGCCCCCCTCTCCAGGCAGGAAGGTCAGGTCGCTGACCCACACCGGCCGCCGGAGCTGGAGCCAGTCGTTGGCCAGGTTCTTCGCTGCGAAGGTCGGTTCTGCTTCGCCTATCCGCCACACTTTGAGGTCGTTCTCTTCGCCGCCTGAAAGATGAATAAAGTTCCTACATCATGTCAGAGGTTATGAGGGCATTATCTTATATTGCAGTACCCAAATAGGGTAACAAGTATTTAAGATCATATGCAATTAAAAAAAAAGATGTGTGGCACTCGGGGACTGCCGCGGTATAGCTATTGCATAGCATCGTCCGATTTCGGAGCAGCTCGTCTCGATTCGTGCGAGTTTCGTAGAGTCGTACAATACGTCTAACCGCACGCACACAAACACCGTGCCGAAGTCTATCGAACTGAAACGATGTTAGACGATTGTGAGGTTTTTTTCGTTACGGAATTTCTTGGTTAAAGCTATGCAACAGCTTAAAAGTATATCTTATGAGTTTCGCGTAAAAATTATAGCACTATTTAGCGTGAGTGACATATTGAGTTAAAAACAATGTTTTTAAGTTAAAAGTAATTTCTAACAATTTAATTGAATTAAAAGTTATGTAAAATTGTCGTTTCAATTTTTAAATTTGGAATACCTATAAAAGGTCACTATGTTTTAAGTACAATCCATAATTTTAAGCGAGTAGGTCTTCGTTAAAATTATGGATTGCATCGTCCATCATGATGGACGTACACTTCGTAAGCAAATAAAAAAGACGAGTGGCACTCGGGGACTGCCGCGGTAAAGCTATTGCATAGCATCGTCCGATTTCGGAGCAGCTCGTCTCGATTCGTGCGAGTTTCGTAGAGCCGTACAATACGATATGGACTGGCTTGGTGGAACAGTGGTTAGTGACCCAGGTTCATTACCTACAGTTCCAAGAGCCGTGGGTTCGATTCCCACTCGGGACAAATTTGTGTGACGGACATCGGTGTTTGTTCCGTGTCTGGGTGTGTATTAAGTATATTTAAGTATCCACTGTTGACTGATATCCGTTACACAAGTGCTTAAGCTACTTATCACGGGATCAGATCAATGTATGTGATGTTGCGTAATATTTATTTATTTTATTTATTTATTTAATACGTCTAATCGCACGCACACAACGCCGTGTCGAAGACTGCCGAACTGAAACGACGTTAGACGAGTGGGGAGCGTGAGGTTTTTTCGTTACGGAATTTCTGGATTCTGTCCCCGCGCTCAAGGCCCGCGATAGAAGCTATGCAATAGCTTAAAAATTTAAGATTAAAGTTTAATACTGACCTGTGCCAAACAAAGTGCTATCATCAGCACACACCTTCAGTCTGTCCATCTTCCCCGCCTGCACAATCTGCTCGCTCTTCTTGCTCCAGATCTTCACGACACCGTCTGACAGGCCCGCTATGACCTTCCGCTTGTGTCTGCCAAGCCCAACCACATGGCCGGTGCCGAAATCAGCTGTTAGTGTTTTTGTGAATCCTTGTAATGTGTTGTAAAATTGGATCTGTAACATAAGATAGAAATATTACGCATCACCACATCAAAATGAAATAATATGGACAAATGACATGGTAGTCAGAATGTCGAAGCACTACATAGTATAAAGTATAGTCGCTCCCCGTGTCTGTCTGTATGCTTAATTCTTTAAAACTACACAATGGATTTTGATGGAGTTTTTTAATAGATACCCGAAACGGAGGGAGGGTGGGTTACTAGTAAATAAATAATGAGTGCAACCATTCTGTATAACTTTTATGTAAAGAAAAGTTTGATCAGTACCGGTGGGGGCGCCAACCGTAGCGAACGGGTGAATGTGATGGAAAAATTCGCATTGGTGACTCAACCTGGCTGGGTACCTGGGTAGCTCAGTGGTTAAAGCGTCCAACACGACATCGGAAGACTGGTGGTTCAAGTCCCCGTTCAGGCGGGGTCATGATGAATGCCAATTAATTCAAATATTAATTTATAAGTTAACTAGCTGTGCCAGCGACTTCGTTCGCATTTCCCCCGTTTTTTACACATTTTCCATTGTATCTTTGCTCCTATTGGTCGCAGCGTGATGTTATATAGCCTAAAGCCTTCCTCGATAAATGGTCTATACAACGCAAAAAGATTTTTTCTAATCGAACCAGTAGTTCCTGAGATTAGCGCGTTCAAACAAACAAACAAACAAACTCTTCAGCTTTATAATATTAGTATAGATACCTGTTGATTCTGCTTCCCGATCAGTATCTCAGTCTCCTCCTCGTTCCCCCACACCATGCATGTGATGCCGTCATCTTTCTGCAGCGTCTTCACATCAACTAGGTTCTCTATACATTTCTTATTGTTTTTAGAACTGTCTGTGTGGTATTTTATATCTGAAAAAAAGCAGGGTGTTAAAATTTTTTTGTGATTTTTTAAACAATTTAAATTTGATTTCTTATACTATTGATGTTTCCTTTTTTTTTTCTTTACTGACATACATTGGCGTGGAGTAGCATTGTCATAATGAGCAGACTTGTGGAAGAGTGGATAGCTCACATCCCGAAATTTTATTAATGATGTTTGCCTGAGGATGCCTAACTGGGCTAATGGGGCTCGACCTCGGCTCAGGGCGTTGGGCAGTCCTTAATGTGAGCAGTGCCAGTTCGAAGCATTCTAGGACCCCACCAGCCTGTTGATGTTTCCTTAAATTGTTATCCCATCAAAAACATCCTGTAACAAAACTAGCCAAGTGTCCATGGAGCAAATTGCTCATCACTAAAAAGTAATGAAATCTAGACAAAATCGTGCCAAGCCTAAGGTTCCTTACTACGATTTCGTCATTATTATAGTTAGTGTTGTGTGACTTGGCCGTTGAAGGGTACTCAAGGGTACTCAAGGGTTAAATAAATGCGAAACTTTGCTTTCGCTTAACTTCTCGGAACTATAAGTCCCACAGACTTGAAATTTTGGATTTTAAGTATGGTATCATAGGTTACTAGATGATGAAAATTTCAGCGTTCTGGTCTTATCCAAAGGTTCTCAAATAGGGGCCTGAAAATGTGGCGAAATGGTTCCAGTAAAGGATGGTACGGCAGTGTTTGCTTCGCGCTCAACTTGGTGGGGGCACTGCCGTGCCCCCAGATTTTGCTACTCTTACAATTGGTTTCCAAGATACAGGCCAGGCGTAGTATGGGGACCTCTGTTTAAACATGTTCAAATCAAATCTGTTTTAACAATAGAACTATTTTATGTTATGTACAAATTGTAATGGACTCTTTTGTGCAATAAAGATTATTTATTTAATATTATTATTATTATTTAATGCCTATATGGTATTTTATATCTGTGAAGAAAATTGAGGTATTTTTTGTACATGAAAAGGATAACATGCATGGTAAATAGATAAACCTGAAGAAGATATTAGAGGTTGCTTCATAATTGTACTAAACAGACATTAATCAGAGTGCTATTCAATAAAACATAATAATATACAAAACGCCAAATACATTTAGTTTTTCATGAAAGTAAATTGAGATTTTTGAGATTGAAATAAAGTTTGAGAGTGTAACTCTTTAAAGAACTGATGATAACTTACGTTTAAAGGATCCTATTTTAGATCCTACAAAGATATCAATTTCTCGGTCCTCTTCAATCAGCATTTTGCCGATTTATTATAAATAATTCACAGAAGAACCAAAAAATAAACCAGCATTTCAACGAAAACACACGTGAATATAAATGTCACTGTCATCACATTAATATTTTGACGTTTTACTTTTTCTATTGCAAGCACTATTTTCACGTTTTGTTCATTCGCTGTGATGTAAAAATTTAAAAAAGATGAACAAAGTCGAGCTGTCAAATCATATTGATGACATTGATATAAACATTGTTTTAGTAATTTCAGATTCTATTCTGAAAAATATTCGTTTTGAATCTTATGAACGCCTTGTGCGATGTTCTTGAATTTATTTTCTTTTAGTATTTCACCTCTTTAGTGTGTGTGTAGAGAACATATCTCTACCAAGAAGTAAACATGGATTTTCCAGCAATTTGTCGCACCTGTATGAGTCGCGTAGATTTAAACCCAATTTTTATGAACCCTGATAATAACAAGCGTTATTCCAGCGCTTTATATACAATAGCAGGCGTAAAGGTTTGTTAGATTCATAATAAATATTATTTGAATTATTTTGAATAAGTTTCCAGACATTGAAAAAGTAGAGTGAGTTAAGCCCTGTATATGTCTTGTATTTTATTGATTTTCTTGTTTATTTTATTCCATAAAGTCGTTTTGGCTCAGCTATTAGAGTATGACCCATATGTTGCTGCTTCAAGTGATTGTTTTTCGAAAGATTGTATTTTTATAAGCCCAATTACAAAATTTTACGCTTCGAAGTCTTGTACTTTTGATAAAATCGGGATTTGAAAATTCATAATTTTGTATGGAAATTTGTTGTTTTGACATTTGACATTTCGGCGATGACGTCAGTTGCGTTTTGTTAACTCGTTGAGTGTTGAAAAATGAGAAAATAAAAATTAATTTACTGATTTTTCTTTTTGTTTTGTTTATTATTAGTCATTTAAAATTGGTTTTTAATTAGTTTAAATGGTACTATTCATAAATTAAAGCTAATTTGATAGTTAAAAATACAATTTTATTAATCGATAACAATGAAATATGCACTCACAAGTAACGGAACGCAAATCAGTGGCGAGCGTTTAAGCGCCTTTAGCGGTTTTATTTCTAAGTCCTTAATTTATATCCTTTGGTATAAGGCATACTTACATTCTTATTACTAAAGGGTTCTTAAAACCGACTGGCCGTGGTCCTTCGCCGTGATACTAGTCTGCCCTACACTAGAGTGCAATTCCTAAATCCGGAGGCGCGGAGGGAGTACAGCCCTCGCCCTCTGTAGCGAATCTCAGGCACCTGGGAGAGCCGGAGCGGCTGAGGCTGGTCGCCGAGGCGCCGAAGGCGCCGATGGCGATCCAAAAGCCGAAGCTGCGGAAGCTCTCCCGGGCGCATGTGATTCGCTACGTAAGGGCGGAAGGGCTGTACCGCCCGCAGCGCCGGAGAAGAGCAGAACCTATGCTGCTTTGCAGTTATTCGTATATTATTCCGTTCTTTGATTAGAGAGGAGTCATTCAAAAGTGACTTTTCATACATTTTGAGGTTAAGTTAGACGAATTTTCAAAAATTCATTTCTCAAAAAGTATACATCCTGACAAAGTGGGAGTGGTATAGGGGGTAGCCTACCCTTCCCCCTCCTCCCCACCCCCTCTCCCCCTAAATCGTGGGTTATTATTCAATAATTCTTCCCAAATATGAGCCAAAAAAGAGCCTGCATCTTCATTATTTATTTATTTATAACAGTTAAGTTTTCCTTTAAAACTTTACAGGTGGAAATAAATGATGGTCTGCCACAGAACATGTGCACCAAATGCATTAATACGTTAAATGACTCGTTAACATTCAGAAAGCAATGCAAGGATGTCGAAACAGAATTACTTAACATTAAAAAAGAGCAACAATATTTGGATAACAAGCCTACAATTCAATGTGACAAGTTCCTTTTGGAATCTAAAGGGACTGAATATAATTTGAAGGTAAAGATAAAGCAGGAAGAATGCACAGAACATATTAACAATGATAATCTGTTGTTGTCTTTTGTCCAAACTTCATATAACATAGACGCAATAAAAGCAGAGTATATGCCAGAAGATTCGTCAAACAATGTCGCTGATGTTCAAGACATATTAGAACCGATTTCAGTGAAAACTGGGAGAGTATCGCAGAAATGGAAGTGCACGGTGAAAACGCAGAAGACAGAGATAGAGCCTCCGTATGAAGAGAAATACAGTACAGATTCTAAGGTACCAAGAGTCACATGCAAGATATGTAATAAAGATTTGTCTAAAAGGTAATCATATCGTTAAATTTTCTGAGCAGAGCACCTTAATTTATTTTGCTAACATAATTTGTATCTTAATACAAGTGACATAAAGTCCAAAGCCAATAAAAAAATCGACATACTATAGCTTATCTAGATTTCACCCGCAGCGTCGATGGCGAGAAATTCCCAGAATGTCTTCTTTATTTCTTTTTCAAACTGGTTATTTGTTATTTTTGTACTTAATTTAAAAAAAAATTGGAAAAATTCACATTTACATTTCACCCGTGATTATAGAGCTTGCAATAGTGCCAAAATATTGGGAGCTCGCTAAAACATAACAACACAACCAAGACCATTTACAATTACCATACAAACAAATGAAATCAAAATATTTTTTTATTTGAAAAATGTCTCTCTCGACTGTCTTGGTGGAACAGTAGCTAGTGAGACAGGTTTACTACCTACGGTTCCAAGAGTCGTGGGTTCGATTCCCACTCGGGACAAATATTTGAGTGACGAACATCGGTGTTTGTTCCGTGTCTGGGTGTGTATTAAGTATATTTAAGTATATTTGTGTATCTGTTATGGACCAAGTGATTAATGCGAGCATTATTAATAATGCCCGAGCATTATGTATAATGTCTAGCCCTATCGGGCCAAGTGATTAATTATTATTTCAACTTCATTATTTGTCATTATGCGCGGTCATTATTATATGGCTATGTGATAATTGGGCAATATGATAATTGTGCGTAATTTGAGAAAAATAATTCTTCTTCGTCTTTTTGAGCTTTAAAATAATTTAATAATAAAAGAAAACGTAAAATTTCCACTCTGTATAACGCTTTTTACAAAGTTACGCTGTTTGACACGTTTTCATAGTGACGTAATGGGTAATACTCACTGCGTAATTTTTAGAATAGGATGAATAATTTTTGTATATGGGAAACTTCACTTATATTTTTACGTAATTCGATTATTTTATCATTCGTAACCCCCCGCTGCTGTGTATTGTATTGACCATACATTTATCTATGTATTCAGCCATTTTCGTACATGTGTGCATAGATTAAGTTCCTCCGTGTATTTATTATTTTTTGTGACCGTTACGTTTGTCGCGTTATTGGACGTTGATTTTGCTTTGTGTTTGGACTTTGATTTAAAATGCCGAAACGAGGAAAAACAATAAATAGCCAATGTCTCCGTAATCTTAATCACCCCGCGCATCAATACTAAAATAATGACACTCATGTGTTCAGCGATTTTAGGTGTAAGGCGTAAAATAAAGGCCTTTATTTTACGCCGCCAAATTATGTCCATTACCCCCTTTTGTTATGAATTTTTTTTCACACTACATTATTTTTAGAGGCTAACTACTTATTATATTAAACTAGGTATTGTATATTAAATGATAATAATAATTAAAGTTTTTTCTACATAATAAGTTTGTATTACTTTGCCCAAAAGGTGATAAACATTATGTATAATGCCCGGTCAAAGTGATTATTTGAATAATTATTATTGAATTGCACTCTCATATTGGGCATTTTTCATATGGACCGGGCAGTATGAATAATGCCCAATTTATCATTTGGTCCATAACATATCCACTGTTGATTCTGATATCTGTAACACAAGTGCTTAAGCTACTTACCACAGGATTAGATCCATGTATGTGATGTTGTGTAATATTTAATATTTATTTATATATACTTATATTATAGGATAAGGATTGTCTATGGTATCTCCCCAGGAGCATAGACACGCACATGACCCGCATGCACCCTGGCGCTGACGAGAGGAAGGTCAAGTGTGATCTATGCGACCAATATGTGTTCGCGGAGAAGATGAAACGGCACCTCAATATGGTGCACAGGGACGGGAAAGAGAAGGGCTTCAGATGTGTGGTGAGTAATAGTGTGATCTAGTGAAGATGATGATGATGAAGATTTTTTTTTTATAAAATAGGCTAACAAGATGACCTTATTCCACCTGTTTGAAAGCGGTGGTGAGATCCACATATGAGGTCGACAGGCACAATAGACCATATCGAGCCTGTCGCACTCAACCTGAAGGCCTGCTTAAATGCCGTTTCACGCCCCGACTGAAGAGCCCGGGATCATAGGAGGGAGGGAAATGGAAAGGGAAAAGGGCATGGAATGCCCTTCCAGCTTATGTTAGTTTAGTTAGTAAAAAGCTTTAATGACATGTCACAGAAAAGAGGAACTCTTGGTCCAAGCCACCATTGATGATGAGGAACCAAAATTTAGAAGATACTATGATGAACATAATAAGTAAAAGTCTAAATAAGGAATAATGCTGAAAGACGTCGGATTATTGCGGTAGTAACAGCTGTCGCAAAAAAATAGTATTCATAATAAAATTACCAGAAACGGGTGCTTAAAAATGTTCAGGTTGTGAAAGAACTTTTTAAATAATATCGATTTTGTGAAAGAACTTTTCTAATAATGTCAATTTTTTTTACAGTACTGCAAGACAGAGTTTGGGAGTCGAGAGGAGCTGGCTGACCACGTGACCACATGCACCTCCAAGAAGAAAAGAAGGGTTCAGTGTAAAACAGTAAATATTCAATTATATTGGTCTCTAAAAGTCCTTAATATATGGTGAAAAGATATTTATCATGCAATGTAACCGAGTGGGGGTTGGGGCGCGAATTTTGGAAAATAATACGTTAATAATAATTGACGTTGTTTTATTACATCTTTCATATAGGTACCCTCGCTCCCACTAGACCAATTTATCTGTTCAACCGTTGAGTTTGTGAGAATTTTTTTAAACACCTAACCTGCACCTATGAAATATGATAACAGCCTTTTAAGCGTAATTTATGTTGGTTAATTTCGCAAGTTTTATTACTTCATGGGCTTGTAGTCTACTATATAAAAGATTCGATCATATTGTCTACTTTTGGCGATCTTGTTGCACGTATTGCACATTTACTTATAATCTAGCGGTGTTTTTTTACAGAAGAAAGAAATGTGCGAATGCGACGTGTGTCACAAGACGATGCAACGAGCGAGTCTGCGGATGCACAAAGCGATCAAGCATGCCGGGCTCGGGCCGGTCTGCGAGGTGAGTCTCAGTGTAAATAAATAAATATCTGGGACATTTCCACACACGGTCATCTGACCCCAAACCAAGCAGAGCTTGTACTATGGGCGTCAGAGACTGATAAACATACATATATATTTATAAATACATAATCACACCCAGACACGGAACAAACACCGATGTTCATCACACAAATATTTGTCCCGAGTGGGAATCGAACCCACGACTCTCGGAACCGCCAGCCAGGGTCACTAACCACTGTTCCACCGAGTCAGTCAAAAAAAAATGAGGAAGAAAATACTGTCAGCGAAAAGAATTTGGACTTGATCGATGAATTCATAAATAATTAAAAAGAACGTGTAACTCTGAATCTGACGAGTTCTGGAGTGGATACCGCGTCTCGGTAAACGTAGTGTAGTAGGACGCCCGCAGGCCAGGTGGAGTGACGATCTGCGCAGGACGGCTGGTAGGTACTGGATGCGAGTGGCCGCGGAGAGAGAGAAGTGGCGTGCATTTTGAGAGGCCTATGTCCAGCAGTGGATAGGAACGGGCTGATGATGATGATGATGATGATGAACTCTGAATCAGACTAATGTGTGTGTGTTAATAAAAATGATAAAAACCCTTCACACTATTAATAATCAGATTTTTTATATGGAAATGCATCGTTAAATAATTTTCTCGATAATTTTATGTTCTGTTTTTTCTTTATGTATTGAATTTTCCTATGTTTCATTTTGTTAAGATGATATTTACGAACGAATCTCCTAATATAGGTTTTAATAAACTTAAAAGGAGAAACCCAACTTACTCAATACTCAATACTCAATACTCGACTTTATTGCTTCTATAAGTGTTTTACAAGGTGTTAGGGTAGTAATTATAGATACATTATAGACCCTGCTAGGGCACTGCAAATGAAATTGAAGAGAGGACGCTATATTTTTATGTAACATAATGTTAAGTAACAATATAAAGAATATTTGATTAAATAACTTTTCTAGCCCTTCTGGCTTAACGTATCATACCTTAAACCCTACCTCTTTGTAAGCACCTAGAAACATTATATTTATGTTGTCGACAGCACTGCGGCAAGAAGTTCGGCAACAAGAACCGCCTGCAAGAGCACTGTCGCGCTCGCCACGGATACGACAAATTCAGCTGCTCCTATTGCTCCTTCCGCAGCGCGAGCCTCGCTGCCATGAGGGTAAGGAGCTTCTGTATAACACAGCGAAATAAAAAAGTCAAAATGTCTTCGATACATAGTATAAAACAAAGTCGCTTTCGCTGTATGTCCGTATGTATGCTTAGATCTTTAAAACTACGCAACAGATTTTGATGCGGTTTTTTTTAATAGATAGAGTGATTCTTAAGGAAGGTTTGTATGTAAAATTTACCCGAAGCGAAGCGAGGCCGGGTCACTAGTTATTTATATAGGCAATTAGCTGTGCCCGCGACTTAGCGTTGACTACAGGATTGTACATACAAAAGTGTTTTCCCTATAACTCCTGTTCCCCTGGGAATTTTGCAATATCGCGTTGCGAGTAAGCTTAACGTTTGTTAAGGCGCCTGCATGCCAAATTTCAATCATCAATTGTTTCTTCCCGCTAACTCCCGTCCCGTGGGAATTCCGGAAATTACTTTCTTAGTGCACCTCTACGGTACCTAAGCTACATCCATTCCATATTTCAAGTGCCTAGATTCCGTTTTGGCTAAGCGTTGATATGTCAGTCAGTCAGTCAGAAAAAAATCATAACTCGAAAAAAATCAAAAATCGCGGAACATATAATAAATACATCGGTGTGTTTCGGATGCCCCACGGGGTGTTCTATCTCAGGACTTTCGCTGGACACTATGTTTGGGACATAAACACGTGACATTCCTGTATATTTAGATTAACATGCACTTACCATCACTTAGTCTATACTAATCTATACTATCTATACTAATATTATAAAGAGGAAAGATTTGTTTGTTTGTTTGTTTGTTTGTAATGAATAGGCTCCGAAACTACTGAACCGATTTCAAAAATTCTTTCAGCTTTGGAAACCTACATTATCCCCGCGCAACATGGGTTATATTTTATTTTTAAAAAATTAGGGAACCTTACTAAAACTTCAATAATGTAACCAAAGACATGAAAAATTCCTTACGTCGCGTGCGCTGCGAAAACTATTGATGATAGAACAAAATCATTTATTACGATTTTGCAGAACTCATCATTATCTACAAAAAGTGTCGCGACAGCATATGTCTAAATATTATAGTTATGTCACAGTAAGCGGTTTTTTGATCTAAAAATTTAATTTATTTGCCGCCGCTTGAAAAGGCTCTTTATTTGTACCTTGGTATTAATTCTTATCAAAATAAATTACTTTATATTCAAAAAGGCTTCAATACCTTTTTATAACTTTTTAAATTACTCAATTCGGACATTTAATTCGGAAGATATCACGAGTTTAAAAATGCAAGTAAAAAGTCGCGTGGTTGCCGCTCACCGCGCTCAGCTAGCCAGCATGCGACTTAGGCTCCATGTAAGCGTCACTGGGGTACGGACGAGGAGTCAATGTTATCTTATATATAACTCAAAGGTAACTGACATAGTGATCTATTAACGCACAGCCCAAACCACTGGATGGATCGGGCTGAAATGTGGCATGCAGGTAGATGTTATGGCGTAGGTATCCGCTAAGAAAGTATTATCCGAAGCGAAGCGAGGGCAAGCCATTAGTTAGTAGTAATAAGATTTTACCACCGGTTTGGAACGCCGATTCTACCGAGAAGACTCCGGCAAGAAACTCGATAGTTACTCTTTTTAGGCGGCAATCGTGTTACAAATTGTAAACCGTTAATGAGGTGGACCCTCATGAGGAAATATATCAGGGAATGATAGGCCCGAGTGGAAGAAGGTCACATGTTGCGTTGCACACTTACCGTGGGACAAGGGCAGGAGAATGATGATGATGATGTCCACAGGGTCAGCTTGATTGGCTCGATGGCAAGAACTTGCATAAATTTCGCACCTCATGTTCAACTATACTCTTTTTCAGCTAAGATGATCCCTGTGACACTTCATTGTGTTCTGAATCACGCATTTTACCCAATGACGCCGCAATAAAATGAAAAAAGTGTGCAATAAAATTATTTTCGTTTGTCAAACGTAAAATGCGTGATTCAGAACACAATGAAGTGTCACAGGGATCGTCTTAGCTGAAAAATACTTTAGCGCCATCCACACTAAATATTAATCTTTGATATGGGTCTACACGCGATTTTAGGAGTACCAATTACATAGTGAAGTAAGTTAATGATAAGAAGCTATGTAATTGCTACTCCTAAAATCGCGTGTAGTGTAGACCCCAGTGGCGTAACTACAGGGTGGCAAGTCGGCAAAATGCCACGGGCCCACACCCGGTAGGGGGCCCCAGCCGAAAGGGGCCACCGGTCATAGCAGAATCCCAACTGCCAACACACATACACATTAAGAGAAAAAAAAGTACCTACGTGATGTGCACGGGGCCCCATCCGAAGAATTTTGCCACGGACTTCAACGGGTATAGTTACGCCACTGGTAGACCCCCTAGAGACTAATATTTAGTACTTTACCAATGTTAGTATTTCGTTCGCAGAACCACGAGCGCCGCCACCGAGGTGAGAAGCCATTCGTGTGCGAGTGTGGCAAGAAGTTCCACGCCGCGTACCTCCTCGCGCAGCACAAGCAGAGCCATCGCACCGAGAAGACGGTCAAGGTGAGGGGTGACGTGGTGTTCTTGTTTATAATCTTCTTTACGCACCTATTGAACGGGCTAGAGACTGCTTAGTGCTTACTCTCCACTTGTACCTTCTTTTTTAATTTATATAAACCTAGCTGTAACCAACTTCGTTCGCGTAGACTACAGGATTTTACATAAAAAAGTTTTCTCCCAATAACTCCCGTTCCCGTGGGAATTTTGCAATATCGCGCTGAAGGTAAGCTTTACGTTCATTAGGGTACCTACATGGCGAATTTCAATCATCTTTCTTACGCGGTTTAGATTCTTTCATGCAAAAGTATTTTCCCGCTAATTTCCGTTCCCGTAGGAATTTCGGGAATCCCTTTCTTAGCGAATGCCTACGTCATAACATGTACCTGCATGCCAAATTTCAGCCCGATCCGTCCAGTGGTTTGGGCTGTGCGTTGATAGTTGATCATTATGTCAGTCAGTAACCTTTGAGTAATAATATATTTATTCATTATATTTTTCTATGCGTGTCGATATTGATAACCCTGCGTAGCTCTTGGTTAGCTAATACTCTGTGTCCAGTGCCCTCGCTGCCCGGCGCGCTTCAAGGCCCGCAACGGTCTGCACGCGCACCGCCGCGCGCGCCACGCGCCGCCCGCCGCCAGTCCCCGCAGAGACCCGTCGCTACTCGAGATTATACTTGATACGTCTTACACTTGGGTTTTATTTCACGTTATACATTACCCTTATAATAACTCAGTAATTGTTTTTATTTGGTCTAACTAGATGACCTCACCCTACCAGATGGTAAGCGGCGGAGATCTACATTATGAGGTCGACGGGCACAGTAGACTATATTACACATTATAAAATATTACCCTACATATTACACATATTGCCTTTTCTTTACCAATAAACTCTCTTTGTATCAAATGTAATTTTAAAAGATTTGAAGAGATGAAAATTACAAAAGAACTTTTTTGATAGTGCTGATCAGGAGAACGAACTGCGAAAGAACTTTTTCGATAATAATGATTTTTAATCATACAACAGACTTTAGTATATTGTTAAATGCGTAAACGATTATTCGTTAAGTCATTTCCAGAAGTTTTCAATTAATAAATTATATTTTTTTAAATAAATTATTATATGAAGGAACTTTTCGAGTAGCAAAAGATTTAAGTGGATCAATCTATCATTTCAGTACAATTTAATTTAGTGTGTGTATAGTATTGTCTATTAGTGTGTGTATCAGGACTTCAATAAAAAGAACCAATTGGATAATATTCAAATTTTAATTATCATAAAACTTAATCCTAGCTTACATATATACATACCCACATAATTCATATTCTGATTAATTTTATCATTTCAAATTATTTTTACCAATTATTTCGATGGTTTACTCTTGATCATTCCTACTGAGAAGGGTTGGGATAAAAGTTTCGTTCGTCCCCAAAGGTGACAATTGGGACTTTTTATTTCCATCTCGTTCCGAGTTGGGACAACCAATAAAGTGATTACATTATTTAGTTATAGTTCAGGCGGGTTATATCATTTTATATTTCAAATATTTATTTATTTATTAATTTATTTAAAACAAGGTACACTAACAGAACATATACAAAACATTAAATTATAATATGTTATTGTATTAGTCTTGTATATGCACCAATTACAGGTGCAGGTTAAAATAAATCTAAATATTAAATCAGTATAACTGATTTAATTTAGATTTATTTTAACTCTTCAATTCCCGGTTTTGCCTGTAGGTGACTGTCATTTTATATTTCTTTCTACCTCACTACAATTTTGTTTTTATTTCTGTCATTATTGTAACATAGCTTATAAGCTAAGCTAAGCTATTCTTATTTAAAAAACTTACACAACAATTTTAGACTATTCAATTATATATTTTTTAATTTAGTGTGTATTATTTTAGGAATAATTGTTACATACGAGTATCTTTTGTCTTCGCCAGATGTATCTAAACTATTTTAGTAAAAGAGAAATGCAAAAATTATATTTTCCTTAATCCATAGGAATTGAAGAGTCAATATGTTTCTACGCAAGACGCAAGCATTCCTCTTGTATTCGTCAATTGTCGATAGCAAGCAACAATAGGTTCTAGCTGACTGGCACATTGATACACAAAGATCTATCTCGTCATCGCCATCGCTGCACTGTAGCGTAGAAGGCAGCGGTCTCCACATCTCCAGTGGGGCTACCATGAGTTTAAAACTTACGCGCTCGATATCGCCTACGTGAATATGTCTATGAAAAACTTGTACAGCGCCGGCTGGTGGTTACGCGAAGAACTAAAATCGGCCGTATGAAAAAAACAACTCGATAGGTTTTTAACGTAAGTAAGTTTTCGATAGCCAACTCATGGTAGGCCCTCAGGTGTCGTTAGGGCTGCCGCGCCGCCTCCAGCAGCGCCCATAGTGCCCCGGCGTCTGCGGCGGCCGCGCGCAGCTCGAACGGCTGGAGTTGTTTCAGATGCTCGCTCTTAATGTCTGGGTATTGTTCAGGATATTATCTTTTACATGCAAGATTTGTGAGATACTGTGACCTAATTATCATTTGTATGCAACAAGAGATCTACTTCTTATGGTATGGTTGATGAACAACCTTGTGTTAGAGTTAACCTAAACCGGTTTTGACGCAGATCGTATCTTTCGCAAATGGTCACCGCGAAAAATTTGGTCACTTTCGCAGAATGTCATTTTCGCAAGTGGTCACTTTCGCAACTGGTCACTTTCGCAAATCGTCACTTTCGCAAACGGTCACTTTCGCTAAACGTCACTTTGCAAAATGTCATTCACAATTGATTTTCTTTTTTTTTCTCCTATATATCTATACTAATATTATAAAGAGGAAAGATTTGTATTTTTGTATTTTTGTATGTTTGTAATGAATAAACTCAAAAACTACTGGACCGATTGCAATAATTTTTTCACCATTAGAAAGCTGCATTATTCAGAAGTAACATGGGCTATATTATATTTTTAAAAAAATTAGGGATCTTTACTAAAACTTCAATAATGTAATCCAAGGTGTAAAAAATAGACCTGAAAAATTCCTTACGTCGCCTGCGCTGCGAAAACTATTGGAGATAGAACAAAACCATTTACTAAGACTTTGCAGAACTCATCATTATCTACAAAAAATGTCGCGACAGCATATGTCTAAATATTATAGTTATATCACAGCAAGCGGTTTTTTATTCTACAAATTTAATTTATATGCCGCTGCTTGAAAGGGCTCTTTATTTGTACCTTGGTATTAATCCTTATCAAAATAAATTACCTTACATTCGAGACGGCTTTAATACCTTTTAATAACTTTTTGAATTATTCAATTCGGACATTTCATTCGGAAGATATCACGAGTTTAAAAATGCAAGTATTAGAAAAAAGTCGCGTGGTTGCCGCCACCGCGCTCAGCTAGCCAGCATGCGATGTAGGCTCCATGTAAGCGTCACTGGGGTACGGGGGAGTCAATGTAATATGTATAATAATATTATAAAGAGGAAAGGTTTGATTTTTTGTTTGTTTGTTTGTTTCGAATAGGCTCCGAAACTACTGCACCGATTTGAAAAAATCTTTCACTGTTGGAAAGCTACAATGAGTCCCTGAGTGTCATAGGCTTTTTTTAGATAAAAAAAAATAGATTTCTCTTACGGGGTTAAAATATATTACATAGAGATAGAGATATCCCCGAAGCGAAGCGAGGGCGGGTCGCTAGTTATTTATAAAGACAGACAGCATCTCAAGCTAAACACCACGGATGCTGTGGTAGTATTTAGTTATAATAGGTGTAAAGTTGTCATAAAAAATAAAGTCTCATTACAGTAAAGGAAATTCTAACAAAACAATAGGTTTTTTTAGACATAGACATTTCCAAAGTTGCTAACTTTTATTGATATTCAGAAGTATCACAATAGATGTCGTTCAACCGTTTGCTTTATTTTTTATGCCAACTTTACACCTATTATAACTTAATACTAACATAGCATCCGTGGTGTTTAGCTTGATATGCTGTCTGTCTGTGTAAATAATATTTATTATTGTCCGCTTCGCAATATACAAACTATGCAAGTTGTTTTGTGTTTCATACTAAATCATTTGCATTTTTGTTTATTTTGCGCGTGCACTGAATTTTGTCAGTTGATTGAAATTTATTCAATAGAGCCGAGCGAATGGAAAAAAAGAAAAACAATTGTGAGTGACATTTTGCGAAAGTGACGTTTTGCGAAAGTGACCGTTTGCGAAAGTGACGATTTGCGAAAGTGACCACTTGCGAAAATGACATTCTGCGAAAGTGACCAAATTTTTCGCGGTGACCATTTGCGAAAGTGACGATCTGCGTCAAAACCATTAAACCGCCCGAAGGCCTCTGACATGGCTTCACACACAATGAAAAATCTCTCAGGTGTGCTGGTTTCCTCACGATGTTTTCCTTCACCGTTAAAGCGTCGAATGATGGTACATGTGAATTTCAAATTTGAAAAACACATTGGTACCTGGCGGGGTTTGAACTGGCGACCTCTCGCACGGCAAGCAACGACCTTAACCACTCGGCCATCGACGCTTCAGAGATCTACTTGGAACTGTGTGAGAGACGAATCAAAATCAAAACTGTTGGGTACGCTGACCGTCATCCCTGAAGGGACCTTCAGTATGCATAGACCGTTTTTAAGTAACGCTGACCGGTCGGCGCCGACGCCCGATACAAAAATATATGGGCGCCGAAGATTAGCGTGTCGTCAGCGAAATTCTAAAATCAGCCTTAGTGGGAATTATTCATTAAAATCACCATTTTGGTGTCACATTATGTAGAAAAGATTTTAGACTTTCGCGTTCCATTACACTAAATATTAGTCTTTATGGGTAGCTATGTATTCGCTACTCCTAATAGCGAGTGTAGACCCATAAAGAGTTACTGATGAATTTAATGAGACTAAAGGGGTTTAATAGATGATAGACCAAGAATCTCATTTAGAAAATTTTCCTTTTTTAAAGTTTACTCCATACTTTACAAAATTTACCAGGCAATGTTTACCCATGTTTACATTCCTAAAAAGTATCAATTTATATTATATTTTGTAAAAGGATACATCCTTTGGCCACATCTGGGGGAGCGCTGAAGTCCAATCTGATTCCCGTGAGCTCCTTTGCTAGTTGATATGTTTCTCTGTAAATAAAAATGAAATTTAAGTGATGTTATGTTATATAAGCCAATTTGGAGTTTTATAAATTAAAAAAATAAATATAAATAAGAATTATTTCACAACATCACAAACATTGATCTGACCCCGTAGTAAGTAGCTTAAGCAGAAGGTGTTACTGGTATCAGAATCAACAGTGGATAGACAAATATACTTAAATATATTATTTAATAGCATACCCAGACAAGGAACAAACACCAATGTTTGTCACACAAATATTTGTCCCGGGTGGGAATCAATCCCACAACTCTTGGAACTATTGGTAGTAACCCTGGGTTACTAACCACTGTTCCACCGAGCCAGTAAAATAGACTGTAAATGTTTGTTTGTTTTGTTGTTTGAAAGGCGATACTTTTTTGCTGGGCGAATGCACAAAATCCTGATATTTTGCAAGAGTAAGGGGACATTGAGAAGGTTATGTATAAGTTCATATAAAAGTACAGAGTCAGCACAGTTACGACGGGTATCTAATAATTGATATCTATGGCATCTGATGGATTCTTCATAGATAAGATGAATATTTCCGGTTCTATAATCCAGGGCTTTTACAAACTTTCTCTGAACTCTCCAATCTTTTCTTATGTAAATTGAAATGGGGGTTCCAAAATGAATATGCAAATTCTAGGTGAAAGATATGTGTATTGTTATTCTAAACATATTATTTCATCATCATCATCATCATCATTAGCAGCCCATTCCTGTCCACTGGACATAGGCCTCTCCAAATGCATGGCTTTGGTTCTCTGACGGATCGCCTCATTTCTGATTCGATCCTGCAGAGAAACACCGAGCATAGCTCTTTCCCTAACCCGCTGAGCGACTTTAAACTTTTCGACCAGCCGTGCCGTCCATGTTTCGGCTCCACTCGTCATAACGGGTAGGACGCACTGATTAAAGACTTTCGTCTTACGGCTTTGTGGGATTGACGATGATAAGACTCGGCGTAGTTTCCCAAATGCTGCCCAACCAAGCTGAATTCTTCTATTCACCTCATCCTCAAAGTTGTTTCGACCTAACTGCAAAATATTATTTATTACAGTTTAATCCGTAAAATTAGTTTTATTTTAACTTACTTAGCATTATCCAGTCTGTTTCGGTCACTGTCGGCTATGGTGAGGCATGACTGAAACGCAGAGCAGACCCGGTCCAGCTCACCTCCTCGCCGAGACAGCTCGGCAAGCCTTTCATTTAGCTCATTCTGGAAACAAACAATCCAATGAGAATGGCATGGCAGGCATGGCAGGGTCATGGCATTCGATGTTGTGACATAAGCTGAGTGGCTTCCATTTCAATGGCATTATATTATATTTTGTGCCTTATGTACCTTTTATGTAGGTACTAGGGATTGCAATCCGGCGTCATTTTCAGTCCGGCCGGATACGACCGGATTCCCATCAATCCGGCCGGATCCGGTCGGATCCGGCCGGATTGATTAGATCAAGATGATTTTCGCTTTTTAGTACAAAATAAGTGAGTTAATCAAGTGTCACTGCACTTATATGTAGGTAGTTATTTAAAAAAATCACAAATATATAAAATCAACTTTATTTCCTAACCAACGTTAAGACAACAAGAAAACTATTAAAATGTAGTAGTGTAGGTAACTAGTAATTATTTTACGACGTAACGAGTAGCCCAATCTTTCTATATTTCACTTTCACAGATAGATCAATTGATAAGTAACAATATTAATTATTAAGTAACTATAAGACTGGCTCGGTGGAACAGTGGCTAGTGACCCAGGTTTACTACCTACGGTTCCAAGAGTCGTGGGTTCGATTCCCACTCGGGACAAATATTTGTGTGACGAACATCGGTGTTTGTTCCATGTCTGGGTGTATTATTAAATATATTTAAAGTATATTTGTGTATCCACAAGTTTATTCTGATACTCGTAACACAAGTGCTTAAGCTACTTACCACGGGATCAGATCAATGTATGTGATATTGTGAAATATTTATTATTTATTTATACCTATCTAATAGATACAATTAACCTTACGTAATTAAATGAAATGAGATCAAAATCATGATTAAATTATTTGAAAATACTAACAAACAAGTCTTATAGGTTGTGATTGTGACAGATACCATCATGATTTCACGAATCTGTCGAATGAATGAATGGCAAAAATTATGACAATAATGAGTTGAGACTCGGCGACGAATGACTCGCACGCATAAACACTACGCATTATAGTACCTACTCATGCAACAGCTATATTATTTTCCTACAAACTGCTATCACCGGATCCGGTCTTCGGATCCCGTATATTGGTACTGGATCCGGTAACCATTAAATGATGCCGGATCCGCCGGATTACCGGATCCGTTTTTCCGGATTACAATCCCTAGTAGGTACTGTTTCTACTTCTGAATGAAATTAAATAAATAAAATTTAAAAGTGGGACATTTCCACACGTCATGGTCATCTGACCCCAAACTAAGCAGATATTGTACTATGGGTGTCAAAGACTGATAATACATACATATACATTTATAAATACATAATCACACTGAGACACAAAACAAAACGAATGTTCATCACACAAATATTTGTCCCGAGTGGGAATCAAACCCACATTCATCACCTTCATTATTTACAAGCTACTTTTATTCGACAAACTACAAAGAAATTCTAAGTTTGTGTAACCAAACAATATACAAACAAAAACATAAAATCATGCCTTTTTCCCAGAGGGGTAGGCAGAGATTACTTCCAGCGATCCACTTTTCACCTATGTGGGAAATGTGATGTGACAGGTTGTGGACCACGTCGCCGTTCTACCTTGTGTATTGTTTTAACAAGGTCATTGAATTCCCACAAGTAGCAAGGATATAAGAGGGGGGAAGGAAAAGGGGAGGAAAGATACTATAGCCTCGGATGATTTGGACTGAGTCGATAGTAGCTCGAGGAGCCGGGGTTGCTTACCCGTATACCATTCACTAACCACCAGACAGATATGGATTATTCATTATGATAACTCAATAAAGTTAATTATTACAGACAAAGGTGATGAGATGTTTGATCTGTGTCTGGGTGTGATTATGTATTTAAAAATGTATATGTATGTAAACAGTCTCTGACGCCCATGTGTGTGGAAATGTCCCATATATTTATTTTTATTTATTTATTTAAATTACTTCAGTAGTTACACTTATACTACGGTTGTAGGCTATGACATTGATACTTTAGTATTTGTGTAGGTACTACGTAAGACAACTTCAAATCGGAAGCTCGCAAAAACACTAGAGCTGTGATTTTATAATAAGTTATTTACTTACGTGTAATTTCATTTCATGTGCCAATTTAGTTTCAAACTCAGTCTTCTTTTTACATGCTTTTAATTGTTGTTGTTCTTTCTCAATTTTGTCTGTAAACAAAACAAAAGTTACAAGTTTACATCTACCGCAGTCGTAGTGAATGCATCAAATTGATTTTAGGACTCATTTACCGTCAACTCGTTTGCAGAACGAATCCAATTGTTCCACTACTTTTAGAAACCATGGTTCTTTGATATCTGCAGTCATTTTCACTGCACTTTTTAATGAAATCTTGAAATAACTGCTGTAATAAACCACTTGTTTACCAACGAAATTTTCGAATTCAAATTTCTAAACATTGACAGAACAGGCGACAGTCACAGATTAAAAAAATATTGCAAGGCTTCCTATCACTATGCGACTTTTCGAACAAAACCGATGAAATACCGGAAAAACAGCTGTATTCAATTTGCATATCCGAACATGAAATAAAACAACACGCGCTAGTGGCGCCACGCACTGTCAAATCTCGGAACCTGTTTGTCGCCATTTTTGAGATGGCCGCTGATATTTATAGATTGTAGGGTGTTGTTATTCCACAATAAATAAATGCATTGAAAATGGAGGAAACAAAAGTAATATACTACATAGATGACGAGGAGACTCCGTATTTAGTTAAAATCCCTATATCGCCGGAGAAAGTGACGTTACTGGACTTCAAGAACCAGCTAAATAGACCGAATTACAAGTTTTTCTTTAAATCTATGGACGATGACTTTGGTGTGGTGAAAGAGGAGATAGTTGATGATAATGCTCATCTGCCGTGCTTCAACGGTCGTGTGGTGTCGTGGTTGGTGTCTGCGGAGGGCTCGAACCCGTCGGACGGGGCGTCTCAGTGTACGGACAGCAATGCTGGCAAGGCGAAGCAGAACCCTCACGGGGCTCCGACGGCGCCCCTCACCCGGGACACCTGTACGGATACGGACAGCACCATCAGCTCCCGGCCCGGGCATAGGGCTTCGTGTGACAAATACAAGTACAGAGGCCTGAGAATCAATGGTCATTCGAAGTACGGTAATCATGGTCTCGAATACGAAACGGCCTCAGTTCTTAGCTCAGATCTTGATTCTACCAGCCTCTTCGACAGTCAGTCCGAGATTACGACGACCACAGGTCGGCATACCAACGCCTCTGTCGACAGAGCCCTAACAGAATGTAGCAGTGTATCTCATTTACAAGTCAGCAATCGGAAGAGGCCTCAGAGGAGACGAAAAAGACCTCAAGTCATGTCTCGAACATCTTCCTACTCCTCTATAACTGATTCAACTATGTCTATGCACATAATAACAGTGACTTTGAACATGGACACAGTGAATTTCCTCGGTATTTCCATAGTGGGACAGTCAAATAAAGGTGGTGATGGAGGGATCTACGTTGGTAGCATTATGAAAGGTGGTGCGGTGGCTTTGGATGGCAGAATAGAGCCAGGAGACATGATATTGCAGGTGAGTCTGTCTCTATTATGAAAGAACATTCTATCTTATCAGTAGGCTTATCTGTACATTGATTGATTGTATGTATCATATACATTTGTGCTTTTCTTGACAACATTTTGTTTCATGAAAGTTTTGAAATTCATATGTGCCATCATTCGACACTTTAACAGTGAAGGAAAACATCATGAGGAAACCAGCACACCTGAATAATTATTCAATGGTGTGTGAAGCCATGTCAGAGGCCTACGGGCAGTTTAAAAACTCTGACACCAGGTTGTTCATCAACCATACAATAAGAAGAAGATGAAAGTTTTATATCAAAGCCTTTATTTTGTTTTAATACTACATTAATTATGCTAAAAAATTAGTAATTCTACACAAATTAGCAATAAAATTTGAAAACAAAAGCAGAATAATTGTAAATTACTGACAGTTTTAGATGTTTTATAAAACTTAAGTGAAGTTAATTTGGAATCTTTTAATTTTAAATGTACCAAATTTTCAAGTTGGTAAAGATAATATATTCCGACATACACACTTGGACATATTATCGACCTAGCTCATCACATTAGCAAGTTGAAGTGGCAGTGGGCTGGCCACATCAGCCGTAGAACCAACAACCGTTGGGGTAGACATGTTCTGGAGTGGATACCGCATCTCGGCAAACATAGTGTAGGGCGCCCACAGGCCAGGTGGTGTGACGATCAGCACGGGACGGCTGGTAGGAGCTGGATGCGAGTGGCCGAGGATAGAGAGAAGCGGCATGCATTTGGAGAGGCCTATGTCCAGCAGTGGACAGGAATATGCTGATGATGAAAGATAATATATCGATACTGGAAATATCAATTTATGTAAGGGACAAACCACGGTTTACAGGAGAGCTAAAAAACTATTTATTTTTCATTAATCTGTTTATATCTTTTAATTTTTTGGTCAAATTTAGACGATACCTAGGGCAATGTTTCTTAGGTTTTTGGCATTATATAATGCTATAGAGGCTATAGAGCCAAAATATAAGAAAAGTGTATATTTTCAGAGATAGCTTGTCCCTTACAATAATATAATACTGTCTGACTGGCCTGGGTGGAACAGTGGTTAATGACCCAGGTTCATTACCTACGGTTCCAAGAGTTGTGGGTTCGATTCCCACTCGGGACAAATATTTGTGTGACGAACATCGGTGTTTGTTCTGTTTCTGGGTGTGTATTAAGTATATTTAAGTATATTTGTATATCCACTGTTGATTCTGATATCTGTAACACAAGTGCAAGCTACTTACCACAGGATCAGATCAATGTATGTGATGTTGTATAATATTTAGATTTTAGTCACAGTGGAGTGAAATCTTTCTATGATTTTGAACCATATGTGAGGTACTAAAGTGTAATATAATGGTCTCTATCTATCTCTCATATATTGGACCCTTATGAAATTTCTTAGAAAAATATTACTTTAATTTCTTAATGAATCTAAAAGGGATTCACATATAGCAATCTAACGAGAACACTCATCGTAATTGTTTATTTCTGTACTTAACATTTTCCCTATACCTATGTAAATGAACTTGTGAGTAAATTCATAGCTGCATGTGACACACAGTGACAATAGTACACTTCACTATAGGTTTCCTTTTAAAATAAATATGTTTATCAAAGTATTCTGACAGTGATTATTCAAATACTGAACTATTTTAAATAAATAAATAAATGTCTGGAGCTGTCAATGGACAAAACCTTTCTTTATAGTGATGCTACTCGCTGTTTGGTCAAGCTATTTATATCAATATTTTTTTTTTAACTAGCCTCCAAAATCCTCCCCCAATTCTCTCCATTTCTACCGATCTGTGGTTAGAGATGGCCAGTTTAGTTCTTGAGCATCGAGATCATCGCGCCATCTCTTATTTATAATTATATCAATATACATTACTTATTCCAATGTATCAGGTCTTAACTAATCAGGTTGTCTTTGTATTGCTATACACTTTTTCCTTCGTAACTGACTTACGATGATGGCCTGGAGTAGCCTTGTCAACTTCACCGGTCTTGCGGGGGAGCGGATGGATCTCCCCCTACGATGATGGCTTGGGGTAGCCTCGTCATCATCACCGGACTTGCGGGGGAGCGGATGGCTCTCACCTCTACGATGATGGCTTGGAGTAACCTTGTCAACTTCACCGGACTTGCGGGGGAGCGGATGGATCTCCCCCCTACGATGATGGCTTGGAGTAGCCTCGTCATCATCACGGGCCTTGCGGGGGAGCGGATGGCTCTCACCCCTACGATGATGGCTTGGGGTAGCCTCGTCATCATCACCGGACTCGCGGGGGAGCGGATGGCTCTCACCCCTACGATGATGGCTTGGATTCGGCTCGTCATCTTCACCGGACTCGCGGGGAGCGGATGGCTCTCCCCTACGATGATGGCTTGGATTCGGCTCGTCATCATCACCGGACTTGCGGGGGAGCGGATGGCTCTCACCCCTACGATGATGGCTTGGGGTAGCCTCGTCATCATCACCGGTCTTGCGGGGGAGCGGATGGCTCTCACCCCTAAGCTCTATACTTTATACCTACACACCACACTAACCAAGCATCGTCTCCCATCTTCCAGGTGAACGACGTGAACTTCGAAGACATGACCAACGACGAGGCGGTGAGGGTGCTCCGAGAGGTGGTCCAGAAGCCGGGCCCGATCAAGCTGGTGGTGGCCAAGTGCTGGGACCCCAACCCCAAGGGGTACTTCACGATACCGAGGACAGAGCCCGTCAGGCCTATCGACCCGGGTAAGGGGATTTTCTTATCTATTATTGTTAAAGTGATTTGGAAACATACTATAGTTAAACTATGTAGTCATAGTTTAAAAGGAGATATCAACGCACAACCCAAACGCCTAAACGTAGGCACTTGAAATTTTTAAGAGTCGTAGCTTAGGTACCGTAAAGGTGCACTAAGAAAGGAATTGCAGAAATTCTGACGGGAACGGGAATTAGCTGGAAAATCTGTTTGTATGTAAAATCTAAACCGATCCAGTTAGACGCTTGAAATTTGGCATGCAGGTACCTTAGTTAACGTAAAGCTTACTTGCAACGCGATATTGCAAAATTCCCACGGGAACGATAGTTATTGGAAATTATTTTTATAGTTTAATCCTGTAGTACAAAGTAACACAGCTAGTAAAAGTATAAGTAACATATGCACAACAGAGTATGTGATACCGCCCTGTATTGTGCCTGTCGACCTCATATTTGGATCTCACTACCGCTTACCATCAGGTGGAGTGAGGTCATCTTGTTTGCCTATTACAGGGTTGGCGAACCTTTATGTATCAACATACCATTTTCTTCTGAAAATGTTTGAATCGTGTCATTGACGTGCCCGTAATTTTGACTTTCTGATTATTTGTAAAATATAGATAACGGCAACGTTCGATCGTCACAAAATACCTACTTAACACATATTTTACATATGTTTTAGGATCGGCGACGTGCCCAAAATATTATGTCGCGTGCCATTGGTTCGCCTACCCTGGCCTATTATAAAAAAAAAATACCGATCTCATCATCAATTCCCTTCCCCAGGCGCGTGGGTGGCTCACACGCAAGCCCTTCGCGAGGCGTACCCCCCTCCCCCGCCGTCGCTGTCGGCGCTCCCGGCGCCGTGCTCGGGCGCGTCCGACGCGTCCACCGCCGTGGCCGGCCTGGAGCCGCAGCTGTCCGTCACTATGGACATGGCGCTGGTGGTGCGGGCCATGCTGCGGCCTGACTCGGGTGAGTGTCCATAGTCTTTTCCCAAGGAGCCAAATAGGAGAACTTGCCCCCTCCCTTCCAATCTTTAGAAAAGATCCATTGGAAAGCCCTAGGTAAGAGGTAGAGCAGTCACTCTCCCCCTTTATTCTACTCTTTCAAGGGAGTAATTGAGTAGTAGCCGCAGCTGTCCGTCACCATGGATATGCGGCCGGTCTCGGGTGAGTGGAAGAGAGAGAGGAGATATGACCCCCCCCCCCCCCCCAATCTTTTGAAAAGATCCGCTAGACGGCCCCAGGTAAGTAAGAAGTAAACCAGTCACTCCCCTCATCTTTAGAAAAGATCCTCTGGAAAGCCCCAGGAAAGAGAAAAATCAGTCATCCCCCCCCCCCCATCTTTAGAAAATACCCACCAGATAAGAGGTAGACCACTCCCTCCAACTACAATAGTCTATCTAGAGAGTACACAGTAGCAGTGCCGCAAGGAGGCTGTAAAGGAGAGATCCCCCTCCCCGTCTTACGAATAGATCCCTATACACTATGGTAGTGTATGGAGGGCAATAGTGTGGAGGCACGTCCAGCGCCGTGGCCGGGCTGGAGCCGCAGCTCTCCGTCACTGCCCCATAACTTTGGAAAAGGTCTCCGTAGATAACATACATCTTTAGAAAAGATCCCTTGGAAAGCCCCAGGTAAGAGGTAGAGCAGTCACTCTCCCCCTTTATTCTACTCTTTCAAGGGAGTAATTGAGTAGTAGCCGCAGCTGTCCGTCACCATGGACATGGCGCTGGTGGTGCGCGCCATGCTGCGGCCCGACTCGGGTGAGTGGTAGATAGAGAAGAGGAGATATGACCCCCCCCACCCCCATTTGTAAGAAGATCCCCTGGATGGCCCCATATAGACCAATCCCTCCCCCCTCTACACTTCCCTTTCAGCAGCAGTGCGACATGGAGGCAGTTAAGAAGAGTTTCTTAAGAAATTCCTCCCCCCATTTTTAGAGAGATCCCTGGAAGGTCCCAGATAGATCACTCCCTCCCACTTTTACATTTCTCTATCTAGGGAGTAGTAGAGTAGGAGCCGCAGCTGTCCGTCACTATGGACATGGCGCTGGTGGTGCGGGCCATGCTGCGGCCTGACTCGGGTGAGTGGAAGATAGAGAGAGGAGATATACCCCCCCCCCCCATTTTTAGAGACAGAGAGAAGGTCACAGATAGATCACTCCCTCCCACTTCTACTAAAAAATATTTTTTTACACATTTGGCTTAGGGGTGTGAGCCCCCACTCCCCCTCGGTGAAGCTGTAGAAGCCGTCTGAGGTTAACAGCATAGTCATCCCGAAAAAAAAATACAAGACGTGTGTCACTCGGGGACTGCCGCGGTATAGCTATTGCATAGCATCGTCCGATTTCGGAGCAGCTCGTCTCGATTCGTGCGAGTTTCGTAGAGTCGTACAATACGTCTAACCGCACGGAATTTCTTAGTTCGGTCGCCGTGCTCAAAGCCCGCCATAAAAGCTATGCAATAGCTTAAAACAAAAAAAACTATTCTAAAAATTATTACAAAAAAAAATTTTTTTTTACACAGTTGGCTAACGTAATCGATTCTTTGTTCCAGGTCTCGAGATCCGCGACCGCATGTGGCTGAAAATCACGATCCCGTCGGCGTTCATCGGCGCGGACGTGGTCGAGTGGGTGCTGGCGCACGTGGCCGGCGTGGCGGACCGCCGCGACGCGCGCAAGTACGCCTCGCACATGCTCAAGGTGAAAATGAAAAATATTTATTCACTATCTTTACAATACATATACTTAACTAGTGGCTGTGATCTCCTTTTAAGTACAAATACCTGTGTTAGGAGATAAATATAATGTGATAATAGAATAAATAATTAATTTTAAAATATGAAAAATAAAAATTACTTTTTCAAGGATTAATTTTCATGATTCGATAGTAATACTAAAGGCAAATAGTTCTGCCACGGGAAAACAACCACTAAATTTCACGGTGTATATTTTTTTTTATTTAATCTTTTGTCTTGTCTATTCCAGGCGGGCTTCATCCGGCACACGGTGAACAAGATCACCTTCTCGGAGCAATGCTACTACGTGGCGGGGGAGCTGTGCGCGGAGCTGGCGGCGCTGCGGCTGCGCGCGCCGGCCTCCAGCATGGGCTCGGACGCGCTCGCGCCGCTGCCCAATCCCAAGTGAGTGATGGAGATGAAAAAAAAAATTTTTTTTTTTTTGCAAAAAAAATTTTTTTTTTGCAAAAAAAATTTTTTTTTTTTGTAAAAATTTGGTGACGCGCTTGCGCTGCTGCTTGATCTCAAGAGAGTGATCCCTGGGGAAGAAAAAAAAAATCTTGCAAAAGTTCAAAAAGTTTTTATTTTCTTATCTAGAAAGGGGCCTCATGAACGAAGGATTTGTTCTTTTATGGCTATTTCTAAGGAACACATTAAGAATGTGGTAAAAGGATGCCATAAGCTTTTTACTAACAATAATTAAAAAAAAAGTAAAAACGACGCCTTACCAACTCATACGTTGTCATTTTACGGCCATTCACGAGGAACACATAAAAAATGTGGTAACAGGCAATTCCGTAACACTACCTTGCAGAGGATTTATATTAAAATAATTTGGAGCGCACAAATGATTAGAAAAAAGTAATAATGTACTTCCACGTTAAATACGACATAGGAGCCTGTAGCATATGTCCCATATTTTGAATGTAGTGATGACCAGTAGCGCTACCATGAGTTGGCTATCGAAAACTTACGTACGTTAAAAACCTATCGAAATGTTTTTTTCATACTACCGATTTTAGTTCTTAGCGTTATCGCTAGGGGCGCTGAACACTTTTTCATAGACATATTTTACATAGGCGATATCGAGTCTGTCACTTTTAAACTCATGGTAGCGCTACTGTTGTAACTTCAAACACCTTTGACTGGCTCGGTGGAACAGTGGTTAGTGACCCTGGCTGGCGGTTCCAAGAGTCGTGCGTTCGATTCCCACTCGGGACAAATATTTGTGTGTTGAACATCGGTGTTTGTTCCGTGTCTGGGTGTGATTATATATTTAAGTATGTATGTATTTCAGTCTCTGACGCCCATAGTACAAGCTCTGCTTAGTATGGGGTCAGATGACCGTGCGTGGAAATGTCCCAGATATTTACCTATACATAAATAATGAATAAATTTCGTTGTTAACCCGTTCAACACCCCACCTTACCCCTGTTGCAGCATGATGGGCCCGGGCTACATGCCGTACGCGGGCTCGTACGGCTACCAGCCCATCCCCTTCAAGTACACCTCCTGCGTCACCAGCGAACACACCATATACGGGTGAGTGGTTATTTATTTATTTATTTATTGGACAGCCAGAGAAAATTACATTAAATTAATCTTAAAATTAAGTTAAACAATAACAATGTTTGTGTCAAAACAAAATTTAAAAATCTTCATCATCACATCATGCCTTTATATTATACTTCAGCATGTAACATCCACACTAAGGAATTGACTTCCCTCGAACTAAAGTCTTGAATGGTGGTTGCCTCGTTGGACTATTGGTAGCAAGCGCTGCGTAAGGACCGAGAGGTCCCGGTTCGAGTCCGGGGTCGGGCCTTCGTGTGAGTTTTTCTGTAAAGAAATTACTCAGCCCGGCACTTGGCTAGTCTCAATTGAGATCGGCTGCCATGGCTGAAATCGGTCGGACGCCTTATATTAGTAAAAAAACGTCATAAATCGTATATGTATACATTTATTTACCATGGGCTGATGATGTATGTGTGGTTGCAGGTACAACCGCGAGGAGAGCGTGTTGTCGGGCAGCGGCGGCTCCAGTGCCGGCTCCGACCACCTCACCGCCAAGGAGCACGGGACCGGTGAGCGGATTATTTATTTATTTTTTAAAAATTCGTGAATCTAAAAGTAAAAGAACGTATTATATATCTTTAACTAAAAATAAAGGTTTTTAATTCAAGATAAAAAAAAAAAATCGTAGGCAGTCAGTGTTAAAAAAAAAAATCGTAGGCAGTCAGTGGTAAAAAAAATCGCAGGCAGACGGTGTTAAAAAAAATCGCAGGCAGTCAGTGTTAAAAAAAATCGTAGGCAGTCAGTGTTAAAAAAAAAAATCGTAGGCAGTCAGTGTTAAAAAATCGTAGGCAGTCAGTGTTAAAAAAAAAATCGTAGGCAGTCAGTGTTAAAAAAATCGTAGGCAGTCAGTGTTAAAAAAAATCGTAGGCAGTCAGTGTTAAAAAAAAATCGTAGGCAGTCAGTGTTAAAAAAATCGTAGGCAGTCAGTGTTAAAAAAATCGTAGGCAGTCAGTGTTAAAAAGGACGACTAACATCTTGAGACTAAGAGTACATTTCTACGGAATAGAGCTATCGTTGAGTAGTATAAAAATTAATGAGACATCTGGCATGCATATAGGTAATAGAAATAGAAAAAGAAATATCTTTATTTGTTAGAAATATGGTATAAACAGGTGAAAGGGGAAAAAATCATTAATAAATTAAAATTTTAAAAACTGTGGAAATATTGTTAGTAGTTATTAATAAAAAAAAATGTCATGACTCAGTTAATTTGGGTAACAATGTTGGTAGGCATTTGAAGTTTTTAGGGAGCCCCATAAAAACATCTGAAATGTCCTCATTTTTATAAATTCATCAATTGGTTAAAGTAATTATATTTTTTAAGTTTGTTTTTGAATTACAATTTAAAGTCCATCTAAATCGTAGTACATGGCAGGAAGAGATCTCTGCCTACCCCTCTGGGAAAACGGCGTGATTTTATGTATAACTAGCGGCCGCCCGCGACTTTGTCCGCGTATTAATGTCCGGGTTTTAGAGCAATGATGTATTAAAATAGCCAGCTACCTCCATACCGTAAAAGTTCTGCCATACTAATTTTCATCATCCCCCATGTACACCAGGAGGGTTGCATAAAAAAAAATAGCGCTGGTGTTTCTCCGGAGTTCCAGCTACCTCCCATACCAAGTTTTATAAAAAATCTCCCATAATAATTTTCACCCCCCAATGAACCACATGGGGGTTGAATTTAAAAAAAAAAGTAGCCTGAAACAATGTATGTAGGTAGGGGAGGAAATAAAAAAAAAATTAATTAACAGTACAAATTTATTTTAGAAAAGACCTTCTCGGTAAATTAGTTCGGAGAGCGAGGGACGAGGGTCGAGATTGAGCTGTGATTATCAAACCGCTTAGGAAAGCTACTGTCCTGGTAGGGTAGTCCGCAGCCGTTGAGGGTAGGTCGTGCAGGCAGCTTCTGCACGAGGTTGTAGGCGGCGCGGTCAGGACACGCAGTAAAGGCGTAGGCACGTGGTAGGCGGCCAAGCACGTTGTGTAGGCAAGCACAAGGGATTGCTGGTAGAAGCGTAGGTAGGAGATCCCGCTTGCACTAACTCGTGTCCGCTGTATGTGTGCCCCGCACTTTGAAGTCCAGACTTAGAACCCTGGAATGATGGTAGGTAGGTGTCATCCAGTGTCCCCGCAATGGACTCCAACCACCCCAAACAACCACCAGTGGGAGCAGCATTCCCACTAATTAATTGCTGAGGTGAGGGAATCCATAACAGCGACAGGTAGTATATAAGGAACACATAGAAAGCAGCAACAGTTATTTAGAAAATAGAATTTGGAATAAAGTAAAAGTAAAACTAAAGAGATTTATAAAAAAATGGTTATGCCGGTAGGTGAAAAAAACAATAAGAAGGCATAACCACGACCTAAGAAATGCAACCTATTAGTCTATTGCAACACACTCACCCGATCTGGGGTATCACAGAATTTAATAAGACGTGAACGTAGAAAGTTAAGGTGGCAATGGAAGGCGTAATTTCGCGTTATGTTACAAAAGCGATTGATCAGGAGCAAAAAGAGGAAGCTCCCGGCGTCTGCGCCTCTATTTATACCGTCGGTTTTGACGTTTGTCAGTTTGAACTGACATTTCATTTACGTGCACTAATTGCACGCAGGCAAAAGAATAAAGCTATGGACAGCCTTAGGATATTTGGTATCCATTGCAATTTAATTATTGATGATTTATTATTTAATTTATATATTGAAATTAAATAATAAAAATTATTAGAAAAATAACGTACTACGTTACATACCCCCCTTTTTAGTGTAGGATTTTTCCTAAGTAAAATCCGCTGACTAAACTGCTGTAGGTACAAACAATTGCGCTTACGCATTCATCCATCATAGAACATACTTCCCTAACATATATCGTCACTTCACATAGCAGAGTACACTTTAGAAGTTGTACTATGCGTCCTTCCGAAAGAGTAATTTGCTTTCCATATTAACAAAAACTCGACGCTAATATCATGTAGGTGTTGATAAAATTACAAGATTTAAGACAGTAATTACCACTAATGCTATAGATTTAAAGTTAAATTTAGACAAAAAATAATTGTAGGCTTCTTTAAGGAGTAATTAACCGCTCCTGCAAGGGCTTATTTTATGAGTTGCAAACCGCTCATTAATAGTTACTGAAGGGGTAGACCAACAGTATTTCGCTCTAATAGATAGCTAATCAAGAGATACGACAAGGTAGATTGACGATCTGATACAGCTTATAACACTTAATGGGGTAGACCATTAGTGTAGTAGAAACGAATAGTAGATGTATTAAGGCTTATTTAAGGAGTAACAACCCGCTCCTGCAATGGCTTATTTATAGAGTTGCAACCGCTCTTAGTATACTAATGGGGTAGACCATAGTATTAAGTAGGAACATACAGACTACATAGACTGTTGTCCTAATAGTAGAATTAAAACCAAAATATAAAATCTATAGGCAATTAGTGGTTGGGTTTAGGTAGTATTAACTAATGTGTAGGTAGGTGATTCAACAAAATATTAGCATAAATTTTAGATTTAAGATATAAGTAGTACATATTAATTTAAAGTTATCTAGTTTTTAAAAAAAATGTTGTAAATTGTTCATAATAATCTATTATAGTACGGTAGGTTTTAAAACAAATTATTAATTATTATTCCTTATAAATAGGTTAAGTTTAAATTAAAATGGTAAACTGCTAAAGTTTCCATTCATATAAATATACTAGATTAGAGTCCATAGTGGACGCTATGCATTTAAAAAAATTAGCAAATAGACATTTAAGAAAAATTAATTATTTTTCCTAATCCGAGATCATCCTTATGTTTTAGTCCTCCCTAATCGGTTGTTGTGTTGCACAGACTTTACACTAAGATAGGCGCAGTGCCTGCCTAAAGTGATTAGTGTAAAAAAATTTAAAATAGTCGGTTGAAAATGATTTGAAAAAAAATGTAGGTAGGTGCAAAAAATTAATTTAAAAAATAAAAACCCCAATAAAAACCCCCCAAATTTGGGCCTCCGGCGCTCTCACAAACCAAACGAAACACAACAGTAGATTGTAGAATCTACTGCTATTTCACACTGGTATTAAGTGAGAGGGTGGTACTTCCCCGGTTTGAGCCTGCCCTCGTACTGCGTAGACAGTAAGGCTCTACCACTGCAAGTATTCGCGAATAGCACTAATCACTTTAGTCACACACACTTAAAACTAAAGCTGAAATTCCCAACACCACACAATTAAAAAGTTCACTGCGAGTAAGAAAATCACTGCTCAAAATCTCACCTACTTAGCTGGGCGCCAATGAAACAATGTATTTAGGTAGGGGAGGAAATAAAAAGAATATTTAACAATATCAATTTATTTTAGAAAACACCTTCTAGGTAAATTAGTTCGGAGAGCGAAAGACGAAGGTCGAGATTGAGCTGTGATTATCAAACCGCTTAGAAAAGCTACTGTCCTGGTAGGGTAGTCCGCAGCCGTTGAGGGTAGGTCGTGCAGGCAGCTTCTGCACGAGGTTGTAGGCGGCGCGGGTCAGGACACGCAGTAAAGGCGTAGGCACGTGGTAGGCGGCCAAGCACGTTGTGTAGGCAAGCACAAGGGATTGCTGGTAGAAGCGTAGGTAGGAGATCCCGCTTGCACTAACTCGTGTCCGCTGTGTGTGTGCCCCGCACTTTGAAGTCCAGTCTTTGAACCCGTCTTCTAGGAACCCTGGAAAGTTGGTAGGTAGGAGTCATCCAGTGTCCCCGCAATGGACTCCAACCACCCCAAACAACCACCAGTGGGAGCAGCGTTCCCACTAATTAATTGTTGAGGTGAGGGAATCCATTACAGCGACAGGTAGTATATAAGGAACACATAGAAAGCAGCAACAGTAATTTAGAAAATAGAATTTGGAATAAAGTAAAAGTAAAACTAAAGAGATTTATAAAAAGTGGTTATGCCGGTAGGTGAACAAAACTAAACAATAAGAAGGCATAACCACGACCTAAGAATGCAACCTAATAGCCTATTGCAACACACTCACCCGATCTGGGGTATCACTGAGTTTATAAAGACGTGAACGTAGAAAGTTAAGGTGGCAATGAGAGCCGCAATTTCGCGTTAATTTTGAAAATTACAAAAGGATGATCAGGAGCAAAAGAGGAAGCCCGCGGCGTCTGCGCCGGAATTTATACGGTCGGTTTTGACGTATGTCAGTTTGAACTGACATTTCATTTACGTGCACTAATTGCACGCGGCAAAAGAATAAAGCTATGGACAGCCTTAGGATATTTGGTATCCATTGCAATATATTTATTGATGATTTAATATTTAATTTATATATTGAAATTAAATAATAAAAAATATTAGAAAAATAACGTACTACGTTACATACCCCCTTTTTAGTGTAGGATTTTTCCTAAGTAAAATCCGCTGACTAAACTGCTGTAGTTACAAAACAATTGCGCTTACGCATTCATCCATCATAGAACATACTTCCCTAACATACATCGTCACTTCACATAGCAGAGTACACTTTAGAGTTGTACTATGCGTCCTTCCGAAAGAGTAATTTGCTTTCCATATTAACAAAAACTCGACGCTAATATCATGTAGGTGTTGATAAAATTACAAGATTCAAGACAGTAATTACCACTAATGCTATAGATTTAAAGTTAAATTTAGACAAAAAATAATTGTAGGCTTCTTTAAGGAGTAATTAACCGCTCCTGCAAGGGCTTATTTTATGAGTTGCAAACCGCTCATTAATAGTTACTGAAGGGGTAGACCAACAGTATTTCGCTCTAATAGATAGCTAATCAAGAGATACGACAAGGTAGATTGACGATCTGATACAGCTTATAACACTTAATGGGGTAGACCATTAGTGTAGTAGAAACGAATAGTAGATGTATTAAGGCTTATTTAAGGAGTAACAACCCGCTCCTGCAATGGCTTATTTATAGAGTTGCAACCGCTCTTAGTATACTAATGGGGTAGACCATAGTATTAAGTAGGAACATACAGACTACATAGACTGTTGTCCTAATAGTAGAATTAAAACCAAAATATAAAATCTATAGGCAATTAGTGGTTGGGTTTAGGTAGTATTAACTAATGTGTAGGTAGGTGATTCAACAAAATATTAGCATAAATTTTAGATTTAAGATATAAGTAGTACATATTAATTTAAAGTTATCTAGTTTATAAAAAAAAATGTTGTAAATTGTTCATAATAACCTATATATAGTAAGGTAGGTTTTTTTTAAAAAATTATTAATTATTTCTTGTAAATAGGTTAAGTTTAAATTAAAATGGTAAACTTCTAAAGTTTCCATTCAAATAAATATACTAGATTAGAGTCCATAGTGGACGCTATGCATTGAAAAAAATATTAGAAAATAGACATTTAAGGAAAATAATATTTTTTCCTAATCCGAGATCATCCTTATGTTTTAGTCCTCCCTAACCGGTTGTTGTGTTGCACAGACTTTACACTAAGATAGGCGCAGTGCCTGCCTAAAGTGATTAGTGTAAAAAAAAAATTAAAATAGTCGGTTGAAAATGATTTGAAAAAAAATTGTAGGTAGGTGCAAAAAAATTAATTTAAAAAATAAAAACCCCAATAAAACCCCCCCAAATTTGGGCCTCCGGCGCTCTCACAAACCAAACGAAACACAACAGTAGATTGTAGAATCTACTGCTATTTCACGCTGGTATTAAGTGAGAGGGTGGTACTTCCCCGGTTTGAGCCTGCCCTCGAACTGCGTAGACAGTAAGGCTCTACCACTGCAAATATTCGCGAATAGCACTAATCACTTTAGTCACACACACTTAAAACTAAAACTGTAATTCCCAACACCACACAATTAAAAAGTTCACTGCATGTAAGATAATCACTGCTCAAAATCTCACCTACTTAGCTGGGCGCCAATGAAACAATGTATGTAGGTAGGGGAGGAAATAAAAAAAAATTAACTAACAGTACAAATTTATTTTAGAAAAGACCTTCTCGGTAAATTAGTTCGGAGAGCGAGGGACGAGGGTCGAGATTGAGCTGTGATTATCAAACCGCTTAGGAAAGCTACTGTCCTGGTAGGGTAGTCCGCAGCCGTTGAGGGTAGGTCGTGCAGGCAGCTTCTGCACGAGGTTGTAGGCGGCGCGGTCAGGACACGCAGTAAAGGCGTAGGCACGTGGTAGGCGGCCAAGCACGTTGTGTAGGCAAGCACAAGGGATTGCTGGTAGAAGCGTAGGTAGGAGATCCCGCTTGCACTAACTCGTGTCCGCTGTATGTGTGCCCCGCACTTTGAAGTCCAGTCTTTGAACCCTGGAAAGTTGGTAGGTAGGTGTCACATAGTGTCACCACAATGGACTCCAACCACCCCAACCAACCACCAGTGGGAGCAGCATTCCCACTAGTTAATTGTTGAGGTGAGGGAATCCATTACAATGACAGGTAGTATATAAGGAACACATAGAAAGCAGCAACAGTAATTTAGAAAATAGAATTTGGAATAAAGTAAAAGTAAAACTAAAGAGATTTATAAAAGTGGTTATGCCGGTAGATTAACAAAACTAAACAATAAGAAGGCATAATTACGACCAAAGAAATGCAACCTATTAGTCTATTGCAACACACTCACCCGATCTGGGGTATCACAGAATTTATAAAAAAGTGAACGTAGAAAGTTAACTTGGCAATGGGAGCCGTAATTTCGCGTTAAATTACAAAAGGATGATCAGGAGCAAAAGAGGAAGCCCGCGGCGTCTGCGCCGGAATTTATACGGTCGGTTTTGACGTATGTCAGTTTGAACTGACATTTCATTTATGTGCACTAATTGCACGCGGCAAAAGAATAAAGCTATGGACAGCCTTAGGATATTTGGTATCCATTGCAATATATTTATTAATGATTTATTATTTAATTTATTTATTGAACTTAAATAATAAAAATTATTAGAAAAATAACGTACTACGTTACAAGCCTATAAGTTATTCCAGAGTGCCAGCTACCATCATACCAAATTTCATGAAAATCGGTTCAGTCGTTTGAGCGTGAAAGAGTAACAAACATCCATACATCCATACATACAAACTTTCACCTTTATAATATTAGTAAGGATGTATTTAAACTTTGACTCGTCCCGTTTTCTAGGAACCCGCGACCCCGAGCAGAAGTCGGCCGGCTCGAGCGGCTCCGGCGCCTCCGGGAACGCGGACGGCGGCGGCGGCGGCACCCGGCGCTCCCACTCGCTGTCCAGCGGCTCCTCGCGCGCCGCCGACCGACCCGTGCTGTTCCTCTAGTGAGTCATCATCATCATCATCATCATCACCGCGGCGGCACCCGGCGCTCCCACTCGCTGTCCAGCGGCTCCTCGCGCGCCGCCGACCGACCCGTGCTGTTCCTCTAGTGAGTCATCATCATCATCATCATCATCATCACCGCGGCGGCACCCGGCGCTCCCACTCGCTGTCCAGCGGCTCCTCGCGCGCCGCCGACCGACCCGTGCTGTTCCTCTAGTGAGTCATCATCATCATCATCATCATCACCGCGGCGGCACCCGGCGCTCCCACTCGCTGTCCAGCGGCTCCTCGCGCGCCGCCGACCGACCCGTGCTGTTCCTCTAGTGAGTCATCATCATCATCATCATCATCACCGCGGCGGCACCCGGCGCTCCCACTCGCTGTCCAGCGGCTCCTCGCGCGCCGCCGACCGACCCGTGCTGTTCCTCTAGTGAGTCATCATCATCATCATCATCAGCCCATATACGTTCCCACTACCGGGGCACGGGCCTACCCTAAACTAGGGCGATAAGGCCGCGAGTCGACCAAGCTTCGCACACAACCTTGGAATTTCTTCGTAGGGTTTCCTCGCGATGATTTTCCTTCACCGTTAAAGCGTCGAATTATCGTACATATTAATTTAAAATTTGAAAAACACAGTGGTACGTGGCGGGGTTTGAACATTGAACTGGCGCGAAGGCGTTGACGAAAGTTTGAAATAAATATTTTTACTATTAGACCCCAAAATTGCTCTATAATTTTAATATTTTATTGCCCTATAGATAGTATACTAATATTCTCTTCTTCTCTATCCACAGGACCAAATAACGAGTCGTAACTGCCAAATAATGAAGATGCGGACATCTATGTTAAGCGTAATTAAGCGAAGCCATTTAAGACTAGTGCGAGCCGGCGTCCAGTGCCCGAGCGAAGCTATAGATATATAAAGATGTATGTTACATGACGGGATATTTATTGAGGTATTTAACACATTATTAATTTTACGACAGTGGAGTGAGAAAATTTATATGATTTTGGACTTTATAAATATATATTATGGGTCTAAATGCTATAAAAAAGAGTAGCATATACAAAGCTACTTACTACATAGCGACCATGATTGGTGTAACCCTGTCGAAACGTCGCGTCGGGCAGTAAGAAGCTATGTACATATTTGCTACTCTTTTTATCGCGTGTAGACCTATAATATATAGTTTTAATTGATTAAGTTAACTTCTGTATCACCAAGCACACTTAAAGTTCTTAAATCATCAGTTAACATCTCGCAAGTTGGTCAGAACGTGGTAAGTAGCTTAAGCACTTGTGTACCGAGAATTGTATCTTACTCTGAAGTACTAAATATTAGACTTTATGGATCTACACGCGTTATTAGGAGTAGCAAATACATAGCTACTTACTGCCCGACGTGCAGACTGGGTTACACCAAATATTTAGTGTAATGGAACGCGAAAGTCTAAAATCTTACTCTGAAGTGTTCATATTTATGTAAATTGTATAGATTACAAAATTAAAGTCTTGAAAATAACCAATTATTGAAATTCAAAGAAGTTACTTAAATTTTTATTATTTTTAAATCAAGAAAAATACAGCTGTCAAGAGTAAGAAATGTGATTAGATCAAGATGATTAGTAAAATGTGTTCTTTAATCTCTGATAAATAAAAATATCTTGTAAATATCTATAGCTTCGCTACGCCAGTGGGCGGCGTGATTTAATTATAATACATATTTTGAAATAAACACAATTTTATACTATTTATCGTCTACGTGTTTTAAAATGTATCAGAAGTTTCAATGTTTTTTTAAGTTGAGTACCAACCTATTTCATGTTTTGTTTAAGAAATCAACTTATTTCAGTTAACTATTAAATAATGATTATTTAATATTTTTTTGAAGAATATTTTCTGTAACATTATTTAACCTTTTAACTGCTAACTCAATTCAAATATAATGACTAATGTATGCCATACGTGTTCAAATGCTTATAATTTAAAGCAATATTTTTTGTTTTTCCTTTCTGATACATTTTAAAAAACGTGCGATTATGAAAATTGATTATTTGAATCGATTTTTTTCCTCCAACAATTGATAACTATAATATAGTAGAGAGGGAGAATTACAGGTTATGTACATATTAAATTAGCTTAGTTTAGAAAGTATTGTACTGGTATATAACATTTTTACATAATTATAACGCGACGGCTTATATATTTAATTCCCATATGATATTTTGGTGAAAAAACTATTCCATTAAATAATACGAGTAAAATTTATTTCATGAAATTTTTTCGTTACTTTTCAATTTTAATGATATATCATCATCATCATAGTTAGAAATTCAGTCTTCATTAAATATGATCAAATTATTTCTACAAACAAAATTCAAGTTGTGGTATTTATTTTAATTTCAGGAATAAATTTTATTCCAATAGTAGTATGATTTCGTCCGGAACATGCATTTATTTACTTGAAATTTAAATTTGCGTAAGCAACAACCGAATCAAAATCGGTCCAGTCACCCGACTGTTTTCAAGGGATTTTGAGATGTTTTTACAAATTAAAATAAGTCAATGTTGATTATATTGAAGCTTATTGTATATTAAATTAATGATTACGTTATTTTATTAAAATTAATTTTTATTTTAAATTATTATGGAATTGACATTAATAATTTATATGTGCCATCTGATGTTCAAATGAAAGGAAATCTTATAAATATTTAACGTTTTTTCTTTGTATACATAGAATATACAAGTCATTGTATCGATAATTACTCAACACAACAGAAAATAATTATTGATTATAATTATTTTTTAACCATCATTATTTATAGTAAGTCAGAATGGATTTTAGGCATCATTGCATTTCTTCATAATTCAGGATACGAATGATTGTGTGTTTTATGTATATGTATGAGTAATTCAAAACAACCATAGTGATTTTATTTGTGACTATGTATTTTTCATGTCTATGTATACTGAAATTTTAATGTTTGTTTTCCCGAAGCAGAACGATTAAATAGTAGTATCGAATCATGCATAAGTAATAATAAAAAAAAATCATCCAACTCGAAAGCGTGAGAAGCAATAGTTCTTTTACGAGATGTGACGTAATCGGGTACTGCTTGCCGCATGGAATCGATGATTAAAGGCTAAAGAAGCTCTGCGCCCTAAGTAATATAGCGGTTCGAGCGTGCTTTCGAGTTTCGTAAAACTGGTATTTATTGATTTGAATAAAAAAATAACTGCACAAATCTATTGTGCTAGTAAGATAGAATCATTTTACTGCGGGAAAGGAAATACTAAAATTATATAGACAAAAGAACTATGTGTTTAACTTATATAGTTAAGTCACGGAATAATCTTTACTAATATTGTAAATGTGAAAGCTACTCTGGGGTCGTATTACGACCTCTTAATTCCAGTCAGTTTTAGAATTTGTCATCGACTAACTTCGTGTCTCTGGTACACTTAGTTGTGGTATCATACAGACTGATATGACCCCTCCATCATCTATGTACGTATTAAGTATATTAAAAAGAAGTGTAGTAATAACAGCTTTTCTTCATATAGCTACCGATGCCCTTTTTAAACTGACTGGGTTTAAGAGGTCGTGATACGCCCCCTGTCCATCTATCGCGCTTACACGCCAATAACTACTAAAACAGATTGACATGAATTTTGGTACACAGATAGTCTACAGACTGAGAAAAGGTATAAGCTACTTTATGTTTGCGACAAACGCGTTAGGAATCGCGGGTGAAAACTTAGGAAATATTATTATACGTATGAAATATACATTTTTTGTACTGATTATTGCATCATTAATATATTTGTAATGCGTTATCGTAACCATTTTAGTCACACTATAATTAATTTGTATTATAACCGTGGAAAATGTAAATATACGATAAATATTCGGTAACTATAGGCGAAAATGTAGGTAACAGTCGATTGAGTAGGGCGAGAGTGTTCGAAAAATATATTAACTATAAAAATATAAACAAAATAATGTGAAAAGTTACAAGTTTTTACGTTTTTAATGTAAATGCCTGTCTGAACTGAAGATTTTTTTTTAATTGTAAATAACTATTATTTTTATGTCTGAATTCACAGCAACGTACGATTAAATTAAAATGAAATGGTTTCGGTGTTTTCATACAGTCCTATTATACAACTGGCGAGAAGTGGCGTAGGTTCGGCCTAGGTGGAGGTCCATATTATCGGAGTTCAAGACTCCTTTTGAGTGGCTGCGCCAATTGAGTTAGTTTTTTTAGTCCTACTAAAGGTAACGTTTTACTATAATGGACTGTCCTGTTTTTAAAAATAAGTTAAAAATAATGTTAATTATAAATATCTAAGACATTTCCATACACGGTCCCCTAACCCCAAACTAAGCAGAGCTTGTACTGTGGGCGTCAGAGACTGATATACATTATATAGTTTTTATTTTCATACTTAAAAGCATATTCACACCCAGACACGGAACAAATACCGATGTTCATCACACAAATATTTGTCCCGTGTGGGAATTGAACCCACGACTCTTGGAACCGCCAGGCCGGGTCACTAACCACTGTTCCACCGAGCCAGTCAATGTATTGTAAGGGCTCAAAAACAAGATTATTATAACATTCTCGTCTGTACTCTTTGATTAAATTAAACTTTTAGTAAAGTGTAATGCTTTAAACGTATTTAACAGAGGTTGTATCGGGAAGTATTTCGTATTATTTCGGCTTTTTCATTATTTATTAACTTATTGATATTCCATTTAAAAAACGGATTATTTATTGTGTTACAAGCGAGAGTGGACTTTCATGTGCGTTGTGATTCATAATTAATTAATTAATAAGAATAATAAGGCGTACGACCGATTTCCGCCATGGTGGCTGATCTCAACTGCGCAGGACATATTATAGTGCACAAATATTCGCGTAAATACCAGTGCACTCTCTGTCATCTTACCCTCATAGTTCGGTGAGACGGCAATCCGCCAACTTCCTGAGCTCCGGCCTGATTAATTTCTTAACAGAAAAACTCACACAAAATCAAACTCAAAATATTTATTGCTTTTCACACTAATTATAGGAAATGTTTAAAAAACGCGGACAAAGTCGCTGGCACAGCTAGTGAATAAATATCACTCAGATTCACATACATTGGTCTGATTCCGAAGTAAGTAGCTTAAGCACTTGTGTTACGGATATCAGAAATAACAATTGCATGCACAAAGATTCTTATGTTGACAAATAACACCCAAACACAGGACAAACAGAAAAAAATATATTACAGTTCGTAATTTGTTATGGTCTATTGTGCCTGTCGACCTCATATGTGGGCCTCACTACCGCTTACTATTAGATGGACTGAGGTCATCTTGTTAGCCTATTATAAAAGAAGGCGGGGCGCGAAACGGCATCTTAGCAGACCTTCAGGGTGACTGGCTCAATATGGTCTATTGTGCCTGTGGACCTCACTACCGCTTACCATCAGGTGGAGTGAGGTCATCCTGACAGTCTTTATATTATATAAAAAAAATATAAAAAAAACGGTCTTGCAAATGTCTATCGCCATGAAATGTCCACTCCTGTGCTTATTTTCGAAATTAGGGCACACAAAAAAGGAATGTATACGTAGAGAAAAATGTCTATTATAATATTTGAATGTATGAGGGTACAATTATGTATGTTGTGAGTGGAAATGTATTTGGGAAATATTTAATAGGACCTTTAAGGGAAAATTTTGCTGATGCCTCTTTTCTTTTTTATTCAAAATGACATTTAAGAATATTGCAGACTAGTTATTTTAATATTAGTTTGAACGTTAAACCTTTTTTTGTAACATTATGATTATGGTCAAAACCATTAAACGTTTTCAAAATGGTTTCGGTTCAAAGTCAAATACCTATTTACTATATATTTGCAGTAAATGTGATTACATACAATACATGTAACTTTTAACAACGTTTTCAGTAATATTATATTTGTTCATAACATTCTCTGCTAGTCTGCAGTTATTTAAATGTTTATCTGAAGCTTCCAAATGGCATAAAATTGTTTTCCAATAGTTGGAAAATGTAAAAATAAATTATTATGTATTATTAACATTAGTTTGTGACATATCATGGGCTTGACTCGCTAAATTCGCCAAAACAATATTTATTATTATTTCTTGTTAATCTTTTGACCGGCAATGACCAATGACATATTTACATTGAAATAAATATAAGAAAAGAATATCGAAAATGCTGTATTAACTGAATGTCGCTCACACGCCATAACTTTTGAACTAATTTCAATGAAATCCTTACGTCCTTACTAATATTATAAATCCGAAAGTAACTCTGTCTGTCTGTTACGCTTTCACGCATAGAGTACTGAACCGATTTAAATGAAATTTGGTACAGATATAGTCCAGAGCCTGAGAAAGGACATAGGATACTTCTTAACCGACTGCGCCATAAAGAAGTAATGTTTTAGCCCTATAATATCAAAAACATTGATATCAAAACTAACTAACTAACTACTGCATGTAGTGATATTTTCACTAATTAAGTGAAAATATCACTACATGCAGTATAAAGATATACGTGAACGAACGAAAGTAAGGACGGCAAGAAGCTTGAATTTTAGTTCTATTGTGTTTTTTTTTATTATAATGCACTTAATCGCAATCGCTTTTGCCATGAATTGGCAGTTAAAAGGTTAACAAGAATATATTAAATTGTAATAATATTATTATTGTAAAGAGAAAAATATTCAGTAGTAGTTATTTGCGAATATCTTTTTTTTTTTTAATTGTTTATCGCGTTGTATTGATAATGTAGTGTTTAATAAATTAATGACACCATTAATTGAAATGTTTTGTACAATAACAGTTTGGTCATTTGACTGAGAATTGACTGTTTTAATTTAACATGGAACCTTACGGCTTTCGTTAAATCAAGCGTACGGAACAGGTGCCGTAGACAAAGTAACAATATCAAAACGATAACGAAGTTCGAAAATAATAAAATGTATGGAATTGACATTAGACGCGATAAATCACGTGGTCAATCTTATATATTTTTTTTTCGAACTTCGTTATCGTTTTGACATTATTACATTGTCTAAGCCCCCAGGTGACTTTTGGGACGTTTCCTATCGTCTGTCAATGGTGGACGATGCGTAATTCAGTTACATCCACCCGTAGATATGGTGGTAGTTGGTAGACGTTTAGATGGAAGGTTCTGAATTTAAACCTATTTTAATTTTAAATTTCAAATTTTAGGTCAGCCATTTGTATGATTTACACAATTCATATATTTGTGTAGTAGCTCGGCGCTAAAATGTTGAAAATATTTAGTTGCCTTTTAAATATTCTGGCGTAATTATATCAATAACGTCTACCATATAGAAATATCCAATGATATTATAAAGTACACTGAAATATGTTACTTCTATAAGTCAATCTTTGACACTTTGCTGATATGAACAAAAGATGTGAAATTGCACGCCAAGGAAGTAGATAGCTATATGACAAGGATGACAAGGACCCTAATTAGGACAGACTTGAGTCTCACTTTTTTTTTATAAAGGGCAACACCTCACTCCACCTGATGGTAAGCGGTAGTGAGATCCACGTATGAGGATCCCTTAACTCGAAATTATAACATACCTTCCTCTTGTATATTATAATATCATTGGAAATATCTATTTCACCACCTTATCTGCTTATATTTTCGAAGGCTTTTACAGCAAGTGCCATAACACAAATTATGTACAGTCAGCCAAAAATGTCGTCTACCACCCTACGGTTGAGATTAACTTAAACGTAATGAAACAACTAAGTAAATTTTCCCTGGCAATAGGATTGTGTCAGTGACTATTGTCAACCTTAGCGATCGGTACATCTCGCAGAAACTTTTGTCAAAAGTGGTAAACCACTTTCTTGGCTGACTGTACACTATTACTCTTTAATAATTTGACATTGACAGGAGTGGCTTAAGTATTTGACAACTAAAGGCTGTGCTGTGGGAAAGCAGGCTGTCTCGCTCACACGCCTTGAAACCTACTCAAAAATGATGTCCCTAAATTTTGATACTATTTGATCTTGTATTTGGTTGTTAGACTAAAATAGGTCGATAATAATATTTTTTTTAAATTTAAAATAAATTTTATTAAAATTTTTTTTTAATTTAAAATTTAGTAAATTTTTTTTTAATTGAAATTAGGAACAACTTCTGTATACATACTTTGCCACTCCTAAACTATACTTTGATAGTATGTATTGATTTGAGTCACATATTGTTCATTTGGGGACATTTGACATTTGTCCCTCAGTGTATCTAAGGCTTCATGATTTATGGTGTTACATTTATTTTAGACGATTTATATGGAATTTGTAAATAAAACTAATAATACTCAACTTTCGCCGACGCGCAAGTGACAGAAGCATTTATTATTTTAAATATTCGTTAAATATTTCAATGATTTTTTTTTTCATGTTTGACAAAAATCTGAAACTACAGATTTTAGGGTGGATCTTTACACATATTGATTTTAAAATTATTTGCATCTACAATAATACTAGAAAGTGGGAAAATATGTATTTTTTTATCAGACTTAACAACTGAACCGATTTTCATTAAATTTGGTACACAGATAAAGAAAGACAGGCTTTTTGACTGACTGTATAAAACGGAGTAATGTTTTACACGAATGAGAATGTAAACATTAATAAAATCAATCTGTGTAAAGTGTAAGATTAAAATTATTCAGCAATAAAAAACCCATGTTAGCCACACGCTTCCCAGCGAATATTGTAATTATTTAAACCAAAAAAGTTTTAAGTAAAAATTTTTAAAAAAATTTTTTTTTGTACTAAAGACGATGGTGTTAAGTATACTTTTTTAAACATTAAACATTTGGTTACATTGAAGTAATTAGTATCTTCTAATCCACTTCACACTTACATGTAAAATATTAACCTAAAATGGGATAAAAAAAAGAAAAACATTAAGGTTTTGAAATCATCGTCATTTATTTATTTTACTAAATGTATTGTTGTGATATTGGCAGCCTGAAATGGTGAATACCTACCTATATTTGTTTAAACATAAACAGGTCTTGAAGTGTAACACTGATTTTGGAAAATAAATTTTAATTTGACGATGTACTAAAAGTTGAGTGTTACATTTCACGTCCTGCTGTATGTTGTATCGTGTACATTGATGCTATATTATATTATTTTTTGGATATATTATTTTATTTGTAAGCGATAGGCGACGTTTATGACATGTGTAATTTTTAATAAACGAATAGCATTTCGTAAATTTTTACCGTTTTATTATTTTTTGCCCCCATCTTTACTAATTTTATAAAATGGAAGAGTTTTTTTGTTTATTTGAACGCGCTGATCTCATCAACTACTGGTAGGAATTTTTTTATTCACACAACTTCACACACATTGATCTACCTCACATATCAATTACATTGATCTGATCCCATGGTAAGTACCTTAAGCACTTGTGTTACAGATATCAGTATTAACCGTGGATACACATATATACTTATACTATATTACTACTATTTAATAACACACCCAGACACGGTACAAAACACCGTGACGAACATCACACAAATATTTGTGCCGAGTGGGATTCGAACCCACGTCTTTGGAGCTTGATAATTGAAAAAAAAATTGTGTTAGATGGATCCCACCAAAAACATCCTTTAAAAAAACTAGCCAAGTCTCGATGGAGCAGCTTGCTCATCTCTAAAAAGTAATGAAATCAAAATCGTGCCAAGCCTAAGGTACTTACTGCGATTTCTTTATTATTATAGTTAGTGTTGAGTGACTTGGCCGTTGAAGGGAACACAAGGGTACAGAACCAGGTGCTCCGTAATAATAAATATTATACAAATTTGTCGCCAGAACCGCTACCTATTTACGATGAGAAATTGCCAATTGACAACGTTGAATGAATAACAAAATTGTTTTGATTTGAAATTGAAATTGATTGTACACTAATAGGATCGAAACAGTGGAAAAATGTGTATAAAACGGGGGGTAAGACGGGGCGCGATAGCTGAACACGCGATAGATCAGCACTTGCTGGGCATTTTGTAGGCGCGGCAATATTAAAAAATGCTGGCGAAAGTCTCTTTTCCATGCGGACGAAGTCGCTGACACAGCTAGTCTTTAATACAATAGAACGCAAAGCTATTAGCCAACAGTGTACTAAGTCTAACTCAGTAACTAACTCAGTTTGCTCAAAAAGGTAGGAAAACAATTTTCCTTTGATAAGCGCTTTTAAAGCTCTCTCATTAATTGATGCGTCATTTATATTTGTCATATTGAATCTCAACTACTAATAATATATTCGCAAGATTTAATATTAATAGATTTAAACCTGCAGACAGAGGTATGTGACATTTAGAATACCTTAAGCTACACCAGCGCTCCTAGCGTTTAATTCACCTGCGATAGAAGGCCCATTCTTTTCATCTCTACCAAAGTTAGTCTTAACTTTTTGCCCAAAAACGGACGCTGTTAACTTTTTTTTCCAATCAAAGATGGCGTCGCAAAAACACATGTTCCGTTGGCGATTCTCGGTAGGAATCAATTTCGTCTCGTTTTTTGTTGGCACTTTTTGCGCATATGGTAATGCGTTCATTCACCGTCCTTGTGCAGGGTAATTTTGTCCTTAGTTGGTGTCAGTAAAGTTTTTATTTATATTTTTGAGTAATTTGCTTAGGCGATTAACATACGGCACCGGCCACCGCTGCGATTGGCGGTTTGAAAGAAAGAAAGAAAATCTATTTATTTGGTATCTAAAACACATGAAATACAAATAATGAGATCAATTACAACATAAATTAGGTACACAAATCAAATTGGATACCAAGAGCCTTCGCTCAGTAGGTATAAAGTCGTAACGGCGAGTAGAGCTGTCACGACCACTGGTATTCTGCGGAGGCCCTTCAACGGCCAAGTCACACAACACTTGCTATAATAATGATTAAATCGCAGAAATAATAATAATTCAATGTAAGTTCTTAAAACTCTGTATGTGATAACTGCTATATCTAAATATTATAATATAAACTCTTGTAGCTATAAGAGAGCGGACTCTCCTGGCACAAGTGTGTACACACTTAATAGAATCTAAACTCGGATATTGCTTACAACTATAATTGTTACTGTAATAAATATTTTTCATTTTTCATAAAGGATCCTTAGACTTGGCACGATTTTGTCTAGATTTCATTTGTTTTTAGAGATGAGCAAGCAGCTCCATCGAGACTTGGCTTTTTGGTGGGATATCATAGAGAGGAAAGGTTTGATATTTTGTTTGTTCGTTTGTCTCGAATAGGCTCCAAAACTACAACATCAAAAAAAAAAAAATTAAAAATTCTTTCACCGTTGGAAAGCTACACTTTCCCTGAGTGTCATAGGCTATATTTAGTTTAAAAAAAAAAAGGTTTCCGTATAATATTTGGGCTTTTCGTTCACATGGTTTGCGTAAGCTGCCTCAACTATAAAAGATGGGATCGACGCTTTTGTGCGTTAATCTTGTTCCTAATATATAGTTACATTATATTCCTAATATATATTATAAATCCTAAGTACCATAATCTGTGTCCACAATTACTTTTACAAGCAATCTGAACAACGCAATAAAAATAATAAAAACACGAGTCCACTGACTGGTTGTCTGCGTTAAATCGGTGGTTTATCTTTAGCTATCTAGCGAGGAAATTAGACTTAGATAGTGGACAATAGTTGGATTAGACAGTGGTGGATTATATACTTATTTACAGGTGCTTATGATTTCCTCATAAACTAATCGTTTAGGGCTGTCTATGTCAACTATGCTGGAAGCTAGAATTGAGACCTGCACATTAAGGCATTGTCTGCAGAAGATGCCCTGAGTAGAATATATTTTTAAAAATAAATTTTGTTTTTATCAATGAATGTGAGACTGAAATCTGTCCTAATTAGGGCACCTTGGGATATAACAATCTCTTTAATTTGAGTGTTTTTTTTCATATGTCAGTAAAGAGTAAAAAAATTGCAGGGCGCCCATTTAAAACGCTACTATGGAGGTAACATATTATTAAATAGTTTATTATATCATAGCTTTTTATGAAATAAAATACTTTTACACATTAAAAAAATACTATTTATTCAAATAAATTCAGAAAATACACAATTAGGCGACATACAACTTAAACTTAAAAATACCTTCGAGTTTTGGATTTTATATTATGTATGGGATAATTGACTAAAACATATAAAAGATTTTGAGTATACAACTTCGCAAAAAAAAATTTTTAATCCTTCCAATATAATCTTTTAAAGTTACACAAGAATAATCTCACAAAGCAAAGAAAAATAAATTATGTATTTTTAGAAAAAAATGCATTTAAACAATCCATGGCGCTAAAAGAAAATAATAAAAAGAGTACAAAATAAGAATGTTAAACAAAAATATTCGACATTCATAAAACTATGCGAGTATATTTTAATAAAGAAAGACTTGGTTTTAAAAAAAACTGGGCCTAAAAATAACTGGGCACAATAAAAACGATGTAATTTAACATAAACAATTAGGAATATTCTGTAAAATATTCAATATTTTTATTTCTTTTTTGTGAATATTAATTAGTATTTCGTTTTTACAATTACACATTAAAACTTATATTTTAATTTAAATTAGAAATCTTACAATCCTTGTGATGTATTAACAATACTATCATAAAATTCAAATTATTAATATGTGTAGAAATAAATGCAAATTTTGATATTAATAAAAAAAAATATCCGTTAAATAAAAAATGTATAAGTATTATTTTTGACACTACAATTTAACTTATTATTAATTTCATTTCGTAGGATAAAATGATTGCTTACTATAAATAAATCTTAAAATAAAATTCTTCTTATTGCTACAAATACAGTTTGTAGAAATAAAGGCAAAGTATTAAAAATAACGTTTCGACCAGTATTTGATGCGTATTTGAAAATATTTTGGGGGCTATTTCGCTTTACCGTGGGGTTCCGTAGCCGATGGGTAAAAAGGGTACCATATTATGTACTAAGATTCCATTGTCTGTCCGTCTGTCACCAAATCAGCAATTGCGGTCTTGAAATACAGCCTGCATCTCAATTATTGCTGACAGTTGAAGTATTCACTATAATCTTTTTCAGCTAAGATGATCCCTGTGACACTTCATTGTGTTCTGAATCACGCATTTTACGTTTGACAAACGAAAATAATTTTATTGCGGCGTCATTAGGAAAAATATTAAAATAAATCATTTTAAACTTTTAAAAGGGAAACAGTATGTATCGATTAGTTTAATTTAATGTAATAGAAAATTTAAAAAAGTATGTACCTATGCAGTTTGTATACGTAGAATGGAACTTACTACATTCCATCCTACGTATACGAACTGCATAGGTATTTTCAGAACACAATGAATTGTCACAGGGATCATCTTAGGTGAAAAAGACTATAATTATAGGTTTATTTCCAGGGTGGAAGAAATATAGGTACATGTTGCGCTGACCCCACTTAGCGTGGGACAAGGGCAGGAGAATGATGATTAAGATGATGTATTTATTTCTGTTGCCATTATAACAAAAATTCAATATTTAAAAATATATAATTATGTAATGACAGGGAACCCTCCGTGAGCGAATACGAGTAGCAATAGGCCGGGTTAACTATAAAGTTACTTTTAAATAAATAAAATTCTGCTATTTTAAATTAATAGTAATATTGTATTGATGGAACAATTATGGCAGTATAATTCACTTATGAAGATGATCATTCGATTTAAAGATAGGCATTATCTTTTACAAATTCCTAGAAAAAAACATTTTTTTCTATTTTTTTTTTCAAATTTAAATCAGGCAGGAAAGACCGGTCAAGGAAAAATGAAAATATAAAATACAAATAAATTATACAAAAATACTTGAACGCTCCGCTATAATTAGATAGCATTAAGCCTGTGTTACATGTCTGATATAACTTATATCTATTATAGGAATTTTCAATTTTTAGAAACTGTATAAAACATTACTCTCTTTTATTTCACAGTCGGGTAAAAATAATGCGTTATTTCAGACACATAGCGGCAATGCGAGTAGGAACTTAAAAACTAACTTAACTTATTTATAGTACTTATTTTGTGATCTTCATTGCGACTTCGTTACCTGCAAATAAAAAGAAATACATTTAGTAAAAATTTACTCAACTTGGTGGGAGCGCTGCCGTGCCCCCCATTCATTAGCAAAGCCATGGTAGGAAGTTCTTGGTAATATTATTTATTACTAGCTTTCCGCCCGCGACTTCGTCCGCGTAGAGACGTTTAACGGGTAACATTACTTCCTTATAGCGCAGTCGGTTAAATAGTAGCCTATAACCTTTTCTAGGCTCTGGACTATATCTGTACCAAATTTCATTTAAATCGGTCCAGTACTCTATGCGTGAAAGCGTAACAGACAGACAGACGGACAGAGTTACTTTCGGATTTATAATATTAGTAAGGAAGTAAGGATAAATGCGATCAAGTCACTCAGTATTTTTGTCTCTTGCATTTTTACGTTAACTACTAAACCGATTTAAGTATTTGGTATAGAGATAGTCTAGTAGAGAGCCTAAGAAAGAACATATTATTATATGTAGTTTACTTTTGAGTTTAAGGAGTGAGGTAATGGCTGAAATCGGTCAGACACCTTATACTTTGATTGATAAAAGATATATTAAAAACAGGCATTTTCAATTTATCGGACATCATCAACAAATGTGATTTCTTGTCGCCTACTATTGTTTGATAAACAGTATCTCTCAATATTTAACACTAATTTATATTTTTAATCTACGAATCCAGTGTAAAATTCCGTAAAAACAAAATTTATAAGAAATTAAAGATTTTTGTGGTCAATTATAAAATTAGTTTGTAGCTTAGTCGGTTAAAATAAACTTTTTATTTTCCTAACTGACAGACGATGATGGCTTGGAGTAGCCTCGTCATCATCACCGGACTTGCGGGGGAGCGGATGGCTCTCACCCCTACGATGATGGCTTGGAGTAGCCTCGTCATCATCACCGGACTTGCGGGGGAGCGGATGGCTCTCACCCCTACGATGATGGCTTGGAGTAGCCTCGTCATCATCACCGGACTTGCGGGGCAGCGGATGGCTCTCACCCCTACGATGATGGCTTGGAGTAGCCTCGTCATCATCACCGGACTTGCAGGGGAGCGGATGGCTCTCACCCCTACGATGATGGCTTGGAGTAGCCTCGTCATCATCACCGGACTTGCGGGGGAGCGCATGGCTCTCACTCCTAAAGTTCTGTTCGGCATGTCATTGTGCTGTAGTGAAGTTAAGACATGGACAAAATCATAACGATGTTTTCCTACTTAATTAAATTTGCGCAGAAATTACATCATAAAAAGTGTCCGTGCAATAATCTCGCAAGAATCTGGTATTTCCTGTACGTATGACTAATGTATGTGTAGATACGAGTATTATGCTTGACTAAGCAAATAGTGATATGCGACACGACAGTTTCTTTGCATTTGATTTCACTTTTAATAGAGGAGATATTTCGTTTGCCTCGTTGGTCTATTGGTAGCAAGCGCTGCGTAATGAAAGGGCCCCAGTTAAAATCCGGGGTCGGGCAAAATTTCAATTATTCAATGAAATTTTAAGTAATTGAAATTTGGGAATGGTATATCCAACACAAAAAGATTTTTTCTATTCGAACCAGTACTTCCTGAGATGAACACGTTCAAACAACCAAACTCTTCAGCTTTATAATGTTAGTATTTTATGTTACATTCACGTACACTTAGTTTCGTACAACAAAACGCATAACGAATTCTGAATGCATCCATTAATATGACTTATTATCCCTTACGCTTAATTGCTGAGTCGAAGGCGAGTCGTGAAGGTTAAAGCGTGAGGTCGCAGGTTCGTGACTCGTGAGGACCTTCCTAATGTTATCCTCTTCCGAAAAGAGATGATGAATAATTCATGACGACAGCTATGACGTCATCAATACACGATGCAGATGTCTTAGTAATTAATATATTGTATTAATTTAGTTTGGTGAACGGTATACCCCGGCTCCTCGAGCTACTATCTACTCAGTCCAAATCATCCGAGGCGATAGTATCCTTCCTCCCCTTTTCCTTCCCCCGTCATATATCCTTGCTACTCGTGGGAACGCAATGACCTTGTTAAAACAATACACAAGGCAGAATGGCGGCGACGTGGTCCACAACCCGTCACGTCACGTCTCCCACAGAGGTGAAAAGTGGATCGCTGGAAGTGATCTCTGCCTACCCCTCTGGGAAAAAGGCGTGAATTTATATATGTATGTATGTATTAAATTAATTCAAAAAATCCGTGTGGCCGAGTGGTTAAGGTCGTTGCTTGCCATGCGAGAGGTCGCCAGTTCAAAGCCCGACACGCACCGTGTTTTTCAAATTTGAAATTCATATGTACGATTATTCGACGCTTTAACAACTTAAAAAAGGTAAGCTGCCCAACTACGAAAAAAAATCTTAGGACGTAATCAACCAACCTGCACTTGGCCAGCGTAGTTGACTGAGGCCTTATCGCCCTATTTTATGGTAGGCCCGTGCCCCAGCAGTGGGGATATATGGGCTGATGATGATGATGATGATGTTGAAATCTACGCGTACAAAGTTGCAGTGATAATTAAAACTAAAACAATTTTGGTGCGACCCTGATTCGAACCCCGGACCATTCGGTTATATATTATTCTAACAGTACATAATGGATGTCACGGCTGTCTATGTGTTGTCGTTGATACGATAATTGCCTTAAAACATGGTCGATTGTCATAACTGTGACCTATCGCTGTAACAAATCGTAAATTAAATGTCTACGGCCTTTAGGGTGTGTCACTAACGGACAATGGCGCCATCTGGGGCTAACAGGTGTAATCATCATCATCATCAACCGATAAGTCCCCACTGCTGGGGCACGAGCCTACACGAAACTAGGGCGATAAGGCCTTACACAACCTTAGAACTACTATCGACTCAGTCCAAATAGTATCCTTCCTCCCTTTTCCTTCACCGTCATCATATCCTACACTTACTCGTGGGAACGTCAAATGATGGTACATATAAATATCAAATTTGAAAAACACAATTGGTACCTGGCGGGGTTTGAACTGGCGACCTCTCGGGCAAACAACGACCTTAACCACTCGGCCATCGATGCTTTTTCAGCTTTTTCAAACAGCTGTAATATGCGCGAAAAATACGACGGCTTATGCTGTTCACTTACTTTCCACCGGGACTCCGTTTGCTTAATTTCGTTAATATATTCCTCCTTTATAGTTAAGTTGGTTAAAAATTCCTGCAAGTAATGCTGCTATGGCTAGAGCTAGTTTTGGCATGACTGCGCGACAGACAAAATCACTTCCGTAACTATTTATAATATGATTTAGTAAGTATTTATAAGATAGTATAGTAAGTATTAAATCTTACTTACGTTATCTTTGTAACATACCATTTATCTAACAGGAAATACGATGAGATACTTATATTTTTTACACATATCGCTAAAATACTCTGATCCTTTTGACATGAAATTTGATGTAGAGAAAGCCTTCAAAAAGCCGCAACTGTTAAAAATTTGCATGGGACACCAACTACGCCGATTTAGATGAAATTACCTACGAAGACAGTTCGAACCCTGATCACGGACATGATCTACATTTTAAATAACTGTGCTAAAAAGAAAGTTATGTTTTAGACAAGTAGTGTTATCATACTACCGATTTTAGTTCTTAGCGTAACCGCTAGGATCGCTGTACAAGTTTTTCAGACATATTTACATAGGCGACATTGAATCTGTCACTTTTAAACTCACGGTAGCGCTACTGTACTACACAATTTATCCTTACTAATCCTTACTAATATTATAAATGCTGTGTAACTACTGTCTCGTTCGCGTTTCCCCGTTTTTACACATTTACCATTGTATCTTTAAACGCTCCTATTGGTACAGATACACCGTGAAATTTTAGTGGTTGTTTTCCCTAAAGATCGTTCTTTAGATACAATCGAATCTATACAACGCAAAAAGATTTTTTTTTTTTCAAATTTTCAACCAGTAGTTCCTGAGATTTTCCAACTCGAAAACGAGACAAACAAACTCTTCAGCTTTATAATATTAGTATAGATATCCTTACCATTATTATTATTGGGATCAGGTTATTAAAACAAGGCAACTGAGTAAGATTTCTGGTAATATTAAACTTAATAGAGCCTACATTAAAATTTAAACGAGATTTTGTACAGATATAGTCCAGAGCCTAGAAAAGGATATAGGCTACTTTTTAACCGACTGCGCTATAAAGAAGTAATGTGTTACCCGTTAAACGCGGACGTAAAGCTAGTAATTTACATTTTGTAATCTCGTGTGATAAATTTGGTACTAAATCTATACTATGCTGAGTAGTATAGTACATATTGTAGTGTTATCACCGTTTCCGATTTGATAATAGCACATAAAACATAGCAACTCGTTTGTAAAACGACACATAACTCTCTTATCGGAGACTAAATTACGTTTTAAAACCGAAAACATTACGGATATAGTAAATAATCGTATACATTTACCATTTATGACGTTTTAAAATAACCATTACTAATATTATAAATGTGAAAGTAACTGTTTTTCTGTTGCACTTTCACGATAAATTACTAAACTGATTCGGATGAATTTTGATACATAGATAATAATCAGTCTCTAGACTGAGAAAGGACAGGCGCAGGAATGACATTGGTTTCAATGGACTGGCTCGGTGGAACAGTGGTTAGTGACCCTGGCTGGCGGTTCCAAGAGTCGTGGGTTCGATTCCCACTCGGGACAAATATTTGTGTGTTGAACATCGGTGTTTGTTCCGTGTCTGTGTGTGATTATGTAGTTAAGTATGTATTTAAAAATATCTATGTATGTATATCAGTCTCTGACGCCCATAGTACAAGCTCTGCTTAGTTTGGGGTCAGATGACTGCGTGTGGAAATGTCCCATATATTATCCCAGATATTTATTTATTTAATTTAAATTATACTTCTAGCTCTAAATAGCCAAGTACAGTTTTATTTCAAACAATTTAAAATACTTTTTGACTAGCTTCACTATTGGGTAGTAATGTAGTGTTGTAATTATTTTTACGGACTATACTTGCCTATACAGCAGTCCTTCAGGATGAGGTCGACAAGCTCAATATGGTCTATTGTGCCTGTCGACCTCATATCTAGACCTCACTACCGCTTACTATAAGGTGGAGTGAGTTCATCCCGGAAGTCTATAAAAAAAATTGATACATACTAGTGACCCGCCCTCGCTTCGCTTCGGGTATATTATACGTAATTATAATTATTTTTTCAAGCAATCAGCGCCATCTGCCGGGCTGATTTGTGAATCTAAACAATCCTGGTCCGCCACTCAAACGCATACAGAAAAATCTTTTAAATAGGTCTAGCCGCTTAGGAGTTCAATGACATACACACGTTCAGCAGAATTATATATACTAGCTTTCCGCCCGCGACTTCGTCTGCGTAGAGACGTTTAACGGGTAAAACATTACTTCTTTATATCGGTTAAAAAGTCTAGCCTATATCCTTTCCTAGGCTCTGGACTATATCTGTATCAAATTTAGTTTAAATCGGTTCAGTACTCTATGCGTGAAAGCGTAACAGACAGACAGACAAACAGAGTTACTTTCGCATTTATAATATTAGTAAGGAAGTAAGGATTAAAATTGTTCAACACATCCCATAGAGTAGGGTATACAACTCAAGGTTTTTTCTAATTTTACAAGCTTTTTTAGCTAATCCACTTAGGTTAAAAGTTATTCACAGTATTTTAACTGTATCGGTCCAGTGTACGCAAACTAAACGGTCCGATTTACATAAACATAGGATGTCGAATGTTTGTACAACGGTACTTCGGCTAGCATGCTGGTTTGGGCTAAAAAAAATAGATCGACTGAGTTTTGAGTGTTGTAAGAGTTTAACTGTTTTTAACCGACTTCAAAAAAAGGAGGAGGTTCTCAATTCGTCTGTATGTATAATTTTTTTTTTTTTTTTTTATGTATGTTCACCGATATTTTCGTCAATTATAAACGGATTTCAAAAATTTTTTTTTGGTTGGATACAGTTCACTTCCGAGGTGGTCCCATTTTCACCAGTCCCGGATCTGATGATGGGATCCAGGAGAAATCGAGGGCAACCCTCAAATTTTATAGGGACATGTACCGCGTTTTGCATATTATCTGAATTCATATTGGCATTTGCTTCTGGAAATCATAATCTTATGATGCTGAGCTGATGATGGAAGGTCAACTCCTTAATACTTAGGAGTAAAAGGATAATTCTTTCAATACTGTATACATATTAAGACTACTAGTTATAATATCAGTAGCATTATAGGTGAGCTGAACTAATAGGGTGACCAGTCTAGGATCTGATGATGGGATCCAGGAGAAATCGAGGGCAACCCGCAAATTTTATAGGGACATGTACCGCGTTTTGCATATTATCTGAAGTTATATTGGCATTTGCTTCTGGAAATCATAATCTTATGATGCTGAGCTGATGATGGAAGGTCAACTCCTTAATACTTAGGAGTAAAAGGATAATTCTTTCAATACTGTATACATATTAAGACTACTAGTTATAATATTAGTAGCATTATAGGTGAGCTGAACTAATAGGGTGACCAGTCTAGGATCTGATGATGGGATCCAGGAGAAATCGAGGGCAACTCTCAAATTTTATAGGGACATGTACCGCGTTTTGCATATTTTCTGAAGTGATATTGGCATTGCTTCTTGCAATCATAATGTTATGATGCTGAGCTGATGATGGAAGGTCAACTCCTTAATTGTTTGGAGTAAAAGGATAATTCTTTCAATACTGTATACATATTAAGACTACTAGTTATAATATCAGTAGTATTACAGGTGAGCTGAACTAATAGGGTAACAAAAAATTTAACACTAAAAAGTAATAAAAAAAAATTGTAAACAAAAAAAAAACCGCCTTCAAAAACCCGACTCACTAAAAATTACAAAATAATATAATACGAACATTTATAATCATCTGGGTATGAATTTTATATGTTTTTGAAGGCGGTGCCAATCAAAATTTTGAGGAAAAAGAAGCACTCTGTGCTTGTCTGTTTGAAATATAAACGGCACCGCCTTCAACAACATATAAAATTCATACCCAGATGATTATAAATGTTCGTATTATATTATTTTGTAATTTTTAGTGAGTCGGGTTTTTGAAGGCGGTTTTTTTTTTGTTTATGTTTAAAGTTATCATCATCATCATCATTAGCCCATATACGTCCCCACTGCTCGGGCCTACCCTAAACTAGGGCGATAAGGTCTTAGTCGACCACGCTAGCCAAGTGCGGGTTGGTCGACTACACAACCTAAGATCTTCGCAGGTGTGCAGGTTTCCTCACGATGTTTTCCTTCGCCGTTAAAGCGTCAAATAATCGTTCGTTTGAATTTCAAATTTGGAAAAACAGTGGTACATGGCGGGATTTGAACTGGCGACCTCTTGCTTTGCAAGCAACGACCTTAACCATCTTTTTTTACAGACGCTGATGATGATAACTAATTGCCTCGTTCAGTGGTGTAACTGTATCAAGGGCCCGTGGCAAATTCTATTAAAGGGCCCTAAAAATCCGGGATCTACCAAGGAGTTGCAATTTCTGATCACGAGGCCTCTTGGCCCAACCATTGGTCAGGGCCCGCGGCATTATGCTAGCTCTACCACCCTATTGTAATGCCTCGTTGGTCTATTGGTAGCAAACGTGCGTAAGAACCGAGAGGTGCTCAGTTCGAGTCCGGGTTCGGTCAAAATAGGGTCAGGTTTTACGGTTCCGTACTTTACAGGTAAAAACGGACTAAACTATGACTCCGCCGTCCGTCTGTCTGTCTCCATGCTGTATCTCATAAACCGTGATAGTTAGAAAGCTGAAATTTTCACAAATGATGTATGTCCACACACAACACAACACAACAACAACACACAATTCATATGTACCATCATTCGACGCTTTAACGGTGAAGGAAAACATCGTGAGGAAACCTGCACACCAACGAAGAAATTCTGAGGTTGTGTAGTCGACCAACCCGCACCTGGCCAGCGTGGTCGACTAAGGCCTGATCGCTCTAGTTTAGGGTGGGCCGTGCCCCAGCAATGGGGACGTATATGGGCTGATGATGATGTATTTCAGTTGCCGCTACAATAGGCCTTATACAATAAACGTGTTCTTTACTAAATTGGTACGGAACTCTTCGTGCGCTAGTCCGACTCGCACTTGACCAGTTTTTTTTTTATGATAAATGACTTGTATTTGCACGTAGCTCGTGCACTATATGTCCTACGCTACTATAATGTGACGTTAGGACTATCAGCATATTAATCTTATCTTTAAGCCCTTAGAGATAGTCAGTACTGTACCTAATGTAAGCCCCATATAATTTCATCTGTTCTTGATTTCATGGTACTTAAACACACGCGCCCAGATAGACCATACAAAATCAATTGGAATCAGTAGTATTACTAATATGTAAGGAAATCAAAAAATCAAGAGTGGGATTCTACTATTCGCAACACCCATTCTACCGAGAAGACTCCGGCAAGAAACTCGATAGTTACTAATAATTATCATCATCATCATCATCAGCCCATTTCCGACCACAGCTAGACATAGGCCTCTCCAAATGCACGCTACGTCTGTCGTTCTTCGGCTACTCGCATCCAGCTCCTTACAGCCGTCCTTGTTTTAATATTCGAGATTATTAGTAGTAAACGTTTAAATATCTGGGACATTTCCACACACGGTGTCCTGACCCTAAACTAAGCATGGGTAAACGTGGATATTTATAAATACACAAAATTTCATGAGAATCGGTCAAGTCGTTTCGGAGGAGTATGGCAACGAAAACTGTGACACGAGAATTTTATATTAAATAATCAAACCCAGACACGGACGGAAAAGTAGCGCTACCATGAGCTTAAAAGTTACGGACTCGATATCGCCTACGTAAATTTGCTGACCTATGAAAAACTTGTGCAGCGCCGCTGGTGGTTACGCTAAGAACTAAAATCGGTAGTATGAAAAAAACAACTCTATAGGTTTTTAACGTACGTAAGTGTTCGATAGCTAACTCAAGGTACCGCTACAAATACCAATGTTCATCACTAAATTTGTCCCGAGTGGATATCGAACCCACGACTCTTGGAACCGCCAGCCAGGGTCACTAACCACTGTTCCACCGAGCCAGTAGCAGGCCTAATACACGCGCGAAACTAATCGCTCGGCTAAACACTATCGTAGTCCCCGCGTCACATGTCATTATTTAAAGCATCTGATTAAAAAACTATTAATTAAACTTATCAAACATCAAGTTTATGATAAGAAGTACTACAAAAACATGTGTGTATATTCGATTCGGATGGAGATACGGCGTACTTCATGTAATACTAGCTTTCCGCCCGCGACTACGCAGCTACGTCCGCGTAGAGACGTTTAACGGGTAAACCGTTACTTCTTTATAGCGCAATCGGTTAAAAAGTAGCCTATGTCCTTTCTCAGGCTTTGGACTATATCTGTACCAAATTTAATTTAAATCGGTTCAGCACTCAGCGTGAAAGCGTAACAGACAGACTGACAGAGTTACTTCCGCATTTATAATATTAGTGAGGATTTAAAACATACATACATAATCCTTACAGGCTACCGGGCTAAAAAATAATTATGTAGTTTTTGATGCTATATAAAGAGTTAGGCTGAAGGTATAATCCACGTGCAAATTCCTAGGGCTTCCTACCTTTTCGATTCTCGCTAGAACATCTACAGTCAGACTTTGTATTTTACAGATTTGAGATGTTAGACAAGTACGTAAATTGTCATCTCTCTGACAAACGATTTGTCCTTACAGAACTTTGAATCAATGGGCGACCTTTACGCTTGTATCTATTGAAATATTGATTCTTCGGAATGTACAAAGAACGCACTATATGAGCTATTGTAAATTATAATAAATAGCGGATGCGACATTGGCACCAATGTGCTTAGCATTGTATTGTTCGTACATCATCACCAGCCCATATACGTCCCCACTGCTGGGGCACGGGCCTACCCTAAACTAGGGCGATCAGGCCTTAGTCAACCACGCTGGCCAAGTGCAGGTTGGTCGACTACACAACCTAAGAATTTCTTCGTCATCACCATCATCACCAGCCCATAAACGTCCCTACTGCTGGGGCACGGGCCTAACCTAAATTAGGGCGATAAGGCCTTAGTCAACCACGCTGGCCAAGTACAGGTTGGTCGACTACACAACCTAAGAATTTCTTCGTAAGTGTGCAGTTTTCCTCACGATGTTTTCCTTCACCGTTAAAGCGTCAAATAAATAGTACATATGAATTTCAAATTTGAAAAACACAGTGGTGCGTGGCGCGGATCGAACTGGCGAACTTTCGCATGACAAGCAACGACCTTAACCACTAATTTCCAATTGTTTTCAACCAAGAAATTCTTCGTAGGTGTGAGTATGTATCTTCACGATGTTTTCCTTCGCCGTTAAATCGTCGAATAATCGTAAATATGAATTTAAAATTTGAAAATTACAGTTGGTACATAGTGCATAGTAAAATAAGGTTATCAACACATGTAAGTCATAACGGCCGATCTAAAAAAAGATCAGCTAATTGCAGGACATTTTATAGTGTACAAGTGCACTCTTATAGCTCGGTGAATCCGACATGACTGATGAGAGATCAGACGCAGGACCACCGGCTTAACGTGCTTTCCGAGTCACGGGCGTGCAACCGCCAACTTCCTGACTCCGGGCTGAGTTATTTCACAGACAAACTCACACAAATTTGACCTGACTTGAACCCGGGACCTTTCGTCTTGATGCAGAGCTTGCCACTAAGAGAGCAACTAGGCCAGTTAATTATATTTAATAGCGCATTGTTTATAAATACATCTATACATATAATGAAAAGTAACGGATTGCTGTCTGTACATGGATGATGGATGATACATGATAAAATGTATTATAGAAGAACTTTATCAACGCAATAGTGCCGAAAGCAATGATTTTTTGAAGTTATGTCTGCTTGTCTGTGTGTTTGTGCACGTTAATCTCAGAAACGGCTCATCATCATCATCATCATCATCAGCCCATATACGTCCCCACTGCTGGGGCACGGGCCTCCCCTAAACCAGGGTTATAAGGCCTTAGTCAACCACGACCGCCAAGTGCAGGTTGGTCGACTACACAACCTAAGAATTTCTTCGTAGGTGTGCAGTTTTCCTCACGATGTTTTCCTTCACCGTTAAAGCGTCGAATAATCGTCCATTATATGTGTATGTATGTAAATCCTTACTTCCTTACTAATATTATAAATGCGAAAGTAACTCTGTCTGTCTGTCTGTCTGTCTGTCTGTTACGCTTTCACGCATAAAGTACTGAACCGATTTAAACGAAATTTGGTACAGATATAGTCCAGAGCCTAGAAACGGTTATAGGCTACTTTTTAACCGACTGCGCTATAAAGAAGTAATGTTTTAGCCGTTAAACATCTCTACGCAGACGAAGTCGTCACAGCCACTGGACGGATCGAGATGAAATTTAGCATGCAGGTAGATGTTATGACGTAGGCATCCGTTAGGACAGGATTTCCCGAAATTCCCACGGGAACGGGAAATAACGGGAAAATCCTGTTGTATGAAAAATACTAACCGCATAAGTTAGACGCTTGAAATTTGACATGCAGGTTAACCTTAATAAATTAAAAACACAGTTGCAACAGGATATTGTAAAATTCCCACGGGAACGAGAGTAATAGGGAAAAAACTTTTGTATGAAAAAATCTAAACCGCGATATAGATAGACGATTGAGATTTGGCATGCAGGTACCCCAATGAACGTAAAGCTTACTTCCAACGCGATATTACAAAATTCCCATGGGAACGGGAGTTATTGGGAAATAACTTCTGTATGTAAAATCCCTTACGGGGTTGAAATATATTATATAGAGATAGAGATATACCCGAAGCGAAGCGAGGGCGGGTCGCTAGTTGGTTCATAAATAAGTTGTGCTAATTTAAAGAACCACGTCGGATTTGGGCGTTTGTCGGCGCGGTTATAAAGAATGCTGCCCGAAGTCTCTTTTAGGGGTGAGAGCCATCCGCTCCCCCGCGAGTCCGGTGATGATGACGAGGCTTCTCCAAGCCATCATCGTAGGGGTGAAAGCCATCCGCTCCCCCGCAAGTCCGGTGATGATGACGAGGCTACTCCAAGCCATCATCGTAGGGGTGAAAGCCATCCGCTTCCCCGCAAGTCCGGTGATGATGACGAGGCTACTCCAAGCCATCATCGTAGGGGTGAAAGCCATCCGCTCCCCCGCAAGTCCGGTGATGATGACGAGGCTACTCCAAGCCATCATCGTAGGGGTGAAAGCCATCCGCTCCCCCGCAAGTCCGGTGATGATGACGAGGCTACTCCAAGCCATCATCGTAGGGGTGAAAGCCATCCGCTCCCCCGCAAGTCCGGTGATGATGACGAGGCTACTCCAAGCCACCATCGTAGGGGTGAGAGCCATCCGCTCCCTCGCAAGTCCGGTGATGATGACGAGGCTACTCCAAGCCACCATCGTAGGGGTGAGAGCCATCAGCACCCCCGCAAGTCCGGTGATGATGACGAGGCTACTCCAAGCCACCATCGTAGGGGTGAGAGCCATCCGCTCCCCCGCAAGTCCGGTGATGATGACGAGGCTACTCCAAGCCATCATCGTAGGGGTGAGAGCCATCCGCTCCCCCGCAAGTCCGGTGATGATGACAAGGCTACTCCAAGCCATCATCGTAGGGGTGAGAGCCATCCGCTCCCCCGCAAGTCCGGTGATGATGATGAGGCTACTCCAAGCCATCATCGTAGGGGTGAGAGCCATCCGCTCCCCCGCAAGTCCGGTGATGATGACGAGGCTACTCCAAGCCATCATCGTAGGGGTGTGAGCCATCCGCTCCCCCGCAAGTCCGGTGATGATGACGAGGCTACTCCAAGCCATCATCGTAGGGGTGTGAGCCATCCGCTCCCCCGCAAGTCCTGTGATGATGACGAGGCTACTCCAAACCATCATCGCATTGTATCAGTTAGGAAAAAAAAAGCCTTAAGTATCTTTTCCAAGCAGACGAAGTCACGGGCAAAGCTTGTATAATATAATTCCAAAGCAAACCTAATATATTATTGCATGTGCCCACGACGTTCTTACATTGTTACAAATGCGTGTCAGTTTGTTGATAATATTATGCCAACTGATTATAAACTATGCCTCGTATAACACTGCTGCTATGATTTCATACGCTTCCATCTAAGACTGCGTAGACTAAATGAAGATTTACTTCGTGAGAGAATTTAGAGTTTTAAATAATCGAATATGTATTCATATGTACGCTTTGATATCGTGAGGAAACCTGCACACCTACGAAGAAATTCTTAGGTTGTGTAGTCAACCAACCAGCACTTGCGTGGAAGACTACGGCCTTATCGCCATAGTTTAGGGTAGGCCCATGCCCCAGCAGTGGATTGAAAGATATCCGCTCCCCCGCAAGTCGGGATATTCCCATTAATAAAAAAAATAATGCGTCTAACCGATTTCGGCCATGGCGGCTGATCTCAATTAAGATCAGCCAAGTGCGCAGGACATATTATATGCACAAGTATGCGCGCAAACACAAGTGCACTCTGTTCCCTTAATCCCATAGTTCGGTGAGGTTGTAATCCGACATGACCGATGAGTGATCGGGCGTAGGACCACCGGCTTAACATGCTTTCCGAGACACGGGCGTGCAACTGCCAACTTCTTTACAGAAAAACAAATGTTGTCGAACCCGAACTCTCGGTAGTTTCGCAGAGCTTGCTACCAATAGACCAACGAGGCAGACATTTGTCTCCTTTACTGTATGAGTGTTGAAAAATCATACAAATAAATTTCAAAATATTAGAGTTTAAAAGAAATACTTACACTATATTTTCTCTAGGGCAATGTTTGACTCCCTTGCGCCCTAATGCTCCCAGTCCTGGCCAGCCTTTTGCCAATAGTCTGCACGTGGAAACCGATGTTCTGCAACGCTTCATGATCGAGGATCTTCCTCCCATCAAAGATGTACGCTGGCTTCATCATCGCATCGTAGATCCTCTTGTAATCCAACTCTTTGAACTCATCCCATTCCGTACAAAGAACTATAGCGTGGGCCCCCGTTACTGCTGAATATGCGGAATCGTGAATCTCAATGTTTTTCCTTACAAACTCTGGTTCGGATGTAATAGATGGATGTGTTAGATCATAGTATATCTGTTCTACTTCCACTTTAGGATCATAAATGTGCAATTTGGCCCCTTCGTCAAGCATCGTCTTAGAAACATATATAGCAGGACTCTCTCTCGTGTCCCCAGTGTTTTTCTTAAACGAAAATCCTAGTATAGCTATGTTCTTGTCCGTAACAGTGTTGAAGAGTGATTCAATTACTTTCCTCGTGAACCGTGTCTTTTGATAATCATTCAAATCGATTACTTGCTGCCAGTACGCAGCTACTTCTGGTAAGTTAAGGCATTCACACAAGTAAATTAAGTTTAGAATATCTTTCTGGAAGCAACTGCCACCAAAACCGATAGATGCTTCAAGGAACTTAGGTCCAATACGTGAATCACGACCAACCGCTCGGGCTACCTCAGACACATCTGCACCTGTTGCTTCGCACACCGCTGACAGGGAGTTAATGCTAGATATTCTCTGTGCCAAGAATGCATTCGCTGCTAGCTTGGACAGTTCAGAGCTCCAAGTGTTAGTTGTAAGTATATTTTTAGCGGGAATCCAGTGTTCATAAACCCAGCACAGCTCTTGTACGGCTTTCTGCCCCTCCGGAGTGTCTTCCCCACCAATCAGCACCCTCTCGGCCTCAACTAAGTCAACTATAGCGGTTCCCTCAGCCAAAAACTCAGGGTTAGACAGTATCTGATACTGAACTCCAGGCTTGGTGTTCGCTCTGAGGATCTTCATGATGATTTCAGCTGCTTTTACAGGCACAGTGCTCTTTTCAACGACAATTTTGTTGCTTGTCGCCAAATCGGCGATCATTCTAGCCGCTCCCTCGATGTATTTTAAGTCCGCAGCCCTTCCTTTCCCGTTGCCAAAGGTTTTAGTAGGCGTGTTCACCGAGATAAATATTAAATCCGCCTCCTGTATACCCCTCGCAATGTCGTTGGAGAAAAAGAGATTTTTTCCTCGACATTTTTGCACGACTTCGTCCAATCCCGGCTCGTAAATAGGCAACTTCTCGGAATTCCACTGGTTTATACGCTCGACGCTTTTGTCACACACAGTTACCTTAATATTAGGGCATTTCAAAGCAATTACACTGCAAGTCGGCCCGCCGACATACCCCGCTCCAAGACAGCAAATATTTTGAATCACCATTTTGAATTTTATTACTTTTTTCACAGTTCTCACAGTCACGGAAGAGGTTTTAATTAAAAGTAATTATTCGGGTAGGCTGTACGCGTACGGCCGCCTTTGCCAATTAACGGAACGCATCTGATAGAAATGTTTAGGCGACTGGCCAATCGCGGTGCAATGAGGTGAGGAAGTCAATGACATTCGAAGAGAGTAGTGATGTGTATGCTTATAGTTGCAGTTTTATTCCGGATATTATATGCAACGTTCCGGAAACGTTCCGAGTATTTTGGTTGGTGCATAATCCAGATTGTCTATTTTCAATACAAGATATTTTTCGTCTGAAGTGGGTACAATAAAAGTTCAAAGAACTAACTGAAACATAAACTCAAACAAAATATTTCTAGTTAAATAAAAAATTAGACAAAATTAGAAACATACAAAATAATTATCTTTTACTCGGTGTAACATTATGTTTACGTCTCCATAGTATAAATAAAATAAAGTAAACGATTTTTGACTTACGTGTTCCATTATATTAAAAACTTATAAATATAGTAAGTACCTATATATTTGCTACTCCTAATATTGCGTGTGGACCCATTTTAATTAGTTAATAAGCAAGTTAGTTTTGAAGTAGCATATTGTGACAAAACACTGTGAATTATTTGAAAAGAAAATACTTTATTCGACTACTACGCTTTAAATTATTTACGTGATATTAAACCACAATTAAATTCCGTAAAATCCGTTTACATAGCTGAAGTAGTGTTGCATCACTAATGGTGTTGCAAGGTTATGCATCTCTAACTGAGGGAAGGTAATTACGCAATAATTAGCACTATGCAAATTCTACCAGATTACCAAGTTTACTGAATGACTTATTTACACAATAAACGTCCTTTAACCGCCTTGAGTGATTGGCAGACAATGGAAATACAAATAGGACAAAGGCTGGTAAAAGTGAACTGATTTCATTATATTCATACTCACTTATTAACCAATAATTTGCTGACCTTGTTTATTTATTGTTGTAAACAATATTTTTTTCCATTTGAAATAAAAACTTACGAAAAAACAATTTGAGCAGTGTATTAAAGGTACCTATGAAATATAAATATACATACATACATACAATCACGCCTTTTTCCCAGAGGGGTAGGCAGAGATCACTTCCTGCCATGTGCTACGGTCCTGGCACACCACTTTCGCTTCATCCACATTCATCAACCTCTTCATGCCCGCTCGTCGATTACGGGTACTTTTGATTTGACCTTTCTTTAAGATTTGACCTATTTGGTCATGAAAGGTCTTTCTTGGTCTTCCCCTGTCGACATCTCCAATTATACCCTCTATATTGTTGGCAACTCCGCGTGACGTCACGCCTTTGACCGAGCGCACGGGGAGGACGGGGGCCTCTTTGGTGCGAGCAACGGAATGTGACGGATCTCCAGCTTGCTTTTGTGTTTATTTTGCTTAATCAGTTTACTTTCGCTTTTAATTTTACTTATTTATGTTGATCATACTTTAATTGATATTAGTATTCTATTGTATAATTAAGAGGGGTTTTCTATATACGTAAAAGTAGTTTACATCAGAATTGGGATATATACCACTCCCACTAACTATCGATAACATAATGGGTAGTAAAAGAAAACACAAAAGTAGGCGTAAAAATAGGACAAAGCGTGGCCGTTCGCCGTCTACAAGTAGCAGCAGGTCATCATCAAGTGACGATGGTGCAAGAACTCCACTGTGGCGACCCATGGTCGGAAAAGGACAAAGGTATCCCACACTAACGATGCCTGTTCTGTGAGTACGCAAAATATTTCGTTACATAGTATGATACCTACTTTTGACTAAATGACCGACAATGTTATGTTTTGGCTAAAAACGATTGAATCATTTTCGTCAATGTTTTCGTGGTCCGATTGTACGATAAGTTATCAAGCCTCGTTGGTCTATTGGTAGCAAATGCTGCGTTAGGACCGAGAGGTCCCCGCTTTGAGTCCGGGGTCGGGCAAAATTTGTGTGAGTTTTTCTGTAATGACATTACTCAGCCCGGAGTTAGGCAGTCGGCGGTTGAACGCCCGTGCCTCGGAAAGCACGTTAAGCCGGTGGTCCTACGCCCGATCTCTCAACGGTTATATCGGATTGCCGTCTCACCGAATTATGAGAGGGAATAGGGAGTGCACTTGTGTTTGCGCGCACTCTTGTGGCCTATAATATGTCCTGCGCACTTGGCTGATCTCAATTGAGATCGGCCGCCATGGCTGAAATCGGTCGGACGCCTTATTTTTATTACGATATCAAGCGTTAAATAAGCTCTAAGGTTCGGCTAAAATATGGTATGAAGCTTTGTTACGGAATGACCACATGTGGACGGCCTGGTTGTAGAGGGATTGGATGGAGAAAGTTTCAAATACATTTAGACTGATCGAGCTTACAACGGAGTCGCTGCCGCTGAAAATATAAAGCTGTGGATCAGAATCGATGTATGGAACTTAAACAGGCAATAAATCCGTGTTGGCAAGGTATTTATGTACATATCATCCATAACAAGTTGTGTATAATTTCGTTTCATTATATGAATTTTACATTTCGTGAATAAAAATTATGCAATTTTAGAAATTACTAAAATAAAGGGCATTTATTCGTTCTCGAGTAACTTTTATTAATATTCTTGTTTATTTTTGTCTATTAAAGTATAAAAAGTTCTGAAGTGGTGAAGGTTGCACTGCCAGAGTTATGGTTATAGTGTGCTGACGCAGTCATTTCCTAAGACTAAAGGTGTGACTGGAACAGGCGCTGACCAGTTATGGTTATAGTGTGCTGACGCAGTCATTTCCTAAGACTAAAGGTGTGACTGGAACAGGCGCTGACCAGTTATGGTTATAGTGTGCTGACGCAGTCATTTCCTAAGACTAAAGGTGTGACTGGAACAGGCGCTGACCAGTTATGGTTTTAGTGTGCTGACGCAGTCATTTCCTAAGACTAAAGGTGTGACTGGAATAGGCGCTGACCAGGTATAGTGAGTGAACCTATCCAAAATGTTCATGATTATATCTAAGTATAAAGATATATTTGTTCCCTTTGGCTATTTCAGAACATGATGGCTAAATGCATTTATAGTCTTTTATAAAGAGTCCTAAGTCTAATGGAGCTTGGTGAGGATAAGCTAAATGTAGTCATGATAGGCCGAACTTATTACTTATGTGATGATAATTTTAAAATTTCAGATTGCTCTTAACTCCACCCTCAGTGTCAGCTCATGGTCTTCTCGAGGTGCAGTCGTGCCTGAGGGCATGCACGTTGCAGGAGGGCCGTGTTGGCAACTCCGCGTGACGTCACGCCTTTGACCGAGCGCACGGGGAGGACGGGGGCCTATTTGGTGCGAGCAACGGAATGTGACGGATCTCCAGCTTGCTTTTGTGTTTATTTTGCTTAATCAGTTTACTTTCGCTTTTAATTTTACTTATTTATGTTGATCATACTTTAATTGATATTAGTATTCTATTGTATAATTAAGAGGGGTTTTCTATATACGTAAAAGTAGTTTACAATATATACTCTTCGTTAATCGTCTTTAACTCATCCTCTCAATATGACCAAACCATCTAAGCATACCTTTCTCAACCTTAGTCACAAATATAAATGTGTCACAAATATAAATGGCTGTGCCCAACCTGTAAGCCCAGGACAAGCAACGCAGATAACACGCCAATACGTAACAAACAGCCTCAGGAGAACGCAAACGTCACACATAGAAAGAAAGTAACTCCGGTCACAGCTATGATTACCGACGAGGGTCCGGTCACATCAAGCGAAGTCTCGAATATCATCAAAAATGAAATCAGTAATCTGACTCATCACCTCAACCAAACCCTGGCTAACTATGTAAATAAAGAACTGAAAGTGATAAAAGATGCTGTGGAAGATATCAAACAAGCAATGGATTTTATGAATAACAAGTATGAGGAAATGAAAGCCGAGATCGCCTCTAAGACCAAAATATTCCAAGAAGTTCAAGATGAGAATATACAACTCAAGACTACTGTACATGACCTAAGTACGAGGCTCAACCAAGTAGAACAACAGGCGCGGTCAACAAATCTAGAAATCCAATGTCTGCCGGAGTACAAAAGTGAGAATCTTGTCAACACTGTTATGAACATTAGTAAAATAATATCCTGCGAACTCTCTGAAAGCAATATTCACAAAGTTACTAGAATAGCAAAACAAAACCCAACCAGCAAACGCCCAAAGTCAGTAATAGTGCAATTCAGTAGTCCTCGAATTCGTGATACCTTCTTAGCTGCAACGATACAATTTAACAAAAATAAATCTCTGGAGGAAAAGTTAAATAGCAACCTAATAGGCATCGCGGGAAATAAAGAAAATATCTTCATTATGGAGCATCTATCACCAGCCAACAAGAGCCTGCATGCGGCGACAAGGATCAAAGCCAAGAAACTGGGTTATCAGTTCGTGTGGATACGTAGCGGCAGAATCTTCGTTCGAAAATCCGACGGTGCAGACTTCAAATGCATTAATGACCTAGACGCTCTAGATAGGTTACAATAAGGATATTTAGTTTTAGCTCAACCATGTCTTGTTTAGGAATATACAACTTTTAAAGTGTTTGTAAAAATTTATTACCAAAATATCAGGGGAATGAAAACTAAACTTCATGAAATTTATAAAAATATCGCATGTTATTCCTACGATGTCATTATGCTTACCGAAACGTGGCTTGCTAGTAATATTTATGATACGGAAATAATTGATAGTTCATATGTAATTTACAGACGAGATAGGGTAGTAAGTAGCATTAATAGTAAAATAACAGGTGGCGGTGTACTAATCGCGGTATCAAAGAAATATAAATCACAAAGAGTAGCAAAATATGAGAGTATATGTGACGATGTTTGGGTCAAAATCTCACTCCCAGAGGGTAATAAATCAAAAGATATTCTTCTGTGTACGGCATACTTACCCCCTCCTATCAATAACGTGATCCTGGAACAATTTATTGATAACACAAATCGAGTAATGGAATTTGCAGAAAACTGTGTAATTGCGGGTGATTTCAATATTAATTCATTAAACTGGTTTGACCAAGACGGTGCGTTAATCAGGGCTCCCATACGAACTAAGTCAAAATTGGAGCAATCACTGTGGGATTTTGTACTACTTAACAACCTAAATCAACATAATAACCTGGTCAACCATAACAACAGAATTTTAGATTTGGTCTTATCTAACATGGATCATGTTACTGTAAGCGCGCCAAAGGATGTCCTTTCTAAAATCGACCAACACCATCCACCTCTTCTGATCGAGCTTTTGCACCCACATGCACATAAAAAAATCATAATAACATAAAAACATATGCAGGAACTAAGCTTAACTACCGCAAGGCGGACTATGAGGCCATTAATGTAGCTTTAAGTAATGTGGATTGGCATGGACAATTTGTAGCTTGTAATTCAATTGATGACATGGTATCAAGCTTTTACGCCGTCCTTTATGATACGATAAAACAATATGTTCCTGTTGTTGCAGCAAAAAATAGAAAATATCCGTGTTGGTTCTCTAGAAATCTCATTAAAAGACTGAATGAGAAAAATCGTCTTAGATTAAAAGTCAAGAAGTATGGTAACCCATTGGATGTTATTGCTTTAGATTTAATTAAGAAAAGGTGTGACAGAATGGCCAGTTCATGTTATAATGGATACATTTTGGATATAGAGTCAAAAATTGTTTCGAACCCCAAGTACTTCTGGAGCTACCTAAAAATGAAAAGAGGAGGAGCTAGTAACTACCCAATTTTAATGACCGATGGGGAAAGCAGCACTGATAATTTCAACGAAATCAGTAACTTCTTTGCTATTAATTTTTCTAAAGTATACGCTGTGAACAATGCTGGCACAACTCTCTTCAATAATAAGGATTTCTCTAGTAGTAACTCGGTTGTTAATCAAATATCACTGTCACAGAAACAAATTAGAAATGCAATAGAAAAACTAGATTTAAATAAGAGTGCAGGGCCGGATAATTTGCCGCCGCTGTTCATTTCCAAGGTAGCGAATGTGATATCTTTTCCTCTGGCTAGTATATTTAACGCATCTTTAAGAAACGGTGTTTTCCCAACAATGTGGAAGGAAACTAGGATTGTTCCTATTTTCAAAAGTGGTGATCCCGCCAATGTAGCTAACTACAGACCCATCGCGATACTGTCTGTACTTCCTAAATTGTTTGAAGCTCTAATTTGTCCAATAATGTCATGGCACCTATCGCAGTTGTTGATTAGTAGTCAACATGGTTTTATTAAAGGAAAGTCAACAGCAACTAATCTGGTAACTTATGCAGAACATTTGGTAGATGCTGTAGACAAACGGATTCAAGTTGACGCAGTCTACACCGACTTCAGCAAGGCATTCGATACTGTTAATCATAACTTACTTATAAATAAATTGAAATTGCACGGAGTGGTGGACCCCTTGCTGAGTTGGTTTAGATCGTATCTTTATAACCGGACACTCAAAGTTGTGGTGAATGGTTGCAGCTCCGATGCCTACACGGCTACATCGGGAATCCCACAAGGATCTCACTTAGGACCACTGCTTTTTAGGGTTCCGTAGCCAAAATGGCAAAAACGGAACCCTTATAGTTTCGTCATGTCCGTCTGTCCGTCTGTCCGTCTGTCCGTCTGTCCGTCTGTCACAGCCGATTTACTCGGAAACTATAAGTACTACAGTGATGAAATTTGATGGGAATATGTGTTGTATGAACCGCTACAAAAATATGACACTAAATAGTAAAAAAAAGAATTGGGGGTGGGGCCCCCCATACATGTAACTGAGGGATGAAATTTTTTTTTTCGATGTACATACCCGTGTGGGGTATCAATGGAAAGGTCTTTTAAAATGATATAAAGTTTTCTAAAAAACATTTTTCTTAAAGTGAACGGTTTTTGAGATATCAGCTCTCAAAGTCGTAAAAAGTATGTCCCCCCCCCTCTATTTTTATAACTACGGGGTATAAAATTCTAAAAAAAATAGAGGTGATGCATGCTAATTAACTCTTTCAACGATTTTTGGTTTGATCAAAGTATCTCTTATAGTTTTTGAGATAGGTTGATTTTTATTATATTTGCTGCTACGGAACCCTTTGTGCGCGAGCCCGACTCGCACTTGGCCGGTTTTATTTTATTTATTAATGATATCCATAACTGCTTTGAGAACTCAGATATATTTTTATTCGCTGATGAGCTCAAAGCAATAAGGAGGATTAAGAGTCAGTCAGACGTCATTCTATTTCAAAATGATTTAGACCGTTTAACCAGTTGGTGCGATCAAAATAAACTATATTTAAATGTAAAGAAGTGCAAACATATTAAATTTAGTAGAAATAAAAAAATTATACAGTCAAAATACCACTTAAATAACGAAATTATTCAGGAAATAGACAGTATCCGCGATCTGGGTGTTCAATTCGATTGTAAATTAAATTTTATTCAGCAGATTGACGAAATGATATCGAGGGCCACAAAAATGTTGGGGTTCATTATAAGGCAATGCAAATTGTTCAAAAAGCCTACTACAAAAAAGACTGTGTATAATGCATTGGTAAGAAGCCACTTAGAATACTGTAGTGTAGTCTGGTCTCCTGGGTATCATGTCCACGTCGCACGGATAGAAAGATTACAAAAAAGATTTCTGTGGCATCTGACCTACAGTAGTCATTTAGGCCGAAAACTCGAGTCATATGATGAGCGACTGGTGCATTTTGGAATGGCTTCCCTAGAAAAGCGTAGAGAGATGTTGGATTTGGTCTTTCTTAAGAAACTTGTGACAGGTACCATCAATTGCCCTGAATTGATTGGAAGGGTAGCATTCAACATCCCATATAATCTGCCGAGGCGCTCCAGAGGACGACTCTTTCACACACCAGTATGCCGCACTAATTTAAAGAAGCATTGCCCGCTATCCAGAATGTATGCATTGTACATGAACCATGAATCAGATATTGACTTATGCTTCACGTCAATACCTCTGATGAAAAAGGTTATTCTGAATGGAACTTGTTAGTTTTGAATTTTGAATTAAGTTGTTGTTTTTTAAGTGTTTTTATGTTTTTAACTATAATTTTGTACGGATGGTGTTGAAACTCAATCAAATCACGCATACATTGTGAATGTGTGATATAATGTTAATTTTATGTACCTAGTATTAATTCATGGAGTGCTTTTCTGTAAGTGGTGAGGCACTATGATTTATAAACCTTTTTATGTAACAGTAAATGTAATAGTGTACTCATTGTTGAGAAGCCAAATAAATAAATAAAATAAAATAAAATAAAAATAAATATAAGTTTATGAATTAATTTATACCTATTGCACAAATGGTTTTTATATTTAAATATATGTAATTTTACCTTTTGAACACGTTACAAGTAAAACGTTACAGTGCTATTTTAAAAAAACACATGATAAACATCGGGAATTTTCAATGTAGGGTAAATTTTTATTGATATGGTAGCATTACCTATTTGACGTAAATGACTTGTTTATGAAGTTTGATTGCTTGTGTACTGATATTTTAGATACGTAATAGTAGTAAATTACAATTTTTTTTTAACAATATAGTCGACTGATGTCATATAAAATAATATTTTTATGTAACTTAATATTTTTTTTCAAAATTCTAAAAACTGAAATTTAACTTCATATTATACAGAATTACGATCTTCAAAAACAGGCGATTAATGTCGTAGCGACACAATTTTGTAAACAAACTTTTTAACGCACAAAAAATATTATTTATATCTAGAAATATGTCCATTGAAACGTACTGTAGAACTTGCTTATCAAAGCAAGATCTTCGCCCATTATTTGGTGGAATGGATGAAGAGACTATCCCAGAAGATCGTTCAACAGATCTGTTTTTGGTAACTGGAGTTGTGGTATGATTACAATTTTATATTTTTATGTTTTTATCAATATCCCTTTTCGTTTTTAAACAAAAATAAACCTTTAAATTAATTTAAATATTTTGGTAATTCAGAGAGCCGTGGGTTCGATTCCCCCCCGGGACAAATATTTGTGTGACGAACATCGGTGCATATTCTGTGTCTGTGTGTGTTATTGAAATATATTTAAGTACTAGCGACCCGCCCTCGCTTCGCTTCGGGTATACCTCTATCTCTATATAATATATAGCTGTGCCCGCGACTTCGCTCGCATGGACTACAGGATTTTGATTTTTTTTAACTTAGATGTTATGGAGTAACTAAGACTACTTTGTCTTAGTTACTCCATAACATCAGCTACCTGCCAATAAAAGTCCCGTCAAAATCTTTTTAGCCATTCAAGAAGTTAGTCAACCGGAAGAAACATTTAAAACAAAATTATTTTGGTATTTATCACCATAATCTGTCTTTTATCGTGTAATAAATAAGTATATTACACAATTACACAACAATGATGTTGTGTTATATACTTATTTATCATAGCGACCCGCCCTCGCTTCGCTTCGGGGATATCTCTATCTCTATGTAATATATTAGTTTAACCCCGTAAGAGAAATCTATTTTTTTTTATCTAAAAAAAGCCTATGACACTCAGGGATAGTGTAGCTTTCCAACAGTGAAAGATTTTTTCAAATCGGTGCAGTAGTTTCGGAGCCTATTCGAAACAAACAAACAAAAAATCAAACCTTTCCTCTTTATAATAATTATTATATTACATATTACATTGACTCCCCCGTACCCCAGTGACGCTTACATGGAGCCTACATCGCATGCTGGCTAGCTGAGCGCGGTGGCGGCAACCGCGCGACTTTTTTCTAATACTTGCATTTTTAAACTCGTGATATCTTCCGAACTAAATGTCCGAATTGAATAATTCAAAAAGTAATAAAAAGGTATTGAAGCCGTCTTGAATATAAAGTAATTTATTTTGATAAGGATTAATACCAAGGTACAAATAAAGAGCCCTTTCAAGCGGCGGCATATAAATTAAATTTTTAGAATAAAAAACCGCTTGCTGTGACATAACTATAATATTTAGACATACGCTGTCGCGACACTTTTTGTAGATAATGATGAGTTCTGCAAAGTCTTAGTAAATGGTTTTGTTCTATCTTCAATAGTTTTCGCAGCGTAGGCGACGTAAGGAATTTTTCAGGTCTATTTTTTACACCTTGGGTTACATTATTGGAGTTTTAGTAAGGATCCCTAATTTAAAAAAAAATATAATATAGCCTATGTTACTTCTGAATAATGCAGCTTTCTAATGGTGAAAAAATTATTGCAATCGGTCCAGTAGTTTTTGAGTTTATTCATTACAAACATACAAAAATACAAAAATACAAAAATACAAATCTTTCCTCTTTATAATATTAGTATAGATTTGCGCGTCCACTGTTGATTCTGATATCCGTAACACAAGTGATTATGCTACTTACCACAGGACCAGATCAATGTGTGTGATGTTGTGTAATATTTCTATTTATTTCTGAAAAATATATTATTAATCCATTTCAGATAAAACACAGTGATGAATTTAGCCATTTTATATGTGAAACCTGTAACTCTATTATAAATGACAGTCTCAAACTTCGCACACAAAGCCAAGAAACTGATAAGGCACTTAGAACTAAAGGCAATGAATCATCATTAAATCAAAATATTTCCAAAATACAAAACACATCAAAAAGAAAAACTATCAAAAGAATACATATGATTGCAAATGAAGAACAATGTATTATACATTTGAAACTAAATGAAGAAATTAAAAATGAATTTGATAGCCAAAGTACCAAAGCTAAAGCTGGAAGAATTATAAAAAACAAATCAAAACCAAAGATTAGTAATATACTTAATAATAAGGAAGAAACAAATGGAGATACATGTAATATTTTAATAAAGAGCGATAATATTCAGAATGATAGTTCGAATACAGAAAATAATAATAAAGAAAGAGATATAGCAGTTGGAAATATTGATAAAGATGATTTCGAAAATGTAAATGATACCAAAAATAAAGAAACAAACAAACATTTCAATACTCTGGGTACAAGTGCAAAAGTTAATGTAAGAGTTGATAAAGAGGACAAAACTAAAGTTAAACATAAAAGAACAAGACTGACAAAGGTAAGTAATTGAATGGAGAATGTTTTAATTTCATATTGCAATTATGTTTTAACTGTGCCAACATATTATCCTTACTTCCTTACTCCTTACTATACCTACTCTTTTTCACCTAAGATGATCCCTGTGACACTTCATTGTGTTCTGAATCACGCATCTTACGATTCACAAACAAAAATAATTTTATTGCACACTTTTTTCATTTTATTGCGGCGTCATTAGGAAAAATATCAAAATAAATATTTTTATACTTTTAAATGACAAACAGTATCGTTTAGTTTAATTTAATGTAATAGAACATTTTAAAAAAATACCTATGAAGTTCGTATACATAGAATGGAACGTAGTAACTCTGACTAAGTTCCATTCTACGTAATACGAACTGCATAGGTATTTTTAAAAAAAAATCTTTTGCTTTAAATTAAACAAAACGGTACTATTTCCCTTTTAAAAGTTTAAAATTATTAATTTAATATTTTTCCTAATGAAGCCGCAATAAAATTAAAATAAGTGTGCAATTAAATTATTTTCGTTTGTCAATCGTAAGATGCGTGATTCAGAACACAATGAAGTGTCACAGGGATCATCTTAGCTGAAAAAGACTTTAATATTATAAATGTGAAAGTAACTCTGTCTGTCTGTCTGTGACGCTTTCACACATAGAGTACTGAACCGATTTAAACAAAATTTGGTACAGATATAGTCCAGAGCCTAGAATAGGATATAGGCTACTTTTAAATCAACTGTGCTATAAAGAAGTAATGTTTTACCCGTTAAACATCTCTACGCGGACGGAGTCGCGGGCGGAAAGCTAGTAGTGCATAAATGTACATGCAAACACAAGTGCACTCTCTGTTTCCTTACCCTCATAGTTCGGTGAAACGGCAATCCGATATGACTTATGAGAGATCAGGCGCAGGGTCTCCGGCTTAACGTGTTTTCCGAGGCACGAGCGTTCAACCACCAACTTCCTAACTCCAGGCTGAGTAATTTCATTACAGAAAAACTCATACAAATTTTGCCCGTCCCCGGACTCGAACCGGGGACCTCTCGGCCTTACCCAGCACTTGCTACCAATAGACCAACGAGGCAGTACATATTATAGTGCATAAATGTACATGCAAACACAAGTGTACTCTCTATTTCCTTACCCTCATAGTTCGGTGAGACGGCAATCCGACATGACCTATGGAAGATCAGGCGCAGGGACTCCGGCTTAACGTGCTTTCCGAGCCCATGGAGTGCATCCGCTAAATTCCTGACTCTGGGCTGAGTAATTTCTTAACAGAAAAACTCGACACAAATTTTGCCCGACCCCCGACTCGAACCGGGGACCTCTCGGTCCTAACGCAGCACTTGCTACCAATAGACCTACAAGGCAGTCCATACCTACCTACGTACCTTATGTATCTACTAGCGACTCGCCATCTCTTCGTTTTGAATAAAAGTTTGAGTAACCAGAAGAACTTGAGTAAATCCCTAATCTTTTCTAGAAATAAATATAGACTTTGTTTGTTGACTGTTCCGTATATGTTAGGTTAATTGACCTGATTGTCACGTGATCATGGCACTGGCAACAGTGCCGAAATATCGGGATATCGGGAGCTCATTAAAACAAAACAACATGGTAAAATATCCCGGACACATTCAGTCTTTTAATTAAATAAAACCATCGATGGCTGAGTGGTTAAGGTCGTTGCTGGCCATGCGACAGGGCGCCAGTTCAAACCCCGCCACGTACCACTGTGTTTTTCAAATTTGAAATTCATGTGTACGATTATTCGACGCTTTAACGGTGACAGAAAACATTGTAAGGAAACCTGCACACCTACGAAGAAATTCTTAGGTTGTTAGTCAACCAACCCGCACTTGGCCAACCAAGTCAGTCACTGGTTGACTAAAGCCTTATAGCCCTAGTTTAGGGTAGGCCCGTGGCCCGGCTCTGACGCCCATAGTACTTACAAGCTCTCCTTAGATTGGGGTCAGATGACCGTGTGTGGAAATGTCCCAGAATCAAATGGCCCATCGTATGTGACATAGGCAACGCTAGTTATATAATCATGCTGTGTTCACTACTTTGGATTACTGTCTAGCCTTATTTATATATAGAATATCTGTATCATTTACATGTTTTACGATTGTAATCTGTTTGTGAACCTATTATAAATAAATAAATAAATAGAATGTCCCAGATAAAGATTATTCTACACAGGAGCAGACAGCGCTCTACATGTCTCTAGCGGAGACGCGGGCCTCGGGGTCGGTGCGCTGTCGGCTCTGCGGCGCCCGGCTGCGACAGAGGCGGTTCTTCATCAGCCATGCCAAGACGCACTTCCAGGGGGAACACGCTTGTGAGGTGGGTTTTTGAGTTAAGAATAAGAATAAGAATTTGTTTATTGCTCACATGAAAATTTTACATAATATGGCACCAATACAAAAACGAAAAAAAAAACAAGTAATGAGCAAAAGATCGTGGCTCAGCTTGTGCTGACATAGGACAAAATCCTTGCCAGCGCTGATTTTCAGCCACTCCAATGTCAACAAGATGGTAGGTGTGACTGATGGATATGAGGGCTACTATACTAACAAAATTGAAAAAAGTGATTAAATTAGGAAAATCAAAACAAAAGGTAATTAAACTCTTCTTAAATAAAACAAAAATTAAACAATACAAATAAAAAGTTGAGTTGCCCTTAACTCTCTTACCAACACCCCCATCATAAAAGCGTCGATGGCCGAGTGGTTAAGGTCGTTGCTTGCCATGCGAGAGGTCGCCAGTTCAAACCCCGCCAGGTACCAATGTGTTTTTCAAATTTGAAATTCATATGTACCATCATTCGACGCTTTAACGGTGAAGGAAAACATCGTGAGGAAACCAGCACACCTGAGAGATTTTTCAACGGTGTGTGAAGCCATGTCAGAGGCCTACGGGCGATTTAAACGCTGACACCAGGTTGTTCATCAACCATACGATAAGAAGAGCCCCATCATCACCCATTTCCTCATATATCTATACTAATATTATAAAGATGAAGAGTTTGTTTGTTTTTTTGAACGCATTTATCTCAGGAACTACTGGTTCATTCAATAATTTCATTCAATCAATTGAATAATTCTTTTTGTGGGCTTAAGGCTTGAGGCTATATAACATCACGCTGCGACCGATAGGAGCAAAGAAACAATGGAAAATGTGTTAAAAATGGGGGAAAACGCGTACAAAATCGCTGGCACCGCTAGTAATCAATAAATAAATCCCATCCCGGTTGCCCAACCTGTGGGGCTACCATGAGTTTAAAACTTACGCACTCGATATCGCCTACGTAAATATGTCAATGAAAAACTTGTACAGCGCCGCTGGTGGTTACGCGAACAACTAAAATCGGCCGTATGAAAAAAACAACTCGATAGGTTTTTAACGTACGTAAGTTTTCGATAGCCAACTCATGGTAGGCCATCTAAACTTCCTACGCCCCCATACATCAGTTAGCTTTTTTTGTTTGTTGGTATATCATAATTTCAAGGTACCACTCCTTCTTCCCCTTCTTCTCCAGTCGTGCGGCAAGTGCTTCCACAGCCGCAGCTCCGTCCGCGCGCACCGGCAGCGCCTGCACGGCGCCCCGCGACCGCACTCCTGTCACCTCTGCGCTTACACAGCCGTCGATAATGCCGCGCTGCAGGTATTTACTAGTCACTGCATGCCAAATTTCAAGCGTCTAACTTAAGCGGTTTAAGTTTTTCATACAAACTTACATTAAGTGATAAGAATAGGTAGTGCCGGAGGTGTATCTGTCGCAGTCATCTGGTTAAATCAGCGATTTGATTGGATCACTAGCGCGTTCATTGAATGAAGACGTTTAATTGAATGACTATAGGACAACTCGTGAAGTTGTTGAATATAACGTTCAACATCTGGACTGAACGTCATTTAGCGTAGTCGTTGACTGGAATATAGCTGACTTTGTAATGTTTGATTAGGGTGACCATAAGTTCGCAACTTTAAAAATAACTAACTTTAGATTAAAAAAATGAGGACATGACATAACACACCTTAATAACCAGCCAGTTTTGCCAGATTTTTGTATTAATCGGTACATCCATGCTGTCTCATTTCTTTTACGAATAAGTCACTTTAAATCTCAATTTCACTCAAAAAAATATTAACACAGCGCAATGCTATTCGATTAGATCTGTACCAGCTTTTGACGCCAACTTTGTTTTGATGAGCACTAACGCCGCAGTGGAAGAAAAATGAACTAAATTACAATCAACTGACTGATTTTACGGCCGCTATGTTCAAAGGGCTATGTTTCAAACCGCTAACTTGTTGGACGTTGAGTGAGGATTGTTCATTCAACGTTCGACCTAGTCATTCAATTGAACGTCGTCATTTAATAAACGCGCTAGTAATACAATCAAATCGCTGATTCAACCAGATGACTGCGACATATCCAACACCTCCGGCATTGCGGAATTGTTTAGATTTTTTGTCACACAAACAATATGTAGGTAAATTTTCAACTCAATCAGTGCGGTAGAATTGTAATAAGAGTCCGTTTAATGAATGATGATTACCTGCAAATCATGTCGGAAAAGAGTTGTTGACCATCAAGTAGCTGCACAGATTCTCATAAAATATAGCTAAGAACACTCTCGATCAAGTCACTTATCTAACAAAAAAAGAATTATCCAAATAGGTTCACCCGTTTGGGAGCTATAATGGCACAGACAAAATGACACACATACACACCCATACTCTCACACATACACACACACGTCAAACTTATTACACTCCGTTGTTTTTGCGTCGGGGGTTAAAAATTTATGAGTGATCCTAAAAGGGAAGATATTCCGCTGAGCTGGGTGATCGTGCTCGGGGACCATGGTCCGATAGCCTATTTTTTTTTTCCTAACTGACTAACGAGTAGCCGCCTTGTCATCATCACCGGGCTTGCGGGGGAGCGGATGGCTCTCACCCCTAAAGTCCGATTACCATCTTGGTTTTTGCCCTTTATATTATATATGTTAGTGGCCCGAATAACTTTGAAGTGAGATGTAGGTTCCATACTAATTACACATTCTTATGGAGATGGTATGTCAGCGCCATCTGTTGGTCGCTGTGCGAAGTTCTTTTATCAGATGTCACCACAACATCAATAGACTATAACCGGATATGACGTCACAGAACCACGTGCGCGCGCATACCGGCGAGCGACCGTTCGCGTGTGCGCAGTGCGCAGCCGCGTTCCGTGCGCGCGCGGCGCTCGTGCAGCACATGCGCGCGCACTATGCGCACAAGGACGTGCAGGTGGGTGCACTTAGATAATAGTACATTACAACTGTTGATACTGAGACTGTCCTTCAGGCTAAGCCATATCTGCAGGTATTGTGTTACTTGATTCTTTATCATGATCAAAATATATGTAGATACCTACATCGTGAAATTTTAGTGGTTGTTTTCCGTAGCAGAATTATTTTCCTTTAGTAGTACTTACTATCGAATCAAGCTAGTTATTTCTTGAAATAAGTTAACATACTTTTTAAGTTTTCGGAAATAATCCATCCATCCAACTTTATCTATATAAAAGGCTTCCGCAGAATACCAGTGGCCGTGATTGCATTGTGTGCCGCCATGTCCTTATACTGAGACCTTTTTGGTATTGAATATGACGGCGAGTTGGCGTCTCTTTCCTTCATGGCATTCGATTGTGAGCGGCCATAGCGTACGGACGTTGGCACAGAACTCTCCGCGTTTCGCAAAGCAATCCGGTTGAATCCTGTTCAAATAACATACTTTTGTAAAACCAATTAAATCAACAAATTAAATAATAACTTAGTGATTGAACTACGATTTTATTTCGGAAAAATACCGTCGACTGCCCAAGATGGCGGATGAAGACGACCGGCACTCTCCGCCGCCTATCCCGCTCGCCCATCCGTCAAATATGATATATATACTTAATTTGTTTTGTTTCAACTTGAAGGCGTGTGATGCGATAGTTGAAAAAATGTACAGCGCCCCTAGCTAACTCATGGTAACGCTACTGAACTCGGCCATCGGCGCTTTCTGACCGGTGGTCAGTGCCTCATTAAGCCAGGATAACATGTCGTCTGTCAATCTTCCGCAGTGCGAGCGCTGCCCGGCGCGTTTCCGCAGCCGCAGCGAGCTGGCCTCCCACAGGAACAAAGTGCACCTTATGACTTACACCTACTACTGCCATCTGTGTCCCGGCACGTGAGTATGTGAGGCGCGTGAGTGTGAAACTAAGGAGGGCTCAGTGGCGTAACTACAGGGTGGCAAGTCTGCAAAATGCCACGGGCCCCAGCCGAAAGGGGTCCCCGGTCATAGGAGAATCTCATCTGCCAACCTACATCCACATTAAGATAAAAAAAAGAACGGGGGGTGCACGGGGCGGGGATGAATTTTGCCACGGACTTCAACAGGTATAGTTACACCACTGGTGAGGCGTACGACCGATTTCTGCCATGGTGTATCACTTTTTTTTTTATAATATGCTAACAAGATGACCTCACTCCACCTGATGGTAAGCGGTAGTGAGATCCAAATATGAGGTCGACAGGCACAATAGACCATATTGAGCCTGTCGCACTCACCCTGAAAGCCCGCCTAAACACCCCTCCCTTTGAGGAAAAAGGTGACGTGAAAGAGGAGACCACTGCTGCGGCAACAACAAGACAAGGCGTGGAGTCTCGCATTGATATTGCACCGATATTATACCGGCACGTGCCGGTAACATACGTCCGCATTAGGGAACGTCCCAGCAACGCCCTGAGTCGAGGTTTGAGCCCCGTTAGGGGGCGCCCTCAGGCAAACGTTGCTTAAATGTACTAGGGGTGTGAGCCTTCCGCTCACCCGCCAGTCCGGTGAACCTGCAAAAGCCTAAAGTTACGCTTTATCCAACCTACCCGCTTAGCGCATGCGCCGCATTCTACAGCGCTGGTCCGTTCATGATGGAAATATGAACGCCGCACGTAGCAAAATCGTGGTGATATCGCCAAAAATCGCTAGGTGTGAACAGGCACTAAGTACTACCGAAAAAATAAGTGAAATGAAATAATTTATTCTGCAAATAGATTTACATGAAATACTTTTGCACGTCAAGTTGTAAATAAATTAATCACATATTACATAAAAATTCACAAGTTACATAATTAATTGATGTCCAAGCGAGCAGCTCATCATGTCCATGGATTTTTATCATTTAAGTGCACTCTCTGTTCCCTTACTCTCATAGTTCGGTGAGACGGCAATCCGAAATTACCGAGAAGTAGCTAGCATGGCGCTAGTGTCACCCATGACACTCACGATTGTTTTCTATTCGCTATGTGCGCGATGATAGCGCCCCTAGTGGCGACAACTATTCTGGAGTTGAGATCTGTCATATCATGGCAACTAGATGTTTTGATATGTCATATCATAGCAACTAGATGTTTTGATAAAGATTTTCGACTAGTTTTTCAACACAAAATAAATAAAAATTGTATAAAGTGAGTACCAAGTGATTTTCTTACTTCACAAAAATATGAATATTATTATAAGTATTGAATTTGCATCGTTTACTTTACGTACGTAACGTTTTAACTTACAAATACAAGGGAATTTATGAAATTAAAGCAATTTGACACATGAAAGCTCAGAATTATATCACATTTCTGTCACACATCGTGCGCTTCGGTCGATTTGCCGTCCCCCACCACCCACTCCGCACATAGCGAATAGTCAAAGTCAAAATATTTATTGCCAACTAAGTGTGAGGTATTTACAAAGATCTTATTGTGATGATGATCGTATCTACATGGAGCTTAGATACTTAGTTGCCCTTGTCAGGCAGTCTCTCACTCTCTAATGCCACCCACTGGAACTGCCTCGTTGGTCTATTGGTAGCAAGCGCTGCGTTAGGTCTCGGCCCTAACGCAGCGCTCCGGTTCGAGTCCGGGGTCGGGCAAAGTTTGTGTGAGTTTTTCTGTGAAGAAATAAGTCAGCCCGGAGTTAGGAAGTTGGCGGTTGGACGCCCGTGCCTCGGAAAGCACGTTAAGCCGGTGGTCCTGCGACCGATCTCTCATCGGTCATGTCGGATTGACCGAACTATGAGAGTAAGGGAACAGAGAGTGGACTTGTGTTTGCGTGCACACTTGTGCACTATAATATGTCCTGTGCACTTGGCTGATCTCAGTTGAGATCGGACGCCTTATTATTTTCTTTTTTTTTAATGTCACCCATTATGACACTTGTGTATTCAGTCATGATTGATTCTTCTCTCATATTCTCAGGTACAAAGCGGTGGGGACGGTGAAGAACCACATAGTTAAGGTGCACGGTGTTCCTCGAGACCAGCAGCCACGTGTGCGATTCACGAAAACGAGACGATTGTGAGACAATTTACTTATTTTTTTACTAGCTTTCCGCCCGCGACTTCGTCCGCGTAGAGACGTTTAACGGGTAAAACATTACTTCCTTATAGCGCAGTCGGTTAAGAAGTAGCTTATAACTATTTCTAGACTTTGTAGCGCTACCATGAGTTTAAAAGTTACGGACTCGATATCGCCTACGTAAATATGTCTATGAAAAACTTGTACAGCGCCCCTGGTGGTTACGCTAAGAACTAAAATCGGTCGTATGAAAAAAACAACTCGATAGGTTTTTGACGTACGTAAGTTTTCGATAGCCAACTCATGGTACCGCTACTGGACTATATCTGTACCAAATTTCATTTAAATCGGTCCAGTACTCTATGCGTGAAAGCGTAACAGACAGACAGACAGACAGACAGAGTTACTTTCGGATTTATAATATTAGTAAGAAAAGAAAACATTACCTACCTTACGGCTACAGGGCGTTATTATAAAAATCTTTTATATGTACTTCCTATACAAATGTGTGATAATTGTTTGGGACTGGGTAATGAAGGGTGGGGAGGGTTTTAAGCTACTAACAACATAATGATTACTTTGAAGACAACTTAGAAATATGTATTTATTTTTGTTTCAGAAGCGATGAAGACGGGACAAAAGTGTCATGAATGCCTTTTTACTGTATAAATGGTATATTATTCGCGTGGTTAAAATATGTATTATCCGTATTATCGGTGATGCAGAGGTGTCCGAAACCTTAGAGCCTCTCCAGCTACGTAGAGACATTGCCGGTCTAAGTGTTCTCTACCGTCTCTATAATGGGGAATGCTCTGAAGAGCTATTTCAGTCAGTCCCTCCCTCCCATTTCCACTCCCGAACGACACGTGCAGGACAGCGCTGCCATCCACATACAATGCAGGCGCTGGTGGCTCGGACTAAGAGGTTTAGCTCCTCATTTCTGCCCCGTGTCATTAAGGCATGGAATGCCCTTCCAGCTCCTGTTTTCCCTCCCTCCTATGATCCCGGGCTCTTCAGGCGGGGCGTGAAACGGCATTTAAGCAGGCCTTCAGGGTGAGTGCGACAGGCTCAATACGATCTATTGTGCCTGTCGACCTCATATTTGGATCTCACTACCGCTTACCATCAGGTGGAGTGAGGTCATCTTGTTAGCCTTTTATAAAAAAAAAATGTAACATAATCTATTATCAAATATGAGTGTATTGTTACGACCACGAGAGACCGTGCAAGCGGAATTAGTCTTATCGTCGTATGGATAAGGTCTATATTCGCTTGCACGATACTACGCTACACACTCTGGTAGGTTGTAGCGAGCTCTAGAGTGTTCTAAAGTAATAATAATAGTACGACCTTGAGAGACCGTGCAAGCGAAATTAGTCTTATCGTCGTATGGATAAGGTCTATATTCGCTTGCACGATACTACGTCACACACTCTGGTCGGTCGGAGCGAGCTCCAGCGAGTTCTAGAAATTTCGATCCCCGCGAGAAGATTCTCGACGCCACGCGAAGAGCTGCGTCCTCACTGGGTATAAAAGCGGGATGTACGACGCGACGGGACAGTTCCGATTTGGAAAGCGAAGCGAATCAGTCTCCTGCGAACTAGAAGTGATCGAGTGCGTTACCTGCGAATAGTATCAGTGAAATTCAGTGTTTTAGTGTGATTCAGTGCTTTAGTGTAATTTAGTGTTCCGTGTTAAGTGTTGTAATTAAGTGTTTTTAATTGTGCTTTTTAAGTGTTTAATTGTGTAATTTTTAGTCGATAAATAAATCATTGTCTTTTGGTGACTTTTGGCGTATCTTGAATTTAACGTACCCCGTTCCCGCAACAATTGGTGTCAGAAGTGGGATTCAAGATGCCTCTTACACCACGAGAAGACAGTGAGGGTCGAGTAACAAGGAGTCAAACCGCGGCTTTGCAAGAGGGTGAAGGCACTTCAACGGAGGGATCAATTCAAACATCAATTGGGCCTGTGGAGCTTGCAGACTTATTTAAAATGCTGCAGACACAAGCCAGCCGTCAGGAGGAGCAAGCCCGTCGCCAGGAGGAGCAAGCCCGTCGCCAGGAGGAGCAAGCCCGTCGCCAGGAGGAGCAATTCGCTAAACTGAGGGAAGAACAAGCCCTTCGCCAGGAAAAGCAAGACCTTCGCCAGGAAGAGCTAAGCAAGAGTTTGTTGGGGGCTATTGAGAAGAAGCACGAAGTATTAGAAAAGCAGATTGGTGCTCTCAAAGATGATGTGCTAAGCGTCAAGACCCAACACGAAGATCGACTCACCCAACACGAAGATCGACTCATCCAACATGAAGATCGATTCACCCAACATGAAGATCCATTCATCCAACATGAAGACCGATTCACCCAACACGAGGATCGTCTGAGTCAGGTGGATGCTGAGATGCGACAACTGCATACCAAGATGGCAAGAGTGGTGACCCGGGGTGCTACGGTAGTGTCGGATTCTCCGAAAATAGAAGTACCCCACTTCGATGGAACGACGTCTTGGGCAGCATTTTGGTATCAGTTCGAGACGGTGGCTAAAGGAAAGGGGTGGAACGAGGAAGAGTCCATGATGGCTCTGACTCTGGCTCTTCGTGGAGATGCCCTGCTTACATTGGAAAACCTGCCTTCGGATAAGAGAACTTTAGGTGCTCTCCAAGGAGCACTAGAGGGCAGGTATAGCGACAAACACCTGGAACACGCGTATAGAGCACAACTCCGCGACCGACAGCAGAAGCCTGGTGAGAGTCTGCAGCAATGGGCCACGGAAATCGAAAGGCTAGTCAGACGTGCGTACGTGTCATGCCCGACAATGGTGGAATCAATGATCCCGCAAGCCTTCTGTGATGGAATTAGAGACGCAGACGTCAGGCATACCGTGAAACTGAGCCATCATCAGACCTTACAGGAAGCTCTAGCCCATGCTTTGGAGGTGGAAGCCGTGCGTCAAGACGCTAGAACTCAACGACTTCGGGAGGTTGTGGTGAAGGAAAAACCTTCTTTGGGTCCGATGTGCTATGGCTGCGGCGAGAGGGGCCATATTCGGAGTAGTTGCTCCAAGCGAAGATGGCCACCTAGAACGACAGTAGCGTCCTCTACACAAGTGGACGCAGAAGAGCTGGTCGTTAAACTAGAAGGAGCCAGGGCCGTGGGGCGGGCGCTGGCTGGTCAACATCGAGCCCCTACCGTCACTGTTTCACAGATTGGTAATGGGAACAACCTTACAGTGGTTGGACAGCTGAACAGCGTAACGTGTCATTTTACTATTGACACCGGTGCTTCAAGAACAATAGTGCGTCCGGAGCTATTAAAAAGGACTATTATGTGGAATAGCAGACCATCCGTTCAACTTCAAACAGCAACAGGCCAGCCAGTTACCGTCTTCGGTGAGACGATGGCGAAGATAACCATTGGAGAACAGACCTTTGAATACGGTGTACTCATAGCAGACATCACAGACGACTGCATCATCGGATTGGACTTTTTAAGAGACCAGAAGTGTGTGGTAGACGTCGCTAAAGGAGTACTTAGTTTTCCCGAACAAGAAGTATTCCTGGAGGGAGCGAGATCATGCGCAGTTTACTGCCTGAAAAATACGACCCTACCGCCGAGATCTGAAACTCTGGTCAAAGTTAGATTCCCTTACACTGCGTGTCAAGGGCGAAGCGTCGTCATAGAAAACTGCGGCGACCATCCGAGTTGGATCACAGCAAGAACTCTGGCAATGACCGGAAAAGGAGCGCTGGTGCGAGTCATCAATCTTAGCGGTGATGAAGTGCAGCTACGAAGAAACTGTGTCATCGGACGGTGCGATGCAGGTCAATCCATCAGAAGGCTGAAAAGGGCCCGGGAACCGGAATCCTGTCAACGAGATGACGTCACTCCGCTTCTAGCAAATTGTAAGGACAAGCTCTCTGAGCTGGAACTTCACCAAGCCAAAAGGTTGTTACTCGATTTCAACGACATATTTTCGAAGGGTGACCATGATTTGGGAAGGACAGGTCTCGTTAAACACAGAATAGACACGGGAGACGCGCCACCAATAAAGCAACGGCCTAGACGCCTTCCATTTGCCAAAGAGAAGGAGGTAGCAGACATGGTTGCTGAGATGCAGAAGAACCGCATCATAGAACCTTCAACAAGCCCGTGGTCTTCGCCAGTAGTCCTGGTAAAGAAGAAGGACGGCAGCACCAGGTTTTGTGTGGACTACCGGTTGTTGAATAATGCAACCAAGAAGGACAGCTACCCTCTGCCCCGTATAGACGACACACTGGACATGTTGAGCGGCATGAAGTGGTTCTCAACAGTGGACCTTAAGAGTGGGTACTGGCAAGTTGACATCCATCCAGAAGACAAGAGAAGACGGCATTTACGACCGGAACTAGGAATGGATTGTGGCAGTTCAACGTCATGCCCTTTGGTCTTTGCAACGCTCCGGCGACATTCGAGCGGTTGATGGAAAGGGTACTGGTTGGACTTCTGGGTGATGCATGCCTGGTCTATCTGGATGACATCATTGTCATGGGTCGAAATTTTACAGAGCATGTCAGTAACCTGAGGAAGGTTTTCACTAGAATACGAGAAGCAAACTTGAAACTCAGCCCAACGAAATGCACGTTTTCAAGGAAGAAGTTGCCTACTTAGGCCACATTATTTCATCGAAAGGAGTAAGGACTGACCCAGAGAAGATAAAAGCTGTTCAAGAATGGCCTATACCAGTGAACAAGACCGACGTAAGATCATTTTTGGGTTTATGCGCATACTACCGGCGCTTTGTAAAGAACTTCTCTGATATAGCAAAACCTCTTCATCGGCTCACGGAAGATAAACGAGTATTCGCCTGGGACTCGGAATGTGATCAAGCCTTCTTCAGATTAAAAGAACACCTCTGCACCAGTCCTATACTTGGCTACCCGAACAGAGAAGGAAGGTTTATCGTGGACACCGATGCCAGCAATACTGGCATAGGCGGAGTTCTGTCGCAAGAGCAAGGTGAACGAGAAGTGGTGATCGCCTATTTCAGTAAGTCACTTTCAAAACCTGAAAGGAACTACTGTGTGACTCGTAAGGAACTGTTGGCGGTAGTGAAGACTCTACAGTATTTCAACAAGTATCTCGTTGGAAGACAGTTTTCCCTGCGGACAGATCATGCTGCGTTAAAATGGCTCTTGCAGTTTAAGAACCCTGAAGGACAAGTGGCGCGGTGGCTAGAGCAACTACAGGAGTACAACTTCACAACAGAACATCGGAGTGGTAGAACGCATTTGAATGCCGATGCCCTATCAAGGAGACCTTGTCCTGTGGCCTGCAGTCATTGTTCTAAGACGGAGACTAAAGAAGAAGTCCGGATGATTACCACCCAGGGACTTGATAATGAATGGAGCGAAGACGCTATCAAAAAGGCTCAAAAAGAGGATAATGACCTGAGGAAAATATTTGAATGGAAAGAGGTAGGTCAGAAACCTTCTTGGAGCCATGTAGCATCATCCAGCCCCATCACGAAAAGTTACTGGGCACAATGGGACAGTTTGGAGATTAAGGATGGAGTACTCTTCAGGAAATGGGAAACACCAAAAGGGGATCAAACAACACTACAGCTGATTGTACCCCGTGAACAAGTTGCTTCTCTACTGAGGTACATACACGATGGGGTATCCGGGGGACATTTAGGCGTGAAGAAGACCCTAGAGAAGCTGAGACAGAGGTTCTACTGGATACACTGTCGGGAGGACGTCGAAGACTGGTGCAAGAAATGTACGACTTGCGCATCAGTAAAGGGCCCACAAACCAGAAGTAAGGGCAAACTCAAGCTGTACAACGTCGGCGCTCCTTGGGAAAGAATTGCAGTAGATGTAGCTGGCCCCTTTCCAGAATCCGACGAGGGAAACAAGTACATCATTGTGGTCCAAGATTACTTCACTAAGTGGCCTGAAGTCTTCGCTACGCCTAATCAAGAAGCAAAGACGGTTGCCAAGAAATTAGTCCACGAGGTGATTTGCCGATTTGGTGTGCCTCTTGAGATACATTCAGACCAAGGAAGAAACTTTGAGTCAGCACTGTTCCAGGAGGTCTGTCAACTGTTGGGTATGCATAAGACCCGTACTACACCAGCACACCCGCAATCCGATGGCATGGTCGAGAGATTCAACCAAACGTTGGAAAACCACTTGGCCAAAGTTGTGGACGAGCATCAACGAGACTGGGACCAGTACATACCGCTTTTCTTGCTGTCCTACCGATCTGCGATCCACGATAGCACCAGCGCAACCCCAGCAATGGTAAACTTCGGTAGAGAAATGCGGCTTCCGGTAGACGCGTTGACTGGGACACCGCCAGAAGCTCCGAAACCAGTAACCGAATATGCGGCTGACCTACAGAAGCGCCTGGATGAAGTACATGCTCTCGTCAGAGACTGCAGTCTAAAATCCAGCGAAAGAATGAAAACCCGTTACGACCGCAAAGCCAACACCGACGGTTTCGATGAAGGGAGTCTGGTTTGGTTACACAACCCACTCAGGAAGAAGGGCAAATCACCGAAGTTCCAGCCAAGGTGGGAAGGACCATACAAGATCATCACTAGGCTGAACGACTTAACCTATCGGATCAAACAAGGGACAAGAGGCAAGCCGAAAATTGTTCACATTGATCGATTGGCTCGTTACCATGGGTCAAATGATGCTCGGGACGAGCATGACTAAGTAGGGGATAATGTTACGACCACGAGAGACCGTGCAAGCGGAATTAGTCTTATCGTCGTATGGATAAGGTCTATATTCGCTTGCACGATACTACGCTACACACTCTGGTAGGTTGTAGCGAGCTCTAGAGTGTTCTAAAGTAATAATAATAGTACGACCTTGAGAGACCGTGCAAGCGAAATTAGTCTTATCGTCGTATGGATAAGGTCTATATTCGCTTGCACGATACTACGTCACACACTCTGGTCGGTCGGAGCGAGCTCCAGCGAGTTCTAGAAATTTCGATCCCCGCGAGAAGATTCTCGACGCCACGCGAAGAGCTGCGTCCTCACTGGGTATAAAAGCGGGATGTACGACGCGACGGGACAGTTCCGATTTGGAAAGCGAAGCGAATCAGTCTCCTGCGAACTAGAAGTGATCGAGTGCGTTACCTGCGAATAGTATCAGTGAAATTCAGTGTTTTAGTGTGATTCAGTGCTTTAGTGTAATTTAGTGTTCCGTGTTAAGTGTTGTAATTAAGTGTTTTTAATTGTGTTTTTTAAGTGTTTAATTGTGTAATTGTTAGTCGATAAATAAATCATTGTCTTTTGGTGACTTTTGGCGTATCTTGAATTTAACGTACCCCGTTCCCGCAACAGTATATTACTCAGATAGCTTTAGTGACCCAGGTTCACTTCATACGATTTCAAGAGTCGTGGGTTCGATTCCCACCCTGGACAAATATTTGTGTGACGAATTGCAAATAAAATAATAAACAATATCTTTGTGTGTTTTGTAAAGAAAAGAGAAAGAAGATGTCTTCACGCATATATTTCATTTTGTGTATCCACGGTCGTTTCTGATATTTGTAACACAAGTGCTTAAGCTACTTACCACGGGATAAGATCAGATCAATGTATGTGATGTGAGATTTTAGACTTTCGCGTTCCATTACACTAAAATTAGTCTTTATACACGCGATATTAGGAGTAGCAAATTACATAGCTCCTTACTGCCCGACGTGCAGACTGGGTTACACCAATCGCTGACGGATGACGCGTATTTATGATGACCCATAAAGACTAATTTTAATGTATGTGATGTTGTGTAATATTTAAAAAAAACTTTCTTAAACGTTTATAATAAACTTATGAACTGATTCAAGTGTATTATTTAAACCCATAACACATACCTTACTAACCTAAGATAGCTAAGCTTACATAGTACAAATGCAAAAAAAAAAAACTTCTCAAAGTCAATTTTCATCTTTATTATCACAATCTTAAGAACTATAGTTACAAATTTAGTGTCTAGGATAGATCGGGCGCCCATAGCTTGAACGTCCTGTCGAAGGAACACGTCGCTATGTATTTGTTGTCGTACGATATGTCTGCACTCATCACCTGCAACATATAAATAAGCTTTAAAAATATATTAACACATTTCTTTCTTTATTCAAATACAAAATATTTATCGACGATATTTATATACGGTATACGGGTAAGCGACCCCGGCTCCTCGAGCTACTATCGACTCAGTCCAAATCATCCGAGGCGATAGTATCCTTCCTCCCCTTTTCCTTCCCCCGTCATATATCCTCGCTACTCGTGGGAACGCAATGACCTTGTTAAAACAATGCACAAGGCAGAATGGCGGCGACGTGGCCCACAACCCTTCACGTCACGTTTCCCACAGAGGTGAAAAGTGGATCGCGGGAAGTGATCTCTGCCTACCCCTCTGGGAAAAAGGCGTGATTTTATGTATGTATGCAAAATATTTATTTGGGAGCAGACTGTGAAATTTTAGTGGTTGTTTTCCTGCCGAAAAATGATTATATCTTAGTAAAATAGTTTTTTGGGGTTCTGTGGGCAAATGGGAAATAGAGTCATGTCCGTCTATCCGTCCGTATGTCATGGCCATTTTTTTCAAAAACTGTTGAAACTTGGTAGGTAAAAATATTAGGGCCTCCCCATACTAAGAACTGAAACTTAAATTATTTTTTCATCAAAGCCGGTGCAACTTTTAGGCTATTGCATAGCTTTTACGCGGGCTTTGAGCGCGGCGACCGAACCAAGAAATTCCGTAACGAAAAAAACCTCACAATCGTCTAACGTCGTTTCAGTTCGGTAGACTTCGGCACGGTGTTTGTGTGCGTGCGGTTAGACGTATTGTACGACTCTACGAAACTCGCACGAATCGAGACGAGCTGCTCCGAAATCGGACGATGCTATGCAATAGCTATACCGCGGCAGTCCCCGAGTGCCACACGTCTTTTTTATTTCCTTTCTAGGATAGTACTAGTAGTAGTCAGTATTAGTGTCCTTACCTTGTTGTCGTGCCCTGCGAGCGTACGCAGCGGGTGCCACGCTGGATTGGTCCAGAGTTTAGCGCCGCGGTCGTATGAAGCCGTCAGGAGGAAGTGCCCGTGGCTGCGCTGGTACCTCACATCTGAAGGACAGACAGACAACATGTAGGGGTGATGATCACGAGGCTACTCCAAGCCATCATCGTAGGCGGTTAAAAAAATTATTATACACCATTGAAAACCTGTTTAGAGTAAGTCAAAGTCAAAGTTTTTATTGCAAACTAAGTGTACATTATAGGTCTTACAGTAATATGAACTTAATAACTTAGTTGCCCTTTTCACTGCAACATGAGGGCATGAGATTAAACTTAACATGAATTATTCTTAAATATAAAACATTAATATAATTTTTACAAGCTTTTATTTAACTTGCAATGTATGTATGTTTGTGTGTTCGGGTGGAATTTTATAACTCAATTTTAAGGCACTTGCCCTCAACCGATTGAGCTGAAATTTTGCATGCACGTGTATATCCGATGACAATGCAATATTATTATGACATGGAGCTGATCTGATGATGAAGTCGGAAGATAGCCATAGCAACTCAGTAATTAAATAACATAACCACATCGAGTTTGGGCTCATTTCATTCGACTAGATGAGTACTTTGGTGCTAGATAGTAACCAAGGTCTGATGATGGAGCCGGAAGACAGCCAAAGGAACTCAGTACTTAAACGACACAACCAAATCGAGTTTGGGCTCGTTTGATTCGCCTAGATGAGTACTTAGATGCTAGATGGTAACCAGGGTCTGATGATGGAGCCGGAAGACAGCCAAAGGAACTCAGTACTTAAACGACACAACCCCATCGAGTTTGGGCTCGTTTGATTCGCCTAGATGAGTACTTAGATGCTAGATGGTAACCAGGGTCTGATGATGGAGCCGGAAGACAGCCAAAGGAACTCAGTACTTAAACGACACAACCCCATCGAGTTTGGGCTCGTTTGATTCGCCTAGATGAGTACTTTGGAGCTAGATGGTAACCAGGGTGGAACTTACAAGGTGAAAACTAAAAAGTATAAAATAAATTAAGGTAAAAAAATCTTTAAAAACAAGCTTTTATTTAAATGCGCTAAAAAGAAAAAAATAAACTTTTACACTATAACTTTACTGTCAACTTATAACATTTCAAATTCAACATATTTGACACAATTTATATGTTTTAAAAGCTTGTCGCGAGATTTAAGTACCTACTCGTAATTTTAAAAGCAAGTTTTAAAATACCTGCCTATTAAAAATTTTAAACTAAGAAAGTAAATACGAGTACTTAAATCTCGCGACAAGCTTTTAAAACATATAAATTGTGTCAAATATGTTGAATTTGAAATGTTATAAGTTGACAGTAAAGTTATAGTGTAAAAGTTTATTTTTTTCTTTTTAGCGCATTTATTTGTTTTCTAAGTTTACACTTTACTACTATGTATTTAACTACCTTACCTATATATCTTTATTTATTAATGCTTACTAATATTTAATTTACTAATCCTTACTAATATTATAAATCCGAAAGTAACTCTGTCTGTCTGTCTGTTACGCTTTCACGCATAGAGTACTGGACCGATTTAGAGCCTAGGAAAGGTTATAGGCTACATTCTAACCGACCGCGCTATAAGGAAGTAATGTTTTACCCGTAAAACGTCTCTACGCGGACGAAGTCGCGGGCGGCAAGCTAGTCACTATAATAAGTGTTTCACAATTAGGACATTGTTATGACAAAAATTTTGCTCGACCATGGACTCGAACCGGGGACCTCTCAGTCCTAATACACCACTTGCTACCAATAGACCAACGAGGCAGACATAAAATGAATATAAGAATAAGAATATTTTTATTGTGCATCTTTGCTTAAAAATTAGTACAAACACTAATAACAGTGTAATAATATTGGTACTTACCACTGATCAAATGTGTGTGTGCCGGTATAGTGTAAAGAATTGATCTTTTTCGGAGATCCCAGATTTTAACCTGAAACAAATGAATAAGTTTTTTAAACAAGTGCAAGTCGGAATAACGAAGTCGGCACATGAAGGGTTTCCTACCAATAATGTAAAAAAAAAACACGTTCAATGTAATTTTTTATTTCAGCTTTTTAGCTATTACGTTTTATAAAAATACTTGATAAGAACCCGGCTTGGCTCGGGTAAGATGTGATTCATAATAAACATCGAGGAGCAAAATATAGGTAAATATTTCTGTAGTCATCGGTTCTCAAGGAATACTAAAGTTATAAACAGGACATTGTGTTTAATAAATCTAGTGAATAAAAACAGCAAAATTTTTACACAATCAATTTTTAACATTTTAAATTAAGGAACATCAATCAACAAAACAAATTGCAATGAGTACTAATCCTAGAATTTGGCAAAGGTCCTTATAAAATTATATTATCTATTCTTCATCAGTGTCTGTTATCGCAGTCAGTCTCTGTTCATCAGTGTCTGTGTCAAAAGCAATGTTTCCGCGAAACGTCAATGACTGAAGAAAAATAGTTTTTGATATTATTCACTCAATAATTCCGGCAAGATGGTGACTGTGATTCGTCTGTTAACACATTTTGAATTTAACAAAATACTCGACAATCCGAATTTTGCGGATATATGTTGTCGACTCGAAATCATTATTTTTTGATGTTTTATTATTCATGTAAGGTTTTAAACGAGTCTACCGTACCCCTTGACGAAATTATTAATATAGATGTTAACCACCACCTCATGTAGGTACCCCCTACACTGTATGTCCATCCCCCACACTGTAGGTCCATCCCCCACACTGTAGGTTCATCCCCCACACTGTAGGTTCATCCCCCACACTGTAGATTCATCCCCCACACTGTAGATTCATCCCCCACACTGTAGGTTCATCCCCCACACTGTAGGTTCATCCCCCACACTGTAGGTCCATCCCCCACGCTGTAGGTTCATCCCCCACACTGTAGGTCCATCCCCCACACTGTAGGTTCATCCCCCACACTGTAGGTTCATCCCCCACACTGTAGGTTCATCCCCCACACTGTAGGTTCATCCCCCGTACCTGGTGATCAGCGGCGGCAGTGGCCAGGCGGTGTCCACTGGGCGCCCAGTCGGTGGCGAGCACGGGCCCCAGGTGTCCCTCCAGGAACATCACGCAGCGGCCCGTGCGCAGGTCCCACACGCGGCCGAACGCGTCCATGCCGCTGGAATACAATAGAAAATATTTATTGATCGTAAAATTAAAAAACGGCGTCGATACATCTATACTAATATTATAAAGCTGAAGAGTTTGTTTGTTTGTTTGTTTGAACGCGCTAATCTCAGGAACTACTGGTTCGATTTGAAAAAATCTTTTTGCGTTGTATAGACCATTTATCGAGGAAGGCTTTAGGCTATATAACATCACGCTGCGACCAATAGGAGCAAAGATACAATGGAAAATGTGAAAAAACGGGGGACACGCGAACGAAGTCGCTGGCACAGCTAGTAATAAATAAATATTACACAACTTCACATACATTGATCTGATCCCGTGGTAAGTAGCTTAAGTGTTAACACAAGTGGTGTTACAGGTATCAGAATCAACAATGGATACACAAATATACTTAAATATATTTAATAATACACCCAGACAGGAACAAACACCGATGTTCGTCACACAAATATTTGTCCCGAGTGGGAATCGAACCCACGACTCTTGGAACCGTAGGCAGTAAACCTGGGTCACTAACCACTGTTCCACCGAGCCAGTCAAAAGGCCCATCAGTCGATGGCCGAGTGGTTAAGGTCGTTGCTTGCCATGCGAGAGGTCGCCAGTTCAAACCCCGCCAGGTACCAATGTGTTTTTTAAATTTGAAATTCATATGTACCATCATTCGACGCTTTAACGGTGAAGGAAAACATCGTGAGGATACCAGCACACCTGAGAAGAAATTCAAGGTTGTGTAGTCGACCAACCCGCACTTGGCCAGCGTGGTCGACTAAGGCCTATCGCCCTAGTTTAGGGTAGGCCCGTGCCCCAGCAGTGGGGATGTATATGAGATGGTGACAGTGGCGTAACTATACCCGTTGAAGTCCGTGGCAAAATTCATCGGTTGGGGCCCCGTGCACCCCCCGTTCTTTTTTTATATCTTAATGTGTATGTGGGTTGGCAGATGAGACTCTCCTGTGACCGGGGACCCCTTTCGGCTGGGGCCCCCTACCGGGTGGGGGCCCGTGGCATTTTGCCGACTTGCCACCCTGTAGTTACGCCACTGGATGGTGATGATGATGAAAGAACAAGATGAGAGACTCACCCTGTGACGGCTAGCGACCCGTCGCATTGGAAAGCCAAGCTGTATACAGCCTTCGCGTGGCCTTCTTGATGAAGAACTTCCGTTGCTGCGAAAAGAGAATAATCTTATATATAAAAATGAATCGCAAAATGCGTTGGTAAGCGCATAACTCAACAACGCCTGAACCAATTTGGCCAATTCTTTTTTTTAAATGTTCGTTGAAGTCCAAGGATGGTTCTTACGGCGAGAAAAAATCGAATAATTGCCGGGAAAACCCTAAAAACAGCCCTTTTCTTTTTCATATTTTTTTGACAGGACGAAGTCTGTCGGGTCAACTAGTAAATAAATAAATTCCTGATTGACAAATGTTTTTATGCAATTAATGATGTTTTTCTGACAAAATTAGTGAAATTGGTGTTATATTTTTTACTTATTTGACTTAGTTAAACTTTTGAAATGAAACTAATTTTACGGATTAAACTCGCGTGTATTGATATTGTACAGCCACGAGCGCAGCTGCCGTGATAGACCGCGAGATGCTACATAAATCATCTATTATAGATGCAAAGGCCTGTATGTATTGATATTCTAAACATTATTTAGAGATCCGACGTTTCGAGCTCTTTACAGCGCTCGTGGTCACGGGCAAGACTACTTAATTAAACTTTATAAATTTTGCATCTCTATGTTAGGCCTAATATGTATAGTGGAACATCTGTAAAAAGGCCTTTACCTGCACTTTTATCTGTATTATGCAAATAAATTACTTGATTAAATTTGATTTGAAATAAATATCTGGAACATTTCCACACACGTCATCTGACCCCAAACTAAACAGAGCTTGTACTATGGGCGTCAGATACTGATATACATACAAACATATTTATAAATATAGAACCATATTCAAACCCAGACACGGAACAAACACCGATGTTCGTCACACAAATATTTGTCCCGGGTGGGAATCGAACCCACGTCTCTCTTTTGTAACCGTTGGTAGTAAACCTGAGTCACTAACCACTGGTCCACCGCGCCAGTCAAGTAGTTATTGTATAAAGGTTCGCCATTCCTGTAGCGCTACTATGAGTTAGTTATCGAAAACTTACGTACGTTAAAAACCTATCGAATTGTTTTTTTATACCACATACTTTATTTTTTAGCTTTTTCCTAGCTGACTTACGATGATGGCTTGGAGTATCCTCGTCATCATCACCGGACTTGCGGGGGAGCGGATGGCTCTCACCCCTACGATGATGGCTTGGAGTAGCCTCGTCATTATCACCGGACTTGCGGGGGAGCGGATGGCTCTCACCCCTATTTAGTTCTTAGCGTTACCGCTAGGGGTGTAAATTTTTTCCTAGACATTCTATACATAGGCGATATCGAGTCTGTCACTTTTAAACTCATGGTAGCGCTGCAGGTCTGTGGCGACATCCGAGAAAGAACTTCGCACATCATCCAACAGATGGCGCTGACATAACATCTCCACAACAATATGTAGTTAGTATGGAACCTACATCTCACTTCAAAGTTATTCGGGCCACTAACTATATATAGAGCAAAAACCACGACGGTAATTGGACCGTGGTCCCCGAGCACGATCACCTAGCTCGGCGGAAGATCTTCCAATTTAGGATCACTCCTAAAGGTCTATTGAGTTACTCACTGGTCTCCAGGTCCCATAGCCGCCAGGAGTTGTCGAACACCGTGGTCCCGAGGAAGCGCCCGGACGGGTGGAACTCCGCCCGCGCCACGCGCGCCGGGGAGTGCCCCGGGAGGGACGCTATGGGGGACTCGCTGGGGAGAGAGAGGGATCATATAAGAAAAAAAAAAGAAATAAAGCGACCGACCGATCGCAGCCATGGCGGCCGATCTCAATTGAGATCAAAAAAAGTGCGCAGGACATATTATCTATACTAATATTATAAAGCTGAAGAGTTTGTTTGTTTGTTTGTTTGTTTGTTTGTTTGAACGCGCTAATCTCAGGAACTACTGGTTCGATTTTAAAAAATCTTTTTGCGTTGTATAGACCATTTATCGAGGAAGGCTTTAGGCTATATAACATCACGCTGCGACCAATAAGAGCAAAGATACAATGGAAAATGTATAAAAAACGGGGGAAACGCGAACGAAGTCGCTGGCACAGCTAGTAATATTATAACGCAAGTGCACTCTCTATTTCCTTACTCTCAGAATTCGGTGAGAATAGTACATATTATTATGGTGGGAATACATACTGCAGGTTATGTTAAAAAATCGATGATTTTACGGTTTTAACTCGCATGTTATATAATAAGGCGTCCGACTGATTTCAGCCATGGCGGCCGATCTCAATTGAGATCAACCAAGTGCGCAGGACATATTATAGTGCACAAGTGTGCACGCAAACACAAGTGCACTCTCTATTCCCTTACTCTCATAATTCGGTGAGACGGCAAACCGACATGACCGATGAGAGATCGGGCGCAGGACCACCGGCTTAAGGTTGTCGCTTGCCATGCGTGAGGTCCCCAGTTCAAACCCCGCCACGTACCACTGTGTTTTCAATGAAATTCATATGTATTTGACGCTTTAACGGTGAAAGAAAACATCGTCAGAAATCCTGTACACCTGCCAACAAATTCTAAGGTTGTGTAGTCGACCAACCCGCACTTGGCCAGCGTGGTTGACTAAGGCCTTATCGCCCTAGTTTAGGGTAGGCCCGTGCCCCAGCAGTGGGGACGCTGATGACGGCTGATGATGAATGTAAGACACTAAGTCTTTAGTTTCGGATCTTCAAGCGGGGCGTGAAACGGCATTTAAGCAGGCCTTCAGGGTGAGTGCGACAGGCTCAATATGGTCTATTGTGCCTGTCGACCTCATATTGTGGACTCACTACCGCTTACCTATAGATGGAGTGAGGTGATCTTGTTAGCCTATTATAACTGCCTCGTTGGTCTATTGGTAGCAAGCGCTGCGTTAGGACCGAGAGGTCCCCGGTTCGAATCCGGGGTCGGGCAAAATTTGTGTGAGTTTTTCTGTAATGAAATGACTCAGCCCGGAGTTAGGAAGTTGGCGGTTGATCGCCCGTGCCTCGGAAAGCACGTTAAGCCGGTGGTCCTGCGCCCGATCTCTCATCAGTCATGTCGGATTGCCGTCTCACCGAATTATGAGAGTAAGGGAATAGAGAGTGCACTTGTGTTTGCGCGCACACTTGTGCACTATAATATGTCCTGCGCACTTGGCTGATCTCAATTGAGATCGGCCGCCATGGCTGAAATCAGTCGGACGGCTTTATTTTATTTTTATTTATTATAAAAATAAAAGTTTCCCTACCTGCCGAAACTCCAAAGGTACACGGTCCCGTCGTACGCGCAAGACGCCATCGCGCAAGTAGTCGGCAGGTCCTCTGTCGTCTCCATAGCGGCATCCGAGCCCGCCGTGCCCTCTGCTATATCTTTTACCTACACATATAAAAAAATGGTTGCCTGTAAAGTCGGTTTTACGGGCGAAGATTTTACGTGACAACGTCTAATTCTCTAGTGCTGCGCGCGCGGCAGACCGATCATAGTTGAGTGGGAGAGAGACGCAAGGCATTCGGCGGGCCTCTCTCTCGTTCGGTGACTCATCGTAACGTTACCGAGCGTTACACTTTTTCATAAGTGACTCCCAGCCGCAACCTAATTTAAGACGTTGTCACGTCAAAAAAAAATATTAGAAAACTGAAAATGTCCGGAATATGTACCATGTTGTTTTGTTTTAATGAGCTCAGTTCAGCCATGATCATGGCGCTTGCAACAGTGCCGAAATATCGGGAGCTCATTAAAACAAAACAACATGATAAATATCCCGGACATTTTCAGTTTTCTAATGTGTGTGTGTAACCATTACAATTTAGAATTAAAAAATAAATATTTCACAACATCACATACATTGATCTGATCCCGTGGTAAGTAGCTTAATCAATTGTGTTACGGATATCAGAATCAACAGTGGATGTATACTTAAATATATTTAATAACACGCCCAGACACGGAACAAACACCGATGTTCGTCACGCAAATATTTAGGTGGGAATCGAACCCACGACTCTTGGAACCGTCAGGCAGGGTCACTAACCACTGAGCCAGTCAAATGAAATCAAACATTCGTATACACACCCGGATTTTCACATGCTTATACCCACACAAACTATGGCTTGACCGCCCTAGTTTAGGGTAGGCCCGTGCCCCAGCAGTGGGGACGTATATAGGCTGATGATGATGACTAAAGACCGGATTATATCCTTCCTTACTAATATTATAAAGGTGAAAGTTTGTATGTATGGATGTATGGATGTATGTATGTTTGTTACTCTTTCACGCTCAAATGACTGAACCGATTGTCATGGAATTTAGTATGATGGTAGCTGGCACTCTGGAATAACATATAGGCTACTATTTTTTTTTAAATTCAACCCCCATGTGGTTCATTGGGGGGGGGGGGGGGGGGGGGTGAAAATTGTCGATTTTTATAAAGCTTGGTATGGAGGTAGCTGGCATTCCGGAGAGACACCAACGTAATTTTTTTTTTAATACAACCCCCATGGCGTTCATTTGGGGGATTGGAAATTAGTATGGGAGAATTTTTACGTGTTTATAGATTTTTATAAAACGTGGTATGGAGGTAGCTGACACTCCGGAGAGACACCAGCGCTTATTTTTTTTTTCAATTTTACCCCCATGGGGTTCATGGAGGGGGGGGGGGATTGAAAATTAGTATGGGAGAATTTTTACATGTTTGTCGATTTTTATAAAACTTGGTATGGAGGTAGCTGATAAGCTGACACTCCGGAGAGACACCAGCGTTTTTTTTTATTCAGCCCCGTTAGTATGGGAGAACTTTTACGTCTTTATAGATTTTTATAAAACTTGGTATGGAGGTAGCTGACACTCCGGAGAGACACCAGTGCATTTTTTTTTTAATTCAGCCTCATTGGGGGGTGGGCGGGGGTAAAAATTAGTTATGGGAGAACTTTTACGTGTTTATAGATTTTCATAAAACTTGGTATGGAGGTAGCTGGCACACTGGAAAGACACCCGCGCTTTTTTTTTTTTTTTCAAAATTCGACCCCCATGGAAGTTATTGGGGGGGGGGGCGTACTATGGGAGAACGTTGACGGAACTTACACTTATAAATAACAAATTTTACAAGGCATGTTACATTCTTGCTACTAAAACCCATTAATACGCGGACAAAGTCGCGGGCGGCCGCTAGTGCAACATAAAAAGCTTATTATATGCATGCATGAGAAATGCTTGAAATATGCACGAATATTGTCAAAATATGCAAAATTAAGTCCCAAAAAAAATTACTACTTTTCTCTATTTTTTGGAGATTTCTGCCTATTAATTTTTTTTTATTTCAAAATCAGCATATAATTAATAAAGATTTTTTTTGAAAGGAGATAACAAGTACAGTACAGTAATATTATATGAATTTATGTATAATTTTTGTCAACGCTGCTGACTGTGTTCTGAAATGTAGTAAATGTAATTATTGTTAGAATTAATATCAAAATAATGTTTTTAATTTACTGCTAGCGCCATCTATGATGTATTATGTGTACTTACCTACTTAAGGTCTATGTTGAAATAAATTTAGTCTTTGGTCAACCACAGTAAGCGTTTTATTAATTATTTCAATACGAAGGGTGAGTGAAAAATATCGTAAATGTACCTATATAATAAGCATCATAACTAGTTTTTTGGTAAAATATGCTATTACTGCTGAGAATGGCTAAAATATGCAAATGCATATGCGAACATGCAAATGCATATAATCCGGTCTCTAATAATGAGACACACACAGACACACGTACCTTTTCTTTGAAGTGATTGGGCATGACGGCGGCCGGGTGGAACGTGGCGCTGCTCACGTTACACGAGTGACCTTTCAGCACCTGAAGGTACAACAATCATAAAAGTATTAGAAATCTGAAATGTCCAGAGGGCCTACCATGAGTTGGCTATCGAAAACTTACGTACGTTAAAAACCTATCGAGTTGTTTTTTTCAAACGGCCGATTTTAGTTCTTCGCGTAACCACCAGCGGCGCTGTACAAGTTTTTCATAGACATATTTACGTAGGCGATATCGAGCGCGTAAGTTTTAAACTCATGGTAGCCCTACTGATGAGGAGCTGGTCTACTGCAGCAGTTCATCATGAGGAGCTGGTCTGCAGCGGCAGGTCCTGATGAGGAACTGGCCCGTTGCAGCATCTGTCCTGGTACATAGCTGGAGCCATCGAGGAGCTGGTCTACTGCAGCAGGTCTTCATTAGGAGCTGGTCTATTGCAGAAGGTTCTCATGAGGAGCTGTTCTGTACCTGCAGCGGCGTAGAGTCAGCCACGGGCACGGCCCACAGCTTGCTCAGCCCGGACCAGCTCGCGGTCACCAGCATGGAGCTGTAGCAGGTCTAGATGAGGAGCTGGCTTGTTGCAGAATTTGTCCTGTTACACTCGAGCTGGTGAAGAGCTGGTCTGCTGCAGCAGGTCCTGTAAAGAACTGGTCTGTTGCGGCAGGTCCTGATGAGGAGCTGGTCTACTGGAGCAACTGTCCTGGTACAGAATAAGTGCTTTGAGGAGCTGGTCTACTGCAGAAGGTCCTGGCGAGGACCTGGTCTACTGAAGAAGGTCCTAATTCGAAGCTGGCTACAGCAGCAGGTCAATATTAGGAGCTGGTCTACTGCAGCAGCTCCGAGGCGAGGAGCTGGCCTGTTGCAGCATCTGTCCTGGTACACTCCAGCTGATGCTGTTGCGGAGCTAGTCTGCTGCAGCATCTATCCTGATGAGGAGCTGTTCTGTACCTGCAGCGGCGTGGAGTCAGCCACTGGCACGGCCCACAGCTTGCTCAGCCCGGACCAGCTCGCGGTCACCAGCATGGAGCTGTCGCCGCTGAACCGGCAGAAGCTGATGGGGCGGGTGTCGCCGATCTGGAGTAGACGGGAAGAAAAAGAATAAATTAATATCTGGGACATTTCCACACACGGTCAACTAAGCAGAGCTTGTACTATGGGCGTCAGAGACTGATATACATATATTTATAATGGTCCGAGAGCTGGAAAGAATTTATGGGTAGGTAAGCAAGCTGAAAACTTGTCCTGTACCTCTCCTATTATATCTGCTGGCAAGTAGCGGGGCTAAATCAAAACTCCAATTTTTTTTTATCCAAAAACTAGCTGTTTCACGAGGTTTCACCTGCGTCCCGAGGGAACTACTTCCCGTACCGGGATAAAATATAGCCTATGTTACTTCTAAATAATGCAGATTTCTAATGGTGTAAAAATTATTGCAATCGGTCCAGTAGTTTTTGAGTTTATTCATTACAAACATACAAAAATACAAATATTTCCTCTGTATAATATTAGTGTAGAAGTGTAGATGTAGAAGTGTAGATATTAGTGTAGATATTAGTGTAGATATATAATTTGTTAGATCACCTGGCAGATAGAAGTTCCACCAAAATTATCTGTCTTTAATAAAAAAAGAAAAATATTTTTGGATGCGCCGCATGAAAACCCCGGTTGAATCGCATGGCTTATTTTTTAACATATAAAAAATGCAATTTGCCTGTCTTTTTTTATTGTTTTGTTGATTTAGGCCCTCTACTCACCAGGCAGGTCTGCAGTTTCGTGTTGGGATATAATAGGAGAGGTACAGAACAAGTTTTCAGCTTGCCTCAAATACCTACCCATAAATTCTTGCCAGCTCTCCTACTATAAACACATACTTAAATACATAATCACCCAGACACGCAGCAAACACCGATGTTCGTCACACAAATATTTGTCCCGAGTGGGAATTGAACCCACGACTCTTGGAACAGCTAGCCAGGGTCTCTTACAGCACTTCCCGCTCTGCAGCTCCACAACTATAAATAAGGTGTGTATTATAGTGCACAAGTGTGCGCGCAAACACAAGTGCACTCTCTATTCCCTTACTCTCATAATTCGGAGAGACGGCAATCCGACATGACCGATGAGAGATCGGGCGCAGGACCACCGGCTTAACGTGCTTTCCGAGGCACGGGCGTCCAACCGCCAACTTCCTAACTCCGGGCTGAGTAATTTCATTACAGAAAAACTCACACAGATTCACAACTACTAGACAGTCAAACACAATAGAATAGAATAGTTCATGTCTGAATGCTGACCTGGCTGCAGTATATGGAGAACGCGGCCGCCTTCCGCTGGGAGTCTTGCTTGGCGGCGGCTCGGACACTGCCCGCCTGTTGCTGATCAGCGCGCGCCGCTGCTAACCTGGCACGACAAATGTCATCATCAGCCCACTTTCAGTCAGGGGATACCAGTCACAACTATCTGTCCGGTGGTTGGTGAACGGTATACGGGTAAGCGACCCCGGCTCCTCGAACTACTATCGACTCAGTCCAAATCATCCGAGGCGATAGTATCCTTCCTCCCCTTTCCCTTCCCCCGTCATATATCCTTGCTACTCGTGGGAACGCAATGACCTTGTTAAAACAATGCACAAGGCAGAATGGCGGCGACGTGGTCCACAACCCGTCACGTCACGTTTCCCACAGAGGTGAGATGTGGATCGCTAGAAGTGATCTCTGCCTACCCCTCTGGGAAAAGGCGTGATTTTATGTATGTATGTATGTATGCAGCCCACTTTCGTCCACTGCTGGACATAGGCCTCCCCAAATGCACGCCACTTCTCTCTATCCTCGGCCACTCGCATCCAGCCCCTACCAGCCGTCCTGCGCAGATCGTCACACCACCTGGCCTGCGGGCGTCCTACACTACGTTTGCCTAGACGCGGTCAAACAAATGGTCACGACAAATGTATGTATAGACACCATGACTTCCTGTTTCATGATAATCTTAATATATATGTTACGGCAAATACCCGAAGTGCGGCTACACCTAGTTTTAGCCGGTTAGAACTAGGTGTAGCCACTTACTCTTGGCTAAACCTAGTAGGAGCCGATTGTTTTCGGGTAAAACTAGGTCTAGCCTTCACCATGCCGGCTACAACTAGGTCCAGCCATTCCCTGTTGGATAAAACTAGGGCTGCTTGCCATGCGAGAGGTCGCCAGTTCAAAACCGCCACGTACCACTGTATTTTCAAATTTGAAATTGAAACGGTGAAGGAAAACATCGTGAGGAAACCTGCACACCTATGAAGAAATTCTTAGGTTGTGTAGTCAAACTAACTCGTCAATACAAAGTCCAACTCGTACTTGGCCAGCGTGGTTGACTCACGGCAACGCCCTTTTTTTTTACACGGAGAATGCTTGATGCACCGTCACCTTGGGCAGGGGTTTACCCAAGGTGGTGTGTGGGACTCCCGGCTGCCGGTGCTGAGATGGAAAACCGGCAGCTGCTCCTGGGCTAAGGTGCAATGCCCAGGGGTGTACCCACTAAACTCCTCATCGCCTTAGCAGCGTAATGGTTTTTAGCATAGCCCAACTACCACAACGCCGCCAAGCATGATTAAGGTAGTTTTAAACTGTCATGGTTACACAGATTAGAAAACTGTAACTGTCCGGGATATTTACCATGTTGTTTTGTTTTAATGAGCTCCCGATATTTCGGCACTGTTGCAAGCGCCATGATCACGGGTGAACGGGGTCAGTTCATTAAAACAAAACAACATGGTAAATATCCCGGACAGTTACAGTTTTCTAATGATTAAGGTAGGCCCGTGCCCCAGCAGTAGGGAGGCATATGGGCTAATGATGATGATGGTAACTAACTCTACATCTGCAATGACAGGTTAGGACTCACCTCTGCTTAGCTCTCGGGAGGGAGTACCTCGCTATCCACAGCCGGGCCTCCCTCAGCTCCGGAGGCCCCTCATGGTACCAGGTGCCTTCGCGACCCCTGTCCCTCTCTATCCTGGCTTCCTCTTCTTCTAACTTCTTGTGGATCGCGTCTTCTCCTAGGCTGTAAAACAAATAAAATATAGGTTTATTAGAGATTTTTATAGATTTGAGATTTTTGTAGATTTGTCTGGCTCATTTTTTTTTTACACAACATCACATACTTTGATCTGATCCTGTGGTTAGTAGCTTAAGCACTTGTGTTACGGAAATCAGGATCAATAGTGGATACACAAATAAACTTAAATATATTTCATATAATACACCCAGACGCGGAACAAACACCGATGTTCGTCACACAAATGTTTGTCCCGAGTGGGAATTGAACCCACGACTCTTGGAACCGTAGGTTATGAACCTGAGACATTAACCACTGTTCCACCGAGCCTGTCAATTGGTCTATTGATAGCAAGTGTTGTGTCTACGCAAAACCACAAGGCGGACGCGAAAGTAATATATACGTAACGCGCATAATAACCTTAATTTGTAACATTAACTTAAAATAAATCCAATATCTCTATTTCTTGTTCTTTATTTCCAACATGCTGCGTTAGGATCTATAGGTCTCCAGTTCGTTAAGAAATCACTCAGCCCGGCGTAAGGAAGTTGGCGGTTGAATGCCCGTGCCTCGGAAAGTACGTCAAGCCGGTGGTCCTGCGCCCTATCTGTCATCGGTCATGTCGGATTGCCGTCTCACCGAACAATGAGGCTAAGGGAACAGAGAGTGCTCTTATGTTTGGGCGCACACTTGTGGACTATGATATGTCCTGCGCACTCGGCTAATCTTAATTAAGTTCTGTCGTAATGGCTGAAATCAGTCGGACGCCTTATAGACTATATTATTTTAATTATTATCTAACAACACTTACTAGCTAAGCAGATCCCGCAACCGAACTCTCCTCTCAGCCGGTCCCTCTCCGAACAGACACACCGGCTCGCCCAGCTGCCTCAGACTCCTGCGCACTTCATCATCATCAGTCGACACGTTCAACTGTCTCGCTTTGCGTCTACGTTCAAACTCTTCAAGCAACGCTTTCTTGTCTCTGGACATTTCCTCTTCGAGCTCCATGTATTCTGTAATTTATCAAATGTATTTTTTATATATTATATCTTATCTTATAGGTGGACCTTTTGTGGTTCTTTTGTGTTTCCCCTACCTTTATACACCTACTCCCTGAAGATCAAATGCATTAATGCAATAAAGTCTTTGGGTCCCCGATAAGGTAGGGTAACAAATGCGAATTTTTTACATACATAAAATCACGCCTTTTTCCCAGAGGGGTAGGCATCACTTTCAGCGATCCACTCTTCACCTCTGTGGGAAACGTGACGTGACGGGTTTTGCACCACGTCGCCGCCATTCTGCCTTGTGCATTGTTTTAACAAGGTCATTGCATTCCCATGAGTAGCAAGGATATATGACGGGGGAAGGAAAAGGGGAGGAAGGATACTATCGCTTCGGATGATTTGGACTGAGTCGATAGTAGCTTGAGGTGCCGGGGTCGCTTACCCGTATACCGTTCACCAACCACAGGACAGATAGTTGTGACTGTCTTATTTACGTCTTATTTAAACTTAAATTACTTTTGTCAAAAGTGGTGGACCGCCTTCTAGGCTGACTGTGCTATACTGTGCATGTACATAATATAGTTATTATTGTTGTGTCGTGTGAGTGTCTTCTCAGCATTGTATTGTGTACAATTTAGCATTGGAAACTTTAATTGCTAGTGCACAACCTAATTTAACATAGTTTATAATGTACAATAAAAAAGCTGTATGTTTCCTTAAATAAATAAAATAAATAAATAAAAAAATTAAAGTGTTTTGCCATCAAGATGAAAAGAAGAAGAATGGAAGTTGTTGGAGGAGGCCTATGCCAAGAAACACACCAAGCTTCTAGACATCATTTGAGATGCGCTCATAACTCGGAAATATGATGGCTATTATTAACAAGAGATGTCAGAGAGATGTGGGAGGTATCTGGATGAAGTAGCATATATTGTAAGTGCCTTGTGTTCTATCGAGGAAATCTATTCGGGTAGTTTATTAATAAAATAAATCTATAATATAAAAATGAATCGCAAAATGTGTTGGTAAGCGCATAACTCAACAACGCCTGAACAAATTTGGCCAATTCTTTTTTTTAAATGTTTGTTGAAGTCCAAGGATGGTTCTTATGGCGAGAAAAAATCGAATAATTTCCGGGAAAGCCCTAAAAACTGCCCTTTTCTTTTTCACATTTTTTTGACAGGACGAAGTCTGTCAGGTCAGCTTGTAAATAATAAATATTTATTGTTTCAGTTACACACATGAAAATTTAAAACAAATTGGCATGACAAATGGAGGTTTTTCAGCTTATGTGGTTATGGGCACAGGCCCTGACATCTTTCCATATAGCAAAAGCAAAAGAAACTCCAAAAAAATACAACTTTTCTCAAGTTGATGGCAAAATCAAATGTAATCGGCCCAGTCTTTGAACACATGGAAGTCGCTCAGCTAGCAGGATTCCCAACAACATGCTTGGTATTGATGCAACAGGCTGATATTCGCAACTCGATGTCAAAGCGCCTATTTTGTGTAAATATATTGATAACAACATGGTTAACATGACATCAGATGGCATATGGACTGTAGCGAGAAAACGCACACGCCGGCCAGATCTAATGCGTCAGTGAAACCCTATCTGATCAGCTCAAGCTTTTTCTTGCTATGAATAACCTGGGTACGAAGTCTGTTTAATGACTTCCATATGGGCCATGGAAAATCTTGACTTTTAGGAAGACTCTCTCAGGGTGGCACTGAGAGAGTCTCTCTCTCTCTCTCGATATTAGGACCTCTATTATTTATTATTTATATTAATGATCTTCCGTTCTTTACTGAAGACACATGTGAGATAGTTTTGTTTGCAGATGATACATCACTTCTTTTTAAGATTGATAGACAGCAAGAAAATGTTGACGACGTAAACAAAGCCCTCTCACGAGTCTTGCACTGGTTTACTACTAATAATCTTATGTTGAGCATCAAAAAAAACCAAATGTGTAAAATTTTCAATGCCTAATGTAAAGCAAGTCAATACTAAAATCATAATGAACAATGAACCCATTGAAGTCCTAAACTCAACGGTGTTCCTTGGAATCACTCTAGATTCCAAATTGCAATGGGGACCTCATATTGGTACCCTGGCAGGAAGACTTAGTTCTGCTGCATATGCTGTAAGAAAAATTAGACAATTGACTGATGTTGAAACGGCAAGATTAGTTTATTTCAGCTACTTCCACAGTATTCTATCCTACGGCATGCTTTTATGGGGATCAGCAGCTGATATTGATAGTATCTTTGTATTGCAAAAAAGAGCAATAAGGGCCATCTACAAACTCAAACCACGCGATTCCCTCAGAGATCGTTTTAAAGAGTATAATATTCTCACAATGGCCTCTCAGTACATTCTAGACTGCTTAATGTATGTGTATAAAAATATACAATACATTCCTAAAAAATCAGATACTCACCGATTCAATACTAGAAATAAGCATAAACTTGCTATTTCACATTTCAGACTTAATAAAGTTAATAGCTCCTTTGTTGGACTAGGAGTAAAAATGTTCAATAAGTTACCTGTAAGTATTACTAAATTACCTTTGCAAAAATTCAAAGAATGTATTAAGAAGGGTCTTATTATGAAGAGCTACTATAAAGTAGAAGACTATTTTAATGATAAAAATGCTTGGACAAATTGCGTTAACTAAAATTTGACATTTGCAATAAAAATTTTCTAATATATAAATTATTTTAATCATTGACATTTTTTATGAACTTTTGTTCTTATTAATATTATTTTTTTTATAAATAATGTATTTTAATTTATTGTTGTAATACAGTCATATAGTATTAAGATTCTACTCTATGTAAGCTATGTCATGCAGGTTGGAATTGTTGTAGTTATTTTATTGATTTGTTTTGTTTCTTTATGATTTTTATTAACAGTAATTGTAGTATAAGTTTTTTTTTCTCTCTTTGATACTATGACATACTGAAACTGTACGACATGGCAATTGCAATTATATTAAACAAGTTTATGTGATAATCGGTTAAAAAGAGTAACTATCGAGTTTCTTGCCGGTGTCTTCTCGATAGAATCGGCTTTCCGAACCGGTGGTAGAATTACTTATTTATTTAATACAATGACGATTTATAAGTGCATGTTAATGCCTATATAAATAAAGAAATTTTGACTTTGACTTTGACTTTGACTTTGCACAGAGGAATCGGGAGGGGCAGAGTCAAAATAAACAACTAAAATCTTACCATTAGATATCTGAATGTCGCCCAACTCTTTTCCGCCGGAGTCTTCGACTCCCTCCTTCACGGCGGCTGCCAGGGCGGCCAGCCGGGCCTTCTCCTGCTCCTCCAGGGATCCATAATGCACCTGCTTACTTTTCTTCACCACGACAACGTCTTCATCATCAGACATTATGTTTGGAGGTTATGTTTAACAACTCGTTACAATCGACACAGATTTTTTTTATTACTGCAGATGTTTCACTTATAGTACTTATGGTGTTTATAGGAACACCAAGTTGAATTTAGTTAGGATTTAACATTAACAGAAGTAGGTAAATAAAGTTTACGAGTGTAAAGAAACGTCAAACACAAACATTGTACGTTTCTTTTCATGTAGTACTAGTATTGCTGACATTAAAAAATTATATTTATTTTAATTACTGGAAGTAATGAGAAAAGCTCACATAGTAATTTTGTTAACTGATAATATTAAGCTGATGTGTTAATAGATTAAATAACATTCAACAGCTGAATATTAATTAAATTGTAAAATAATCATGAACATGAAAATATAATATGTATTCTTGTCTGCGTTCATCGAAACGAAAACCAGGAACCATAGATAGACTGACACTCTTTTACTCTATGGACGCTGTTTACGTCAAACATGTAGCTTTCAAATCATACAAAAATCGTAATATTTATCTTGATTCGTTAGAAAAAATGAAAATATTATATTCAAATATACGCTAAATAGCTATTTACAGTTTTAAATATAAGAACAGTGTGTGAGAAGTGTTTTTCTTAGATTAATAAGTACATAACCTCTAAAATTGTTTGGTCCGGAATTTTATCATTTTTGAGCCATGGCTTTGCAACTATCAAGACGAGAGGTGGAGGATCTACGGACCTCTTTAGACCGAGCCATCTACAGAACCATCGGGAAGTCGGACAACTCTTTACTGTCAACGGTGTCGTCATGTCTTACGAACGGGTGAGATTGCGTCTTGTCACTATTTATAAATAATAATAATAAGTAATTGAAGAAGAATAAATGTATTGTGGGGGTAAAGGCAAGTGGTAAGGTAGTAGAAAAAATAAATCGTTGTTTTACTTGTAGGAAACATTCATAGTAAACAAATTGTACCAATTCCTTACTAATATTATAAATCCGAAAGTAACTCTGTCTGTCTGTTACGCTTTCACGCATAGAGTACTGAGATATAGTCAAGAGCCTAGGAAAGGTTATAGACTACTTTTTAACCGACTGCGATATAAGGAAGTAATGTTTTACCCGTTAAACGTCTACGCGGACGAAGTCGCGGGCGGAAAGTAGTACTAATAATTCTATTTAGTAATTTGTACCAAATTAATGATTCTTTTGCATTCTGTATTTTTGACCAGATTTTTCTAACTAGATTGGCACATCTACCAATTGAATCATGGATGCAATCAATATTTTAAGATATCTGTACTGAATAATCAATATTCTATTCTACTCTATTCAATAAATCTTCATATTTTTTTAAGCTTTTATGTCCCATTACCTTAACAACTACAGTAGAACTCCAATTATCCGAATTAATGGGGACCGGGACCCATTCGGATAATCAAATAATCAGTGTTTTTTAAAAAAAATTGCCATTGGAGAGAAAAAAAATTACATTTTGATATTGCACTCTATTTTTTTATTGAATTAAATTAAAGAAACATGATATTTTCACATGTTTTAAATATAAAAAAATGGAGGGAAAGACAATAGGGAGCGAACCCGCAAACACTGGCTTCGCGGGGGGAAGAATAATAGCACTTAGACTTTTTTTGGACATTTTTTTTTCTGAATTTGATTCGGATAATCGGCGATTCGGATAGTCGGAGTTCGGATAATTGGAGTTCTGATAGTATGGATCCGGAGTATATGATATGAGTCATTAAAAAAGTTGCATATACATAGTTACTTACTGCCCGACTTTGATGACTCTCACGGTCATGACTGGTGCAATCCAGCCGTTACAATGGGCAGTAAGTAGCTTTGTATTTGCTACTCTTTTAATCACATGTAGACTCATAGTGTATCGTTTTTAGAAGTCTTCTGGGTGGTCTAGCCGCAAACTAAAACTCAAATTTCCTAACATAATTTTACCTAAATATGTGATTATGCTGTTCACAAAAAATAAAAACAAAACTAACTTTAGCAGACTAATTTTAACAGACATGAGCGCTGTAAAGAGCTTGTAATGTTGGGTCTCTAAATAATATGTTTAGAATAACAATACATGCCAGTTTAATCTGTAAAATAGTTTTATTACAAACTAGCGGCCGCCCGCGACTTTGTCCGCGTATTAATAGGTTTTAGTAGCAATGATGTATTAAAATAGCCAGCTACCTCCATAACACGTTTTATTAAAATCTATAAACGTAAAAATTTCATTTTCAATTTCAATCATGATTCCATCTGTAATTGCCTTTCATAAAAAATATCATTTAATTTCTACAAAACATGTCCTAAAATAACTACTTATAACTGAAAAAAAAAACGATTCGGTTCATGTGGGGCAGTAGTTCAGAAGTCATTTTAATGTCAACCTTGGAAACATAAAAAACTGAAACTGAAATTTACAATATTTCTTTTCCAGCTACGAACGCCGCAAGATCATAGACAAGATATCATCCCACATAGACTCAAAAAAAGCGAGCAAACTAGCAGACAAAGTCCTAGCGTTAGCGCAAGAGTTGATATCATCCTCGAAGAGCCAGAAACGTAAACATGAGCCTGAACGCGAGAAGGACAGCAAGAAGTCAAGACATGATGACAAGGATCACCGCCACGATGACCGGGATAGGGACAGGCATGATGATAGAGATAGGCATGAAGAGAAGGAGAAGAAGCTGGGGAATGGTATTGAGGTGTTGCCGCTGCCATCGGTGATGCCGGAGGGGGAGACGGTCGGGTCCAAAATTGCTGTGTTGAGCGCTGATAGGATTAAGGTAATTAAAATTAAGTAAAATTGATTCTTTTTATTATTATTTAATACAGCAAACATAGTGTAGGACGCCCGCAGGCCAGGTGGTGTGACGATCTGCGCAGGACGGCTGGTAGGAGCTGGATGCGAGTGGCCGAGGACAGAGAGAAGTGGCGTGCATTTGGGGAGGCCTATGTCCAGCAGTGGACAGGCACAGCCTGATGATGATGATGATGATTCTTTTTATGCACCAAATAAATATTTTTTCATTAATGAATAATACAATAAGTTTACCGGTACATTTTCATAATTATTTTTTATTTTATAGTGTTACTAGCGGCCGCTCAGGACTTGGTCCGCGTGGAAATGGCAACAATTATTTATTTTAAGAGCCTATAATATACCTTGTAAAGTAGGCAATAGACAGACAAACATTTTTCCAAAAGTGTTATTGGTATTCAATATAAATTCCTACCCATTTAGTAAAAAGGCGTAAAAGCGTCGAATAATCGTACATAAGAGTTTCAAATTTGAAAAACACAGTGGTACCCCGCCACGGTTTGAAGTGGCGACCACTCGCATGGCAATCAACGACCTTAAACACTAAGCCATCGATGCTTTTATTAAATTTATTTATTTAATTGTAATCAATCCGCATTACAGCTAATGATGGCGAACGCACAGAAAGAGATCGAGGAGCGCAAGCGTGCGCTCGTTGCGCTCAAGGGCGAGCCGAAGCCGAGCGTGAACGCGGCCGCCGCGGCGGCGCAACAGATCGGCAAGCACGGGGGCGGGGGCATGCCGCCGCCCAGCGTCATCAAGCCCACGCTCTACTCCAAGCCTGGTAAGAGAAGGGAGTCATCATATACTCCAAGCCATAATCGATTCAGTTAGGAGTTCCCCCCCTATTAGGCAGCAGTTTCTTTAGATTCTCCCCCCATAGTCTGCAGCTTCCCTAGATTCTCCACCCATAGGTATCAGCTTGCCTAGATTCTCCCCCCATAGTCTGCGGTGTCCCTAGATTCTTCTCCCATCGTCAGCAGCTTCCCTAGATCGCTACTCTTTCAGCTACCCCGGTGAAAAATCAGTAGGTACCGTAAACTGTGTAAGTGGTGGAGGGAAATGGGTATCAATCCCCCCACCCCTTCCGTTAACTAGACCGGCGCAACAGATCGGCAAGCACGGGGGCGGGGGCATGCCGCCGCCCAGCGTCATCAAGCCCACGCTCTACTCCAAGCCTGGTAAGAGAAGGGGAATAAAGATCCCCTCCCCCCTGTAGGCAGCAGCTTCCAGATCTCCATCCATAGACAGCAGCTCCTATAGACCCCCTCCCCTAGATCGTTAGCTACTCAGGGGAGTAGCTAAAAGCACAGAGAAAAGGGTATCTAGGGAAATACCCTCCCTTTTCACTAATGCCCTGTATCCTCTCACTTCAACTACAACCCTAGATCCCCTCCCTTTTATCTAGTAGACACGCTCTTCACCAAGCCTGGTAAGAGAAGGGGAATTATGCCCCCCCCCCCCCCATTTGGCAGCAGCTTCCATAGATTCTTCCCCCATAGGACGCAGCTTCCCTAGATTCTCCATTCATAGACAGCAGCTTCTAAGGATCCCCTTTTAGCTACTCCCCTAGATTCCCGTAGATCGCCTTTTTACTTCGTCATCAAACCCACGCTCTCCTCCCAAGCCTAGTAACAGAAGGGTGTTTAAACTAGATAGATTGACATAAGCTTCTTTATATTCACCCCTCCCCCTCCCCCACTATGAGCACAAGCAGTTCGGGAAGAGATACGGGTGGTGGAATCACCAATCTATTACTTATTTATTTACTTTTCCGACGATTTATAAGGAATTTTGACTTGACTTTGACTACATAGACTGATTTTTGACGGGTGGGGCATTCCATGCCAAGCGGACAGGTAAAAAATGTTAAAGCTTCAGATTTCAATAATATTTTACTATGTTATACCTATATAGGTTCTCATTATAGAAAATCAATGTTTTTACTCAGTGATATATAGTTATCGATTTAGAGGCTAATGAAGTTTGGACTCTACAGCAGAATTGCACTATTTGTAGTCCCAAAAAACAATATTTAAAATATAAAAAATTTAACTTAATGCATGAATTTTATAGATTAGTTATTGAGCTTTCTTGTGACATTTTTAGAAAAGTGGATTTTTTTTATTTTTTTAAGAAAAAATATGGGTTTTTATTTTTTAGCCTCGATTTTCTCAAACTTGGACCACTTTATTTTTTTTTATTTTTTTTCCAAAAATACCTAAGATTTTGCTTGTTTATTTTCAGCGGCCGCACCAGTCTCGGCTGAAGAGTTGGAGAAGCAACGGAAGATAGCGGAGCTGCAGGCGAGGATACAGAGGAAATTAGCAGGTAAAATATTTCTTTCTAGCTATTAGACTGACTGGCTCGGTGGAACAATGGTTAGTGACCCAGGTTTACTACCTACGGTTCCAAGAGTCGTGGGTTCGATTCCCACTCGGGACAAATATTTGTGTGACGAACATCGGTGTTTGTTCCGTGTCTGGGTGTATTATTAAATATATTTAAGTATATTTGTGTATCCACTATTGATTCTGATACCTGTAACACAAGTGCTTAAAGCTACTTACCACGGGATCAGATCAATGTATGTGATGTTGTGAGGTATTTATTATTTATTATTATTAGAAATTTTCCCCAAAAATTAACAAGACAAGAAAACGAAACTAATTTAATAGAGCACATAGCTTGCATAGGTCCTTAAAAGTGCGCAAATATATAAAAAATTAGACCTTTAGATCTCAATTAAAAAGATTTACCTAAAATCGAAATATTCTTGGTCACATCTAAGGCATTTGACACTGTGTAGCTTACGACTAAATTGTAATCTAATTTATGATGAAATTATGACGTCACAATATGAAGGGCATTGGTACAGCAGCGCTCTAAGATTCACTCAAAAATTAAAAACCATTGTCTTGATTTCTATCAATCGAAAGACGGAGTTCCACAGGGTAGCATACTAGGAATAATACTATTCTTAAACTTCCTTAATAATGTTAATTGATTCCGTTATTTTGTTTTCAGGAGGCACTTTGACCACTGCAGTGGGGTCGGGTCCAGCGCCTCTCATCCTGGATCGTGAAGGACGCACTATAGACACGACCGGCAAGCGTGTACAGCTTACCCATGTAGCACCTACGCTTAAGGTTTGTATATTTTGTCTAGATTTTCTTGTTTTTGTTTTTATATGAATTTGTTTGCAATATTTCACTGGGAGGGTGGTGCTTTTTAAATTATAGTAATGATTACAATCAGCTGATGGTTACAGTCTGTTTGATCACCCACTCATATTTGTGGTGTTCATGTTTTTCACCGTAAAGCCTATAAAGACTAATATTTATTATAATGGAACGCGAAAGTCTAAAATTTTACGTTTTTCCACCGCGTTTGCCTTTGTATCTATTCAAATTGTATGTATTTTGTATACCTTAAAATCGTCAACATTAAGAATTAACGTAAGTGCTGAACTAAGGTGGCTCAGAATCATATACATACATGTGTTACACCGCGAGTCCACACTAATTCATCTTTCATCCTTTTCGGTAGCAACTTACCTCAGAACCAGATATATTTGTAACACCATATTTAGTCTATGTATTGTATAAATATAATATGCTTAATTGTTGTTATTATTATTACTCTAAAATCAAAATATGTAAAAAAAAAAAATGTTTAATTTTGGGAGATGTCCAGGCATGAGACGAGAGCTTTTATTACCTTGCCGTAACACAGTTTAAAACTAGCACGGGAGGTAAGAGTTACTAACTTAAATACCTACATTGTCTGCTATATTCTGTTCGAACTATTAAATTGTATCTAAATTTTATGTATTGTAACAAAATAATGTATATGTTATAGGCAATGTATATAATCCGGTATTGTATAGATTACCTAGGTATTCAATACAATGCCTAAAACGTTCAGGCAATGTGTATAATACAATTAATTTCACACATTGCCTAGGTATTGTATAAAATGCCCGAAGTGCATCAGGTAATGTGTATTATGAACGAACACGGGTAGGACCTTATACATTTTTATTTATTTATTATTCAGACTGAGTTAATCAACCTTAACCTCGGTTTATTTTGAATAATATGTTATTGCTTTGCGTAGAGGGGTTAGGTAGCATTGGGTTTGAGTCTGTCCATTAACCCATAAATGGTCCATCCGTCCATCTGTCATCAGGCTTTAACTCAAGAACAGTGATATCTAGATATGTAGTTGCAATTTGTTGATCATCATATACATAAACTAGCTGTGCTCGCGACTTCGTTCGCATGAACTACAGATATTACATATAAAAGGTTTTTCCCAATTACTCCTATTACAGTGAAAATTTTTCAATATCGCGTTGCAAGTCAATTTTTCGATTATTAAGGTACTTGCATGCCAAATTTCAATCCTCTTTCTTTCGCGGTTTAGATTTTTTTCATACTAAAGTTTTTTCCTGCTAACTGCCGTTCCCATAAGAATTTTTCAATATCCTGTTCCAACTAAGCTTTAATTTTACTATGGTACCTGCATGCCAAATTTAAAGCATCTAACTTAAGTGGTTTAGGTTTTTCATACAAAATATTTTCCCACTAATTCCCGTTCCCGCAAGAATTTCGGGAATTCATTTGTTAGTGCACCTCTAAGGTACCTTAGCTACGTTATTTTCAAATTTCAAGTGCCTACGTACGGCTATGCGTCGATATGTCAGTCAATCAGTCAGTTTCTCCTTTTATATATTTAGATGTTACCGGACCCGATTTCAGGAAACTCTCTATATAGCTCGCAAGTACTACATAGTTTATCCAAGGCCAAACGCCTTGGATAAACTATGTAGTACTTGCGACTTACTGGCACCCAAGACTAAGTTAAGAATAGAGTCCTATTTGTGTTAAATTTTTTTAAACCACCCATATATACCTGTGACGGAAAAACTAGTTTAGCTTAGGCCAAACTAGTTTGTCCTAGAACTCCTATGTGACAAACGCTCAATACGCAAAAAACACGGCATACCAAAACCGTATACCATAAAATGCAATATGTGTAATCAGCGCTATCTGCTTGTGACAGTTAAAATTAGGATAAGCTCTCAAAAGATCAGTAGGTACCTATCTAACTAACCAAATTACGGAGAATATAAATCGATTTAATACATTACCTAAGCTTCAACCGGCATTCTATACAATGCCTAGGTATTCTATACATTTCCTAGGTAAAGTGTGAAATACTTCAAACATTGAATATCATTTCATACATTGCCTAATCAACCTCGGCATTCTATACATTTCCTAGGCATTGTATAGAATGCCTGCATTATACACATTGCCTATAACATATACATTTTGGATAAGTTCTAAATTTGATTTCTTTAAGTAGATTGTGTAAGTGTACTTTATGAGAAAATAAACTATTATTATTATTATTAAACCTAATATACCTTCTCCTTCCTCAGGCGAACATACGCGCGAAACGCCGCGAAGAATTCCGTGCTACCCTCGCCGCGCCCGCGCCCGACGCGGCCCGCGAGCCCAGCTCGTGGATGGATCCGAGGGTCGCGGCCAAGCCGGCCGCAAGGGCCAAGAGAGCGCTGCGATTCCACGAGCCGGGGAAGTTTAGGCAGCTCGCCGAGCGGCTCAGGGTCAAGGTGAGTGGAAAGAGATAAAGAGATAGAGAGAGAGAGAGAGAGAAAAAAGATTTGGGGAGGAGGGGGGGATAAAGTGATGAGAATCAGACATAAGAAAAGAGGGAGGCAAGGAAAGAGAGACATAGGGACAGAGGGGGGAAAGACCTAGGAATAGAAGGAGAAAGACACAGGGATTGATGGGGAAAGAAACAGAGACAAGGACAGAGGGGGAGTGATGTAAATTCATATAACCAAAAGGGGTAGAGACTTAAAAGAGGGGAGATTCATATAGACAGAAAGAGGAGAGCTCGCGCCCGCGAAACGAGGGAAGAAAGACATAGTGAGAGAAATATAGGGACAGAGGGGGAATACATAGGGACAGAGGGGTTGAGACATAAGGAAAGTGGGGGGACATTCATAGGGAGAGAGGAGGGTCATATGGAGAGAGCAGGAGAGAGAGATAAGGGGGAAAGAGATAGCTAGAGAGAAGGAGGATATATAGAGTGAGATAGAGGGGGGAAAACTCTTTCAGTTTTACAAAATTACAGAGATATTGTTAATAAGAGGTGGAAATAGATTCATAGATGGACTGGGGAGGATAGACACTGTCTCTTAGACAGTGATATTATTTAGCTGTCTCATTTTGTTCTTCAAGTTTTATATTGTCAGATATTCTTGTTTACCCAAATACCTTATTCTATATTAATAACACCCTTCTAGGCACAACTGGAGAAGCTTCAAAGCGAGATATCCCAGATCGCCCGCAAGACCGGCATCTCTTCGGCCACCAAGCTGGCCCTCCTGGCGGCGGACACGCCCGACTCCGACAGAGTACCTGATATAGAGTGGTGAGTACTAACAGGGCTTAGGGACGATTAACTGCCTCGTTGGTCTATTGGTAGCAAGCGCTGATCGGGAAAAAAAAAGTGTGTTTTCTGTAACGAAATTATTCAGCCCGGAGCTAGGAAGTTGGCGGTTGCACGTCCGTGCCACGAAAGCACGTTAAACCGGTGTTCCTGCGCACGATCTCCCATCGGTTTTGCGGATGGCCGTCTCACCGAACTATGAGAGTAAGGGAATAGAGCGTGTACTTGTGTATGCGCGCGCTATTATAAATGAAATGAAATAATTTATTCTGAAAATAGATTTTCATGAAATACTTTTGCACGGCAAGTTGTATATGTTACGGCAAAAGTGGATAGAGTGGTTGTTATGTATAATTACCGGTAACTATGCATAATTACTAGTGTTCGTGGTAAAGGTGGTGAAAACTATCGAATTAATCACATTTACCGGTAAATATATAAAATTACTACACCCTTTGTGTAATTGTGGCAAATAATAAAATAAAACTGACTGGCTCGGTGAAACAATGGTTTTGTTAGTGGCCCAGGCTGGCGATTCCAAGAGTCGTGGGTTCGATTCCCACTCGGGACAAATATTTGTGTGGTGAATATCGGTGTTTGTTCCGTGTCTAGGTGTGATTATGTAGTTAAGTATGTATTTATAAATAAGTCTTCTGAAAACATTTAAACCGCGTAAGATAGATGACTGAAATTTGGCATGCAGGTACCCTAATAGACTTACCTAAAGCTTACTTGCGACGCGATATTGTAAAATTCGTAAGGGATCGGGAGTTACTGGGAAAAAAACTTTTGTATGTAAAATCCTGTAGTCCACGCGAACGAAGTCACGGACACAGCTAGTTATAAAATAAACCAGTCAAGTATCTAGAAACCAAACTTCATGTTTGATTTTTAAAAAAATATTATCTTATAAAAATAAAGTTAAATAAAATTAAAAAATGCAGGGAATTTTCAGTGGAACTCTTTAAATTCTTTCTCGACAATATATTTTTGAGATTTGTGACATTTGGAATTGCAGAGTACCTACTTGGTCAACATTTGCCACAGTCGAGCGGGAGTTTATATAATTACCGGTAAATTTAAATAATTCACTACATTTACCATGTGCGTCGGGGATTATCTATATTTACCGGTGATTATAGATAATTACCAATTGCTCACATTGACCGTAACATATATACTGAAATCGGTCGGTAGCCTTATTTTATAATAAAACGATCCTTCACAACATTCTAACATATTTATGTGTATCTCAGGTGGGACAGCGTGATCCTGATGACGGCCGAGGAGCGCCAGTCGCGCGGCGCCGCGGCCGACGACCGCTCGGAGACGCAGCGCGTCGCGGACTGCCACACGGGCGAGGACGACATCGTGGACAACCTGAACCCGGCCGCGGTCACCGGCCTGGTGGAGCACCCGCAGCGCCTGCGCCCGCCCAGTGAGTCACGGATTCATTTTTATAATTTTCTTGTTGGATGACCTCATTATGAGGTCGTGAGGTCCAGTTATGAGGTCGTGAGGTCTTCATATGAGGTCCATATATTTGGTCGCGAGGGTAACATATGAGGTCATGAGGCTTATGAGGTTGTGAGGTCGGTGTATGAGGTCGTGAGGTCCAAGTACGATAGGTGCATTGGACATCTATGAGGTCCGCGAATGAGGTCGTGAGGTCTAAATATGAGGTTGTGAGGCCCGCGTATGAAGTCGAAGAAGAGCACTAGACCCCAGGTGGGACAGCGTGATCCTAATGACGGCCGAGGAGCGGCAGTCACGCGGCGCCGCGACAGACGACCGCTCGGAGACGCAGCGCGTCGCGGACTGCCACACGGGCGAGGACGACATCGTGGACAACCTGAACCCGGCCGCGGTCACCGGCCTGGTGGAGCACCCGCAGCGGCTGCGCCCGCCCAGTGAGTCACCGATTCATTTTTATAATTTTGTTGTATGATGACCTCATTGTGAGGTCGTGAGGTCCAGGTATGAGGTCGTGAGGTCTACATATGAGGTCCATATATTAGGTCGCGAGGGTAACATATGAGGTCATGAGGCTTATGAGGTCGGTATATGAGGTCGTGAGGTCAAAGTATGGTATCGATAGGTGCATTGGACATCTATGAGGTCCACATGTGAGGTCGTGAGGTCAATATATGAGGCTGTGAGGTCCACGTATGAGGTCGATAGGAGCACTAGACCCCAGGTCGGACAGCGTGATCCTAATGACGGCCGAGGAGACGCAGCGTGTCGCAGACTGCCACACGGGCGAGGACGACATCGTGGACAACCTGAACCCGGCCGCGGTCACCGGCCTCGTGGAGCACCCGCAGCGCCTGCGCCCGCCCAGTGAGTGACCGATTCATTTTTATAATTTTGTTGTTGGACGACCTCATTATGAGGTCGTGAGATCCATTTATTAGGTCGCAAGGCCAACATGTGAGGTCGGTATATGAGGTCGTGAGGTCTAAGTATGGTATCGATATATGAGGTCGTGTTGACAATAGATGAGGTTGTGAGGTCCATGCATGAGGTCGTGAGGTCCACAAATGAAGTCGTGAGATCCACATATGAGGTCGCGAGGTTCATATAATTTTTTTTTTGTATATATAATAAATTTAGGAATTGTATTATTTACGTAACTATCGTTAAAATTGTTTGTCTGTTTCCGTTGTACCTGTTGACCTGTCAGTCGTCAATAATATCAATGGCATAACAATGGCTTTTGTTTCTTAATACACTGAAGAAACCTGCACTACACCTATGAAAATTCTGCGGTTGTGTAGTCGACCAACTCACACTTGGCCAGCATGGTTGACTAAGGCCTGATCGCCCTATACTCTTTTTCACCTAAGATGATCCCTGTGACACTTCATTGTGTTCTGAATCATGCATCTTACGATTACATACATACATTCATACAATCACGCCTTTTTCCCAGAGGGGTAGGCAGAGATCACTTCCAGCGATCCACTTTTCACCTCTGTGGGAAACGTGTCGCCGCCATTCTGCCTTGTGCATTGTTTTAACAAGGTCATTGCGTTCCCACCAGTAGCAAGGATATAGACGGGGGAAGGAAAAGGGGAGGAAGGATCTTACGATTGACAAACGAAAATAGATTTATTGCACACTTTTTTCATTTTATTGCGGCGTCATTAGGTAAAATATGAAAATAAATATTTTTATACTTTTAAATGACAAACATTATCGTTTAGTTTAATTTAATGTAATAGAACATTTAAAAAAAATACCTATGCAGTTCGTATACGTAGAATGGAACGTAGTAACTCTGACTAAGTTCCATTCTACGTAATACGAACTGCATAGGTATTTTTAAAAAAAAATCTATTACTTTAAATTAAACTAAACGATACTGTTTCCCTTTTAAAAGTTTAAAATTATTAATTTAATATTTTTCCTAATGAAGCCGCAATAAAATTAAATAAGTGTGCAATAAAATTATTTTCGTTTGTCAATCGTAAGATGCGTGATTCAGAACACAATGAAGTGTCACAGGGATCATCTTAGCTGAAAAAGACTATAGTTTAGGGTAGGCCCGTGCCCCACCAGTGCGTATACGTCCGTATATGTGCTGATGATGGTGATAACTTCACAATGTATTGAAATAAATAAAATAGGTACTATATGTTTTATTACATACTATTTATTTAATAATTACATACTTTACGTCGATTATCTTAGCACACTTAATAATTACGATTGTTTGTTCATCTTATCAATTTACTTTTACTTTTTTCATTTGTAGAAGTAGATATAGTTTTCAAGCCATTGTCTAATAATCGTCATCGTCGTAGTTAACCTCGCGACATGAGAATCCAACCCTCTTCTGATTTTCCGGACATCCGAATGAAGAACACAGAATGCACCCTGTGTTTATTATCTTCTCCGTTGTCGTCCCCTTTCCGTTACGCCTGTTTTTATCGTTACTCCGAGATCCGTTATCTCCGTTATTGTAAGTTGGATCGCTATTTTTGTTTTGGTCGTACACTGTCACGATTTGATTGTTATATGGTATTGGTAGATTATTGTATGGTGATATCCTATCGTTGTACTTGTTTTGGTTGCTGTTGTATGGTGTTGGTATATTGTTGTAATTGTTTCCGTTGTAATAAATATTTGGAACGTTAAACGGATAGTTAGTTGTATACGTACCGCTAGTGGCACTTATACCGGTATTCTGGTTATAATAACCGTTATTGTAATAGGGGCTGTTGTTAATAACGTTGTTCACGGAATAACCATTTGGTATCTCCGTTGTTGTGTAGCCCAGCGAACCAGCGATAGCGTTGAACGTTCTAATGAATATATTCGGTTTCTTTTTGAAATTTGTGTGGAGGTTTGTTTTTAAATCATCGTTATTGGTAATATGGTTTTGATTATTGTTAACATTATTTCCGTTATATCCGTATTGATAACCATTGTTACCGTTATAAGTGTTCACTATTCCGTTGTTGCCATTTTCGTTTCTGTAATAGTCATTTAGATTTCCGTTGTATCCATTTACGTTTCCGTTGTATCCATTTACGTTTCCGTTGTATCCATTATAGTTGTATGGTCCGCTTGTATATTGATTGTTGTAAATCGATTGCTGGCTTGTATCCCTTTTTGTTTTGTGATACTTGCGTTTTCGGTTTTTAAATATATCAATAACTGTTGGTATATCATTAATTTGACTTATTTTAGCTGAAGTGTGGTCGATTTTTGATTCTATTGGATTTAGTGGTATAAAATCATCTTTATATTCCCTTCTCACTCTGATCAAATCAATATTAGGGTTAGTGGTTGTGTTCAAATTGAAATTCAAATTGCTTGCGAGCAAATTGATTAGGCCTGCCACTAAATATATTGGCATAATCATTTTGTTTGGAGTTATGAGGATTTTTCCTTATGTTATCTTGGTTTTATTATTGCGTTTAGACTTAATGTTGAAATTGGCTGATATTTGTATGGATCTGAAATGTAAAAGAAGATGCTGTTAGTTACATTCATTATATAATTAAGTAAATAAATAATAAATAAATATTTCACAACATCACATACATTGATCTGATCCCGTGGTAAGTAGCTTAAGCACTCGTGTTACGGGTATCAGAATCAACAGTGGATACACAAGTATACTTAAATATATTTAATAATACACCCATACACGGAACAAACACACATGATGTTCGTCACACAAATATTTGTCCCGAGTGGGAATCGAACCCACGACTCTTGGAACCGTAGGTAGTAAACCTGGGTCACTAGCCACTGTTCCACCGAGCCAGTCAAAAGTACCTAGGCTTAGAAGGTTTTGATTCAGAAATTGAAAAACCCGGCCACGTGCAATTCGGACTCACGAACGAAGGATTCTGTACCAATAAAAAAAAAATATCTGGGACATTTCCACACACGGTCATCTGACCCCAAACTAAGCAGAGCTTGTACTATGGGCGTCAGAGACTGATATACATACATATATATTTATAAATACATAATCACACCCAGACACGGAACAAACACCGATGTTCATCACACAAATATTTGTCCCGAGTGGGAATCGAACCCACGACTCTCGGAACCGCCAGCCAGGGTCACTAACCACTGTTCCACCGAGCCAGTCAAATGATGAAAACCAATGATGTAAAAAAAAACACGTTTTCATATAGGGACCCCTTAATATTATATCTTTTTAAACTTTTAGTAATTTTTGTTATAGCGGCAACGGAAATACATCATTTGTGAAAGTTTCAGCTTTCTAGCTATCACGGTTTATGAGATACAGCTTGGAGACAGACAGACGGACCGCGGAGGCTTAGTAATAGGGTCCCGTTTTTACCTTTTAGGTTGGGAACCCTAATGACTCTAGTCTATATTTAGTTTTAACTAAAGGACATCTGAATTTAAGGCCAAGGCCAAGCATATTACTGACATTGTTATTATATTTTGAATATAGTATTTTTCCTCACACATTTTTCCTGATTGAAATATGACCTTTTATTTATCGATTGATTGCCATGAATTAAAAATATAAGTTATTTACTGATTATACTTTTAAAATGTTTTACTACTTAGTAAAAAGGTATAATTAGTAATTAAGTTATATTTTTAATTCATGATAATCGATCGATAAATAAATATTTATTATTTACTAGTGAGGAAGAGTTATACACTAGCTGTGCACGCAACTTCGTCCGCGATTTCCCCCTTAGTTACCCCATTAGTTTAATGTTATATAGCCTAAAGCCATCCTCGAGAAATGGTCTGTCCAACACCAAAATTATTATTTTTCAAATCGAACCAGTAGTTCCTGAGACTAGCACGTTCTAACAAGCATACAATTAAACTCCTCAGCTTTATAATATTAGTGTAAATATATTTGATAACATTACCCAGACACGATGTTCGTTACACAAATACTTGTCACGGGTGGGAATCGAACCCACGAGTCTTGGAACCACTAACTACTGTTCCACCGAGCCATTAAATAAATATAAATATCTGGGACATTTCCACACACGGTCATCTGACCCCAAACTAAGCAAAGCTAGTACTGTGGGCGTCAGAGACTGATAAACATACATATATATATTTTTAAATACATAATCACACCCAGACGCGGAACAAACACCGACGTTCATCACACAAATATTTGTCACGGGTGGGACGCGAACCCACGACTCTTGGAACCGTATGTAATGACCATGGGTCACTAATCACTGTTCCACCGAGCCAGTCAAAAAAAAAATAGACAAATTATAGGCATGTATTATCCTACCTTAGTTTTATTATACACTTAAACAATATTTACTGAACTAAAGTTTAATTTCCGTACTGATATTAGTTTTATACTTATTATATTTATTAATATTGCAAAAATAAGGAATGTTCCTTGCACCGTTCTGATAATGAATGAGGTATTTGTCGGAATTGTTATTTTAATTAGCTGTAAATTTAAGATGACCTCTAATTCTAGGTTAGTTCGTTTTGTATGTTTGTCTGTTGAAATATGTCTAATTATTAGAGAATTATTTATTTAAGTCTACTTTGTTTATCTTCTTCTTCTTTCTTCTTTCTTATAAATAAAAATGAATTGCTGTTCTTTAGTCTGACTAAAACTCAAGAACGGCTGAACGGATTTATCTTATCTTAGTCTTGAAATGTTCGTGGAGGTCTAGGGAAGGCTTACACGGTGAGAAATAATGGAAAAGTTGCGAAAAATAAAGTGAAACAACAATTTCATTTTCCATATATATTGTGTTCTATGAAACATTATTGTCAATGTTTTGACATATTTTGATGGTTGGCATTGTTGATTCGATTCCATGGTTATAAGTCATAATGTTGTAGTAAACCCTTTCAGTTTGTTCCAAATCAGAAAAAAATATGAAATTATATAAATATGAAATTCGCCGGGACCACTAGTTTGAAATAAAATTAATTTTACGGATTAAAGTCGTGTGTATTGTCATTCTTAACATAATATTATTTAGAGACCCGACGTTTAATCCGTAAAATTAGTTTTATTTCAAATCTGTAGTGTTTGCGCAGATAATAGACAATACTAATCTTTGTTTAGTAATTAAAAATCTGTTCATTGTCAAAGTTCAAGCAAACCCATTATAAGGCACTAGTATCTTAATTACGCATAAGTCTGTAACGTTATCAAGGTAATTAGTAACGGCTATATATAAATCGAGTTGTAAATATTCGTGGATACGATACGTCACTACCTATTGATAGAACGTTCAACTCAGTTCCTAGGATATCTATTTTCTAGCTAACGCAATAGACTCATATTATGATAATAGTTTACTGGATGACGAAATTTCTGCTTTCCGGTCTTATGGTACTTCTACAATTTTTTTCCTAAGGCCCGCCATACACGGACCGCTCGAGCAGTTAGCCAGTGACCAACATACACGGACCGCTCTTGCCAGTGGCGTAGCGTGTCTTGTCGGGGCCCCGTATAGAAAAATTGTTTGGAGGCCCTTATATGGGGGTAAAGATTGCTTTATAGAATTTTGTCATTTGTAAAATAAAATAAATTAGAATAATTTTTTTCTCTTACACACTTTGAGGGCCCCGTATAATTGATACGACAGATACGGCGGTAGCTACGCCCCTGGCTCTTGCAGTCATAGTCAACAGCTTATGCCTGGCGACTGCTTGAGATTTCATCGTGCTGCTAACTGCTCGGAGCAGTCACGACTGCTCGAGCGGTTCCGTGTATGTGTGTACGTAGAATCTGTAGTTTACTAAGCTGTCGAAGCTTCAAGCAGTCCGTCCTGACTGCTTGAAGTTGTCCGTGTATGTCGGGCTCGGCCCTAACTGGCATACGATGCTGGCTTGGAGTACCCTCGGTATCATCACCTGGAAGGGTGTTCAAATCCCCGGTAAACGATGGCAATTTAATTTTTTCCGTTTTTTAAATATAAAAACAGCAAAATCGAGCTTCTATCTTGTCGTAGAATCGGCATTCCGAACCAGTGGTAAAGCGGTTTAAACTCTGACGCCAGGTTGTTCATCAACCATACGATAAGAAGACCAGTGGAAGAAATATACTATTGATGTATTGAAGGTTTATAAGTGCATTGCAGTGCAGTTTGTAAATGCTTTTATGAATTAAATATTACTTTATTGAATGATTCATTGACTGTCTCCATAACTAATGGATAGTGCCCCTGTCTCATGCCAACAGTCGTGGGTTCGATTCCCACTCGGAACAAATATTTGTGTGTCGAACAGCACTGTTTTTTCAATGTCTCTGGGTGTAATATTTATATATTTATGTCTATTTGAGTATCCACTGTTGTTTCTGATATCCATAACACAAGTTATTCGACTAATTATAATTATTCCACGCTTTAACGGTGAAGGAAAACATCGTGAGGTAACCTGCATACCTACGAAATTCTAAGGTTGTGTAGTCGACTTACCCGCACTTGGCCAGCGTGGTTGACTAAGGCCTGATCGCCTAGTTTAGGGTAGGCCCGTGCCCCAGCAGTTATGATACGTATATGGGCTGATGACTATAATATCACGAGCGCTTAAGCAACATACTTCGGATTTGGAACAATGTATGTGATGTTGTGTGATATTTATTTATTGACTGTTAAGGCAGTAGCAATAATTGTATGTATGTATATGTTACGGCTAATACCCGAAGTGCGGCTACACCTAGGTTTAGCTGGCTAGAACTAGGTGTAGCCACTTACTCTTGGCTAAACCTAGGTGTAGCCGATTGTTTTCGGATAAAACTAGGTCTAGCCTTCATCATGCCGGCTACAACTAGGTCCAGCCAGTCCCTGTTGGATAAAACTGGGTCTATCCGATACCATGTCGGCTAATACTAGGTTCAGAGAATCCCTGTTGGATAAAACTTAGATACGTGTCCCGCCACGCCTTCCGTCCTTCCCCGCGTCACACTCAGGACTCACAGCATCTGCAGCAGCAGCGCGGGGTGGAGGGCGTAGCGAGACACGCGCCTCTGCAGGTTGTGAGCGCCAAGTGCTGCTGATCTACTGCAGGTCTACTAGCGAGTGTGACTCTTAGCGTATGTACATAGTTGTAACTTCCTCGTTGGTCTATTGGTAGCAAGCACTGCCTTAACGTGATTTCCGAGGCACGGGCGTTCAACCGCCAACTTCCTAACTCCAGGCTGAGTAATTTCATTACAGAAAAACTCACTCAACTTCGAGGGGACCTCTCGGTCCTTACGCAGCGCTTTCTACCAATAGACCAACGAGGCAGTTACAACTATGTACATACGCTAAGAGTCACACTCGCTAGTAGACCTGCAGTAGATGAGCAGCACTTGGCGCTCACAACCTGCAGAGGCGCGTGTCTCGCCCTCCACCCCGCGCTGCTGCTGCAGATGCTGTGAGTCCTGAGTGTGACGCGGGGCGGAAGGCGTGGCGGGACACGCATCTAAGTTTTATCCAACAGGGATTTTCTGAACCTAGTTTTAGCCGACATGGTATCGGATAGACCTAGTTTTATCCAACAGGGAATGGCTGGACCTAGTTGTAGCCGGCATAATGAAGGCTAGACCTAGTTTTATCCGAAAACAATCGGCTATACCTAGGTTTAGCCAAGAGTAAGTGGCTACACCTAGTTCTAGCCGGCTAAACCTAGGTGTAGCCGCACTTCGGGTATTAGCCGTAACATATACATACATACATACAATCACGCCTTTTTCCCAGAGGAGTAGGCAGAGATCACTTCCAGCGATCCACTTTTCACCTCTGTGGGAAACGTGACGTGACGGGTTGTGGACCACGTCGCCGCCATTCTGCCTTGTGCATTGTTTTAACAAGGTGATTGCGTTCCCACGAGTAGCAAGGATATATGACGGAGGAAGGAAAAGGGGAGGAAGGATACTATCTCCCCGGATGATTTGGACTGTTGTTGCTGTGTGTTGACTCAGTATGTATGTATTTATTTTCGTAATTGATCTGGGGTTTTACAAAACGGCAATCTTGTCGACCACAAACAATGGACCAAAATAGGCTTCCGATTGTGCCAGTTGAAATTGTTTTCCTAATATCCAGTTTAGCAATTCAAGACTAAAATATGTATGATGCAAAAAGTTTATAATCCCTACCAGCGGCTTCTCCGGTAGTTTTCGTCTGATTATTTATGATAATAGAAAATAATATCTATTATTCTGATATGTAAGCCATCTTTTAGAAAACTGAATATGTGCATGCTGTCTACTACTAAGGACATAAAATCACGGATTTTTGTTATACTACAGCACTATAATGATGAATGATGATGAAAGAACCTACACGAGATAGCAAGAGAAAAGAAAAGCCGGAAAACCAAGATTAATCCCTTCCCCTCCCGTTTCCTATACTGGTTTTGATGGTGGAGACCAGGCTGGTTATAACCTCCTATCCCATCCCAATAAACGCAGCCTTCCTAATACAATTAGTACCCCTTGGTTTGCCGGTTTGACCGGAGCCTTGGCTGAGTGTGGTACATTAAGTCAAGTACTACAGCACTATAATGATGTTGTTTTATAATGATAGGGTCAAAATAAAACAACATGGTAAATATCCGGTAAATATTTATTTTTCTAATAAGTGTAACCATGACAATTTAGAGTTATATATGTAGCTTACACTATATTCATGTAAAGTTTCATCAAATAAGTGATATTAAAGTTTAGTAAAATAAAAAACATAATAGCGATTGTCATAATTTTATTTCATTAATCATAATTGTAATCGTCTGTTATTTCAACACATTTGCCGTCCACCATTTGTGCATTCCCAGCGCAACCCGAAAAAAAGCAATACACACACGCCGCATCCGTTTTACGTTTTTCGCCGCCACCGATTCGCTTTCCTCCGTTACTTCCGTTTCTTTCGTTATTTCTGTTTGTGATTTTATCGTTATTATCGCTTATATTATTCCCTTTGTTAAAATTATCGTTACTTCCACTTACGGTATTCAGGTTGTTAAAATTAACCATGTTATTTGACGATTGATTGGGTATCTGAATAGGGTTTGCACTGTTCAAACCGTCTGCAATGGCATTGAAAGTCCTCAGAAACACATTAGGTTTTGATTTCCAGCGGATGTTCACATTATTGTTATCGTTAATCATATTTCCGTTGTAACCTCTGCTTGTTTGTTGATCGTTGTTTTTGGCTAGACCGTTGCTCGTGCTTGTAATCTTGATATGTTGTGTATGTCTTTTTGATATATGACGATTTTTGAGTTTATCTTCAATATTTCCACCTTTTAATATGCTTAGAATATTTGGAGTTTCTAAATCGACTGGTGTGTTAATAGACTCATGATTTTTATTCAATTTAATGATTGGAAGTGGTGCCTCGATAAATTCTGTGTCTCTCTTAACTCTTATGTCGAAGTCTGGGTCATCTTTAATGTCTATGTTGTAATTAAAATGGTTAGCTATAATATTAATAAGCCCAGCTACAAAGAAAGTTGGTACCATCATTTTCTAAGTATATTTTCATGGAGTGACTTCGATCTGAAATTAGGTAAACTTAGTTAATTTTACACACAATAATGTAAAGATAAGGGGAATATTCAAAGGCCTTAGTACATAGCAGTTGGATAATAATATATTACACAATATCACATACATTGATCTGATCCCGTGGTAAGTAGCTTAAGCACTTGTGTTACGGATGTCTGAATAACAGATACACAAGTTTACTTAAGTGTGTCTAATAATACACCCAGACACGAAACAAACATCAATGTCTATCACAAAAATATTTGTCACGGATGGGAATCGAACCCACGACTCTTGGAACCGTAGGTAGTGGAACTTGGGTCACTAACCACTGTTCCACCGAGCCAGTGAAGGATAAGTGTTAGATAATACGCAGATTCGTCGCTTAATAAATAAATCTTATTTTAAATGTTCAAGGCAAAATATACGAACACATAAAAAAAACAAGAAACTATGAATTACAATTGACAATTTAAGTAATGTATCTATTTACATATCTATCACTATAACAACAAATACTAAAAATCAAATAAATAATCTAAGTGTTTCCAAATCAACAAACGTTATTTTTAAATATATGGTACGGAACCATCCATACTAGAGACCGTTACACACTCAACCAATTGTATTAAGGAGAGAAATACTTACAGAAAACCAGTGTCTTACGTAACAATACACAATGAAGTGACGAGTTTTGTATTAAGCATTACTCTTATAATAAAACTAAATAGGGGCAAGATATTCTACAGCTATTTATAGATACTGCGTATTTATTCATGTTTTCCTGATATGGTGTCCTTATAGAGGAATCAATACGTATTTAGTTTAATATGTACATTTTTTTTTCGATGACCGAGTGGTAAAGTTATGTAGTTGCTTGCCATCGGAGAAGTCGCCAGTTCAAACCCCGCCAGGTACCAATGTGTTTTTCAAATTTGAAATTCATATGTACCATCATTCGACGCTTTAACGGCGAAGGAAAACATCGTGAGGAAACCTGCACACCTACGAAGGAATTCTAATGTTGTGTAGTCGACCAACCCGTCTTGACTAAGGTATTATCGCCCTAGTTTAGTCATTAAACTCCTCCTAAACGGCTTGACCGTTTTTAATGTATTCTTATGTTTGCGTTTGAGTGGTGCCCTGAATATTTTACACAAATCAGCCCGGTAGATGGCGCTGATTGGCTGAATCACGTGATCTCGGAAACGGCCCTAACGATTTCGCTGAAATTTTATATGTGGGGGTTTTCAGGGACGAGAAATCGATCTAGCTCAGTCTTATGTCTGGGGGATATACCCGAAGCGAAGCGAGGGCGGGTCACTAGTATATCATAATTTACTCAAATACCTAAGTAGAATAGAGTATAAACCAGTAATTCTCCTCAACAGCGGAGCCTCTCAAGCCGACCTACATGCCGGTCTTCCTCACGAAGAAGGAGAGGAAGAAGCTGCGTCGTCAGAGTCGTCGGGAGGCGTGGAAGGAGGAACAGGAGAAAGTTAGGTTGGGGCTCGAGGCGCCGCCGGAGCCCAAGCTGAGGTGAGTGAGTACCTCACTCCATAAGGACCTTTTTATTTATTTATTTACTAGCTTTCCGCCCGCGACTTCGTCCGCGTAGAGACGTTTAACGGGTAAAACATTACTTCTTTATAGCGCAGTCGCTTAAAAAGTAGCCTATAACCTTTTCTAGGCTCTGGACTGTATCTGTACCAAATTTCATTTAAATCGGTCCAGTACTCTATGCGTGAAAGCGTAACAGACAGACAGACAGACAGAGTTACTTTCGGATTTATAATATTAATAAGGATTTATTACACACACTAACAGTGTTACAGTAGGTAAATTATGAAACAACATGCTAATAAACTGTATTTAGGCTGTAACTCCACTTTTAAGTGTGAACAGCATGGTTGGCAGCATCTATCTAAACATCTAATATTTGGTCACAAAAAAATCATAAAAAATATTACAATTTTCAATTCGAACCAGTATGTCCTGAGATTAGCGTGTTCAAACATACATTGAAATTTGGCTTGCACGTACTCTAATGAACGTATAGCTTACTTGCAAGGCGATATTGCAAAATTCCTACGGAAACGGGAATTATTGGGAAAAAACTTTTGTATATCTCTCTTCTGTAGTCCACGCGAACGAAGTCGCGGGCACAGCTATTAAAGTATAGATGTGTCACTGTGAAACATTTATTCTTTTACATCTCACCATAGCAATTTCTAACTGTCAACCCCTACACCCTACCAGGATATCGAACCTGATGCGAGCGCTCGGCACGGAGGCGGTGCAGGACCCGACCGCCATAGAGGCGCGGGTGCGCGAGCAGATCGCGCGCCGCCAGAAGACCCACCTGGAGGCGAACCGTGCGAGGGCGCTCACCGCAGACCAGCGCCGGGAGAAGGTGAGTCCGGGGCCAGGGGGCCTAGACACTCATGGAACCGCTAGAGCCTCTAGCAGTTCCATCAGTGACTAGGAGTCCATAAGTGTCTAGCAGTTCCATCAGTGTCTAGCGGTTCTATCAATATCTAGCAGTTCCATCAGTGTCTAGCGGTTCTATCAATATCTAGCAGTTCCATAAGTGTTTAGCGGTTCTATCAGTGTCTAGCAGTTCCATCAGTGTCTAGCGGTTCTATCAATATCTAGCAGTTCCATAAGTGTCTAGCGGTTCTATCAATATCTAGCAGTTCCATCAGTGTCTAGCGGTTCTATCAATATCTAGCGGTTCCACAAGTGTCTAGTGGTTCTATCAGTGTCTAGCGGTTTCATCGGTGTCTAGCAGTTTCATCACAGTCTAGCAGTTCCATCCTTAGTGTCTTGAGGTGGGATGAGGGTCTAGCGGTTCAGCGGATCCATCAGTGTCTAGCAGTTCGAACAATGTCTAGGAATCTACAAGTGTCTAGCAGCTCCATCAGTGTCTAGCGGTTCCATCAGTGTCTAAGAGTCCATCAGTGTCTAAGAGACCATCAGTGTCTAGTAGTCTATCAGTGTCTAGGAGTCCATCAGAGCAGATAGCGCGCCGCCAGAAGACGCACCTGGAGGCGAACCGTGCGAGGGCGCTCACCGCCGACCAGCGCCGGGAGAAGGTGGGTCCGGGGCCAGGGGGCCTTAGTGTCTAACGGTTCTATCAGTGTCTAGCGGATCTATCAATATCTAGCAGTTCCATCAAGCGGTTCTATCAATATCTAGCAGTTCCATAAGTGTCTAGCGGTTCTATCAATATCTAGCAGTTCCATCAGTGTCTAACGGTTCTATCAGTGTCTAGCGGTTGCATCAGTGCGGTTCTATCAATATCTAGCAGTTCCATAAGTGTCTAGCGGTTCTATCAATATCTAGCAGTTCCATCAGTGTCTAGCGGTTCCATAAGTGTCTAGCGGTTTCATCGGTGTCTAGCAGTTCCATGACAGTCTAGCAGTTCCATCCTTAGTGTCTTGAGGTGGGATGAGGGTCTAGCGGTTCAGCGGATCCATCAGTGTCCAGGAATCCACAAGTGTCTAGCAGTTCCATCAGTGTCTAGGAATCCACAAGTGTCTAGGAGCTCTATCAGTGTCTAAGAGTCCATGTAGGAGTCCATCAATGAAGATAGCGCGCCGCCAGAAGACGCACCTGGAGGCGAACCGTGCGAGGGCGCTCACCGCCGACCAGCGCCGGGAGAAGGTGGGTCCGGGGCCAGGGGGCCTAGACACTCATGGAACCGCTAGAGCCTCTAGCAGTTCCATCAGTGACTAGGAGTCCATAAGTGTCTAGCAGTTCCATAAGTGTCCAGCGGTTTCATAAGTGTCCAGCGGTTCCATCAGTGTCTAGGAGTCCATAAGTGTCTAGCAGTTCTATCAGAGAAGGTGAGCACAGCAGGTTAGGTAGTGTCCAGGTGCCTTTAGTGGTGTTCTTTAGTGTCTGGAGGGGTATGAGTGTCTAGGAGTCCATCAGTGTCTAAGAGTCCATGAGTATCTAGGAGTCCATCAGTGTCTAGGAGTCCATCAGAGAAGGTGAGGTGGTGTTCCTTAGTGTTTAAGGTGGTATGAGTGTCTAGCGGATCTATCAGTGTCTAGTAGTCCATAATTATTTAGGAGTCCATCAGTGTCTAGGGGTCCATCAGTGTCTAGGAGTCCATCAGTGTCTAGGAGTCCATCAGTGTCTAGGAGTCCATCAGTGTCTAGGAGTCCATCAGTGTCTACGAGTCCATCAGTGTCTAGCAGTTCCAAAAGTTTCTAGGCATCCACAAGTGTCTAGCAGCTCCGTCAGTGTCTAGCGGTTCCATCAGTGTCTAAGAGTCCATCAGTGTCTAGGAGTCCATCAAAGTCTAGGGGTCCATAAGTGTCTAGGAGTCCATCCGCCGCCAGAAGACGCACCTGGAGGCAAACCGTGCGAGGGCGGCGACCAGCGCCGGTAGAAGGTGATTATGATCACGACGATTGTAAGGGCTCCAAAGAGGTTGATGGTCCTAAATTGGTGGGCCCAATTTTCATTCCTAACATTTTGCTTTTTGGTTTCAGGCGGATCGTAAAATAAGCGAAGACACGACTATGGGGGTTCACGTCGCAGTCTACAGGTAATAAGGTCTTTTAGTTTTTTTATCTCCCCAGATGGCGCCACTAAAGAGTGAGGTTCTCAAGTATAACTATCAAAGTGTTAATTTTATTTAAAAATTTCAACATCAAATTTTATCTCCTATGCCATAAATTAGAAGCTGATTCTCAACCGGGACAAAAATGTGTGATGAACATCGTAGTTTATTCCGTGTCTGGGTGTGTTATTTTTAAGTTATATTTGTATATACGACAGTTGTTTCTGATATCCGTAACACGCTAGGTACGCTATTTTTCAAGGGATCAGATGTATGTAAGTGATGTTGTTTAATATTTATTTAAATAAATAAATATCACAAAAAATAAATATTATGTAAACTCTTTAAGCTAAATAGAGTTTGCACACTTAAAAGGAGAATCCAAACTCGGATATTACTTAAAAATATAAGTAACTGTAATATTTTTTTTTTTAATTTTTCACATTCCTTTTGAATCCCTCTTATATCTAATAAAAAACAATTTTCATTTTTATTCATTGCGTAATGTTAAAGATTTAAGCATAAATGGGGATAGCCAGCAGGAACGACTTAGTTTTATACAATTGTAGTTTGAAATAAAACTAATTTTACGGATTAAACTCGCGTGTATTGTTAGTGCTCGCGCAAATTAAAATAGACAATACTACAATTGTAGTGATGTGATAATGTATTATACAACATAACATAAATAAGTTAGATTCCGAAGTAACTTAGCTAAATATTTATCTTTATTAGGAATAGCAAATACATAGCTACTTACTGCCCGACTATTCGACTGGGTTACACCAATCGTGGTCGCGAGCGATCTGGCGTAACCCAGTCGAAACGTTAGGCAGCAAGTAGCTATGTATTTGCTACTCCTAATAACGCGTGTAGACCCATAAAGACAAATATTTAGTGTTATGGAACGCGAAAGTCTAAAATCATACATAACTTAGCTAAGTTAAATTTATGTTATCTCTCATTAACCCCCCACCTGTCTCCCACCAGAGTGACGGACCTCTTCGAGTGTGCCTCGGCCAAGTTCAAAGTGGAAGTGAACGCGCAGCAGCTGCACATGACGGGCTGCGTCCTGCTGCACCGCGGCTGCTGCGTCGTGGTCGTGGAGGGCGGCCCGCGCCAGCAGGCCAAGTATAAGAGGTGAGTGTGTGACTTCAGGGTATAGTACAAGAGGTGAGTGTGTGAGAGAGACTGCAGAACACAATGCTACAAGTGTGTGTGTGTAACTGTAAGATATAGTACTAGAAATGAGTGTGTGACTGCAGACTACTATACAAGAGGTGAGTGTGTGTATGTGTGACTGCAGGCTACAGTACAAGAGGTGAGTGTTTTTTTGTGTGACTGCAAGATATAGTTCTAGTTTTGAGTGTGTCTTTGCGTGTGTCTGTATGAGTCGTATAAGTGTGTGTGTCAGTGCGTGTACCTGTGTGTTGTGTGTGTATGTTACTATAGACCACAGTACATTGTATGGCTGTCGGATGTGTGTGGAGGTGAACGCTCAACAGCTGCACATGACGGGCTGCGTCCTGCTGCACCGCGGCTGCTGCGTCGTCGTCGTGGAGGGCGGGCCGCGCCAGCAGGCCAAGTATAAGAGGTGAGTGTGTCTGTCTTTGTGACTGCAGGCCAAGTACAAGAGGTAAGCGTGTGTGTGTGACTGCAGGCTTCAGTACAAGAGTTAAATGTATGACTGCATGCTACGTGCATACGGTGAGTGTGAGTGTGTGAGAGTGCAGGCTACAGTACAAGAGGTGAATGTGTGTGTGTGTGTGTGTCTGCAGGATGTAGTAGAAGATGTGTGTGTGTGTGTTCTTTTCTGTCTGCGTGTGTCTGTGTGACTGCAGAACACAGAACTAAAAGTGTGTGTGTTTGACTGCAGGCCACAATACAAGAGGTGAGTGTAGACTGGGGTTATTCCCATTTGCCCCCTCAAACCTTTTCCCCCTGAGAGACCACAACCACATTTTTGTGCTAATTTTCTACTATCCCATATTCGTATACTTGAGACTACTCGTAGTCGTTCGAAGGGATATTTTAAAGATAAACTCTCACTGACCTCAAAGGAAACAAAGTTAAGAGGAGACAAATGAGAATAACCCGTAGACTGCAGGCTACAGTACAAGAGGTGAGTTTGTGTCTGCAGGCTACAGTACAAGAGTTATGTGTGTGTGTGTGTGTGTGTGTGAGAGTGATTGGGTCTGTGAGTCTGTTGACTGTAGGCCACAGATTATATTTTTTAATCTTTATTTATGTGACCTAGACCTAAAAACTTATATTGTCAATATAAACTACATGTTCGATATGAGAGATGTATGAATGATACTCCATGTTTAGGGGTGAGAGCCATCCATTAGAAAACTGTAACTGTTCGGGATATTTACCATGTTGTTTTGTTTTAATGAGCTCCCGATATTTCGGCACTGTTGCAAGCGCCATGATCACGGGTGAACTGTAGGACTGCGAGAATGACGGTAGGTCTAAGGGCAGACATATCGGTCTACCCTCTTTCTAAGTCTTTTATTACGCACGACACCACTACCCTCGTTCACAATATTGTCACTCCGAATTCGATCACAACACACTACACTTACAGTATCACATCTTTTTTCGAGAACGGACACTTGTTTATTTTTATTTTTACATAAACGTATCACTGGATGCCATACATTCGACAGTTGAAACCCATCCTCACGATTGAAGTTTTTGAATTTTTTAATTTCAATTGCTTCCCTCACCAGTCGTGGTATATAATGGCGTTCTGTAGAAAGTACTTTAGGGTTATGTAACTCAATCCAGTGGTTCGTTCCCGAATCTATAAGATGTTGAGCAATTGCCGATTTTTGTGTTTGATTGTTCTTGACTGCCCTGATATGCTCTTTCACACGGCACGAAATAGTTCTTTTCGTTTGCCCTATGTACGAGCTCCCGCAGCTACAGTCAATTTTATAAACGCCTGGTTTTTCCAAAGGGAAGCTATCCTTTGGGGAGCGTAGAAACTGTGATAGCTTTTTAAGAGGAGTGAAGATAGTTTTAACTGAGAATTTTTTAAATAAGTTCGAGATCTTATCTGTCACTCCTTTTACATACGGCAAATATGCTGGATGCCGATCTACCCTATAATCCAGGCGTTTACTGCGTGTCGGTCTTGAAATTCGCCCGCTGTATCCATTCCTCCGTAAGACGTCGCTTATGTGTTTTATCTCATCATTAATATGTTCCTCGTCACATAGATTATATGCACGGTCTGTAAGCGACTTCACTACAGAGTTCAGTTGACGCGGATGGTGATGTGACTCTGCATGTAGGTAGCGATCAGTATGAGTTGGCTTCCTGTATACTGAATGGCTGAACGAACCATCGTCTCGAACTTTGACCAGCACATCTAAAAACAAAAAAAAAACCGCCTTCAAAAACCCGACTCACTAAAAATTACAAAATAATATAATACGAACATTTATAATCATATGGGTATGAATTTTATATGTTGTTGAAGGCGGTGCCGTTTATATTTCAAACAGACAAGCACAGAGTGCTTCTTTTTCCTAAAAATTTTGATTGGCACCGCCTTCAAAAACATATAAAATTCATACCCAGATGATTATAAATGTTCGTATTATATTATTTTGTAATTTTTAGTGAGTCGGGTTTTTGAAGGCGGTTTTTTTTTTGTTTACAATTTTTTTTTCATACTTTTTAGTGTTAAATCTTTTGTTACCCTATTAGTTCAGCTCACCTGTAATACTACTGATATTATAACTAGTAGTCTTAATATGTATACAGTATTGAAAGAATTATCCTTTTACTCCAAACAATTAAGGAGTTGACCTTCCATCATCAGCTCAGCATCATAACATTATGATTGCAAGAAGCAATGCCAATATCACTTCAGAAAATATATAAAACGCGGTACATGTGCCTATAAAATTTGAGGGTTGCCCTCGATTTCTCCTGGATCCCATCATCAGATCCTAGACTGGTCACCCTATTAGTTCAGCTCACCTGTAATGCTACTGATATTATAACTAGTAGTCTTAATATGTATACAGTATTGAAAGAATTATCCTTTTACTCCTAAGTATTAAGAAGTTGACCTTCCATCATCAGCTCAGCATCATAAGATTATGATTTCCAGAAGCAAATGCCAATATAACTTCAGATAATATGCAAAACGCGGTACATGTCCCTATAAAATTTGAGGGTTGCCCTCGATTTCTCCTGGATCTCATCATCAGATCCTAGACTGGTCACCCTATTAGTTCAGCTCACCTATAATGCTACTGATATTATAACTAGTAGTCTTAATATGTATACAGTATTGAAAGAATTATCCTTTTACTCCTTTTACTCCTAAGTATTAAGGAGTTGACCTTCCATCATCAGCTCAGCCTCATAAGATTATGATTTCCAGAAGCAAATGCCAATATAACTTCAGATAATATGCAAAACGCGGTACATGTCCCTATAAAATTTGAGGGTTGCCCTCGATTTCTCCTGGATCCCATCATCAGATCCGGGACTGGTGAAAATGGGACCACCTCGGAAGTGAACTGTATCCAACCAAAAAAAAATTTTTCAAATCCGTCTATAATTGACGAAAATATCGGTGAACATACATAAAAAAAAAAAAAAAAAAATATTATCCATACAGACGAATTGAGAACCTCCTCCTTTTTTTGAAGTCGGTTAAAAAGGCAATGCTCCTCTCTTTTTCCATTTCGTACGTGAAATTCATTTTCCTATGGATGCTATTTAAGTGTGCCAAGTAGTTCTGCACGGTACTTTCATCACCCTCTACAATACCAAAAATGTCATCGACGTACCGCTTCCAAATTCTAATACTATAAGGGGCCGTGGCAATGGCTCTGTTTTCAAAATGTTCCATCCATAAGTTTGCAACTACAGGGGCCACAGGACTTCCCATTGCCACACCATCTATTTGGAGGTAGTATTCGCCTTGGTATATGAAGTAATTAGTCGAAAGGAAATGTTGCACCAATTTGGCATATTCCACAGGAATATCATTTTCTTCCATTCTACGCTTAATTACTTCCATGCAGTCAGTAATGGGAACGTTTGTGAACAGTGATTCTACGTCAAAACTGACCATCACTTCGTTCTTATTGATATTACTAAGTCGCAGAATGTCAATAAAATGTCTGGAGTCCTTCACGTACGATGTGGTGCCACCCACCAATGGCTGTAGGATACCGGCTACATGCTTTGCCAATTCATAGGTCGCTTACAGACCGTGCATATAATCTATGTGACGAGGAACATATTAATGATGAGATAAAACACATAAGCGACGTCTTACGGAGGAATGGATACAGCGGGCGAATTTCAAGACCGACACGCAGTAAACGCCTGGATTATAGGGTAGATCGGCATCCAGCATATTTGCCGTATGTAAAAGGAGTAACAGATAAGATCTCGAACTTATTTAAAAAATTCTCAGTTAAAACTATCTTCACTCTAGGGTTCATGGTTTCTCGAGCTTTTCAATTTCTCTGGTCTCGAGAATTCTCGAGGCTAATTTCTCGGGTCTTCTCGGGTTGTCGAGAAATTGACATTCACGTACATTTTCTCATATTATTTGGTTCCAATAACGTCAACAAATTCAGTGGTCTTTCTCTCAAATATAAGTATCAAATTAATTATAAAACTTTTATTTATTATATTCAAAAACATAATTCACTTTAAAAAAAACTTTTTGTGATTCCATTTATGGTCAAGCCGTCTTTTGCGGTCAGCCTTGCTAATATTTCACCCAATGATTGTATCAGTGGAGTTTTGAAGTTTAGTTTCTGTTGCTGCATACTTTCATACCCAGGTCTTTTTTTCGGTGCACTCACACCTGAACTTGTAGATGCTTCAGATTCGGATTCTACTTGAGTCCTGCATTTAGTAATATTAATTTTATACACATTTGCTAAATGTCTCACCAACCCGCTAGTATTTGAACATCTATCTATAGATAACAAACGCAATTCAATTTGATAATAAGCCCTATAGTCTAAGATCCCGTTATAGAACGACCTTCACCGAGATGTTTATTTAATGAAACGTATTTTATATTTAATTTAATATGTCAATAAATATAATCCATATGGGTTGCCTAGCAAATTTCAGTCCAGAGTATGTTTAGTTAATAATTTTATAAAAAAAAAATTTATAAAATTATTAACTAATAATATTTTAAATTTAAATGAATTAAAGATTATTTTATTCTGAACACGGTGGTGTAGGGTTGCCTGCGAAAAATAAGTCCAGAATTGCGGTTGTCGAATTTCAAAAAGTTAAATATTGCTCCGAGTGAATGTGTGCGACTGAGAGGTCCCAACCAACCATCCCATGCGATAGAAGAGGACACAGCATAGCGTCGATGGCCGAGTGGTTAAGGTCGTTGCTTGCCATGCGAGAGGTCGCCGGTTCAAACCCCGCCAGGTACCAATGTGTTTTTCAAATTTGAAATTCATATGTACCATCATTCGACGCTTTAACGGTGAAGGAAAACATCGTGAGGAAACCTGCACTCCTAAGAAGAAATTCTTAGGTTGTGTAGTCGACCAACCCGCACTTGGCCAGCGTGGTCGACTAAGGCCTTATCGCCCTAGTTTAGGGTAGGCTCGTGCCCCAGCAGTGGGGACGTATATGGGCTGATGATGATGATGATGACAGCATAGCGGCTGTTTAAATAATCTTTAATTTCATTTAAATTTCATCCAATAAACAGAACGTTGCAAAATGCTAGTATCTACAGATTTACCTGTTTATACCTGGCAACCCGATAGTTGTGACCGGAAAAGAATAGGCAACCTAACGTTTGTGTATTCTATGAGCTTCATACTTTCGATTGGTATAGAATTTATCTAATAATCATACCGGTGAAATGTTTAAAAAAAATTTTTTTTTAATTATTAATTAATCTTACTCTGGACTGAAATTTGCTAGGCAACCCATATGGATTTTATTTATGGACATATTAAATTAAATATAAAATACGTTTCATTAAATAAGCATCTCGGTGAATGTCGTTCTATAACGGGATCTCATACTACTAGGATTAATATGTGATACACACACAACACAACTGGCTATATTCATCTCACAAATTTAAAATGACACATTAATTAATTTCAAATTACCTACATAAGAAAAACATATCAGAATAATTTAAAACTAAGCTTGTGTGTTGTTGTTTTAGAAAAATAGGAAATATAATTAGACTATGTAGTATAATTTATTAGTGTATCGTTTGTTATTTTTTTCGATAAAGTTTGACTAAAAAATTATAGAAAAGAACATGACACCTAGTACTACTACTAGTACCTAGTAAAATTGAAGATCATACTAGTACCTAGTAAAATTGAAGATCATATTCAGATTACATTATTGATAAAAATAATATGAATAATAAAGCCATGATGTGTCAATGAAACTGGAAACAATTACCTATTCAATTTCAATTTATCGCGTAATCTGTGAAACACTCACTACGTAAAATATACTAGGCTAGAGAAACACGAATGAACGTGTAAAAATGACGCCACAGAGCGCTTGCAGCGAGATCAAAGGGCGCCGTACTGCCGTTGTGCTTTGGCCCACGCTGCCACGCAACACAGCAAACGGCGATTTAAGTTCTACATAGAAAAATGATTTCTCGAGTTCTCGACTTTTCTCGAGCTTGATTTCCCGGGAACAAAGCCCAACGATTTCCCGGGAATTCTCGGCTCGAGAATTCCCGGGAATGAACCCTACTTCACTCCTCTTAAAAAGCTATCACAGTTTCTACGCTCCCCAAAGGATAGCTTCCCTTTGGAAAAACCAGGCGTTTATAAAATTGACTGTAGCTGCGGGAGCTCGTACATAGGGCAAACGAAAAGAACTATTTCGTGCCGTGTGAAAGAGCATATCAGGGCAGTCAAGAACAATCAAACACAAAAATCGGCAATTGCTCAACATCTTATAGATTCGGGAACGAACCACTGGATTGAGTTACATAACCCTAAAGTACTTTCTACAGAACGCCATTATATACCACGACTGGTGAGGGAAGCAATTGAAATTAAAAAATTCAAAAACTCCAATCGTGAGGGATGGTTTTCAACTGTCGAATGTATGGCATCCAGTGATACGTTTATGTAAAAATAAAAATAAACAAGTGTCCGTTCTCGAAAAAAGATGTGATACTGTAAGTGTAGTGTGTTGTGATCGAATTCGGAGTGACAATATTGTGAACGAGGGTAGTGGTGTCGTGCGTAATAAAAGACTTAGAAAGAGGGTAGACCGATATGTCTGCCCTTAGACCTACCGTCATTCTCGCAGTCCTACAGTTCACCCGTGATCATGGCGCTTGCAACAGTGCCGAAATATCGGGAGCTCATTAAAACAAAACAACATGGTAAATATCCCGAACAGTTACAGTTTTCTAATGTGTGTAACCATGACAGTTTAAAATTATATAGTGAGAGCCATCCGCTCCCCCGCGAGTCCGGTGATGATGACGAGGCTACTCCAAGCTATCATCCCAATCCAATCATCGTATGTCAGTTAAGAAAAAGATATATTTGTTTAACCGCGATTATCATCATTCCTAACTCCACATCTTCATCTTCCAGGCTGATGCTGCACCGAATAAAATGGGAGGAGGACACTGTCAAAGACGCGGAGGGAGTGGAGGTGCCCAACACGTGCACGCTGGTGTGGGAGGGAGTAACTAAGCAGCGCGCCTTCGGGGACATCAAGTTCAAGGTGCGTTGGCTGTTAACATGTTGGTCCCGGACCTGACTATGAAAATTAAAAAAAAAATTTAAATGTTTATCAATACATAGTATAAAACAAAGTCGCTTTCGCTGTATGTCCGTATGTATGCTTAGATCGTTAAAACTACGCAACGGATTTTGATGCGGTTTTTTTTAATAGATAGAGTGATTCTTAAGGAAGGTTTGTATGTAAAATTTACCCGAAGCGAAGCGAGGGCGGGTCACTAGTTCAGTATATTTTCAAAGGAACGTAGATCTAGACTGTATGATTAATGTTGCTGGACCCATCGTGAGTTCGCCCGTTGCTACTGATCCCGATGAGTATTAGTTAAGCCGTCGGTCCCAGACCTGACTAGTGTCGACCCTGGTAGGTTGACACTACTCAGGGTCCGGGCCTGACTTAGTGATAAATGTTAACCCATCGCGCCCAGACCCGACTAAGAAACTAGAGTTAACCTGTCTAAGGCCTGAGTAAGAGGCCAGTCAATATGTGGCTCCTGGATCTGACTTATGTTTACCTATCGGTCCCGGAACTGACGAGCGTTATACATTCACTGAACCTTAGTTAGCGTTAACCAGTCCCTCCCGGACCTCACTACGACAAACCTATGAGCGCTCCTCAACTTGTTACCAGACCTAACCCGACCCTAAAAAATGTTAACTCGTCGCTTCCTGAGCTGATGTTTTTAACACACTGAATGTCAAACTACGCAATATTGCGTAAACAATAGTGATGCCACAGGAAACACATATATTCAACATACAATGTGTCAACCTATTGATCCTAGACCAAACTAAACTTCCTTATCACCTTTTATTTTTAACCTGTCGATCCTAGACCTGACTAAACTTCCTTATCACCTTTTATTTTTAACCTGTCGATCCTAGACCTGACTAAACTTCCTTATCACCTTTTATTTTTAACCTGTCGATCCTAGACCTGACTAAACTTCCTTATCACCTTTTATTTTTAACCTGTCGATCCTAGACCTGACTAAACTTCCTTATCACCTTTTATTTTTAACCTGTCGATCCTAGACCTGACTAAACTTCCTTATCACCTTTTATTTTTAACCTGTCGATCCTAGACCTAAACTTCCTTATCACCTTTCATTTTTAACCTGTCGATCCTAGACCTGACTAAACTTCCTTATCACCTTTCATTTTTAACCTGTCGATCCTAGACCTGACTAAACTTACTTATCACTTTTTATTTTTAACCTGTCGATCCTAGACCTGACTAAACTTCCTTATCACCTTTCATTTTTAACCTGTCGATCCTAGACCTGACTAAACTTACTTATCACTTTTTATTTTTAACCTGTCGATCGCAGACCTGACTAAACTACCTTTTTAACCTTTCACCAGGTGATGCCGACAGAGAAGCAAGCTCGCGAAGCGCTGCAACAACATGGCGTAGGTCACTACTGGGATCTAGCTCACAGCGGCGCCGCGCGCGCGCCGGCAGAACCTTGACACTCAAAGAATAAAGATATAGTCATTTAATATGTGTTTTACTTGTCCCCTGGTACTCCTGGTAGTAGTATAAGTTTTTGTTAACCCGTCGGTCCCGGACCTGACTACTGTTAATCTGTCGCTCCCGGACCTAACTAATTGTCTAGTTAATCTGTCGAGGCTGGACTTGATTAGTGTTGACCTGGACCTAACAATTTAACTTGTTCAACCGGGTCGCTCCTGGACTTGACTACTGTTAACCTGTCGCTCCTTGACCTGACTATTATTAAGCTGTCGCTCCACTTGAAGGACGAGTACCTATTAACCGGTCACTCCCCAACCTGACTAGTGCTAGACGCTCGGAATTATTTGAGCAGCACGGCGTAGAGCATTACTGGGATCTAGCTCACAGCGGCGCCGCGCGCGCGCCGGCAGAACCTTGACACTCAGGGAATAAAGATATAGTCATTTAATATGTGTTTTACTTGTCCCCTGGTACTCCTGGTAGTAATATACATACATACATAAAATCACGCCTTTCCCAGAGGAGTAGGCAGATTGTAGTAATAATAAGTTTTTGTTAACAGATCGGTCCCGGACCTGACTACTGTTAACCTGTCGCCCCCGGACCTGACTAAGTGCCTAGGTAAACTGTTGCGCCCGAACTTGACTGTTAACCCGTCGCTCCTGGACCTAACTATTAAAGTTCTACCGGATCGCTCCCGCACTTGGACCACTGTTAATCTGTCGCTGCTTGAACTGACTATTGTTAAGCTGTCGCTTTTTGACTTGACTATTATTAAGCTGTCGCTATACTTGAAGGACGAGTACCTATAAACCCATCACTCCATAACCTGATTAGTGTTAGACGCTCGGAATTATTTGAAGCGCTGCAGCGCACGTCGTTGCTTGCCATGCGAGAGGTCGCCAGTTCAAACCCCGCCAGGTACCAATGTGTTTTTCAAATTTGAAATTCATATGTACCATCATTCGACGCTTTAACGGTGAAGGGAAACATCGTGAGGAAACCAGCACACCTAAGAAGAAATTCTTAGGTTGTGTAATCGACCAACCCGCACTTGGCCAGCGTGGTTGACTAAGGCCTTATAGTTTAGGGTAGGCCCGTGCCCCAGCAGTGGGGACGTATATGGGCTGATGATGCTGCAGCGCATGGCGTAGGGCACTACTGGGATCTAGCTCACAGCGGCGCCGCGCGCGCGCCGGCAGAGCCTTGACACTCAGGGAATAAAGAAATAGTCATTTAAAATGTGTTTTACTCCTCCCCTAGTAGTCCTGGTAGTAATATACATACATACATATCATAAAACCACGCCCTTTTCCCAGAGGAGTAGGCAGATATCACTTCCATTGTAGTATGTAATATAATTTTTTGTTAACCCGCCGGTCCCGGACCTGACTACTGTTAACCCGTCACACCTGGACCTAACTATTTTAGTTGTTCTACTGGTCGTTGCCGGACTTGAACCACTATTAACCTGTCGCTCCTTTACCTGACCATTGTTAACCTGTCGCTTTTTGACTTGACTATTATTAAGCTGTCGCTCCACTTGAAGGACGAGTACCTATTAACCCAGGTCACTCCCTAACCTGACTAGTGTTAGATGCTCGGAATTATTTGAAGCGATGCAGCGCACGACGTAGGGCACTATTGGGATCTAACGATTTACCTTTAGTAGTACAGAAGTCCGGTGATGATGACAAAGCTATTCAAAGCCATCATCGTAGTCAATTAGGAAAAAGAGACAAAACAAAATTAAATTTTCAATCATTTATTTGTACGGCAATCTTATTTTACAACTTATGCAAACTTACACAAATATTTACAGCGAATTTAAAAAACACTAGTCTATTTATTTTAACAACATTGATTGTATTACTACAATTGGGCTAGCTCTGACCACACCTGAATCGAAACTTTGGTTCTAGAAAATCCAGCTCTTTTTTTTCATACAATAAAGATAGGGCCACCTTTCCGCATACAAACGTATAAGAGTTTTCGCGTATGTGAAATTCACTAGATGGCAATACGTAGGCGTGAGGTCCAACTGCAGCATGATTGGTTATTTTTGACGTGACATTGACAGACATGTCAATATTCACCAATCATGTTCCAGTTAGACCTCATATCTACGTCTTGCCTTAGGATTCTCATACACAATAAACCTCATTGGAAAGAATACTACAACTTGTATCATGCAACGTTGGTCTGTAGACGCTTAGCCTTACAAAGGCATTTTTAATAGTGGTTCCTTATATGGAATGTTTCTGACTATGGTGGGGGCAATCCGAATTTTTTCTTACTTATATAACAAATTGTACCAATAAACACAATTTTAGTCAATATTGAAATTTCAATACGAATGAATTTCAACAATAGGTTTTACGCTATCTCAATATAATAATTGGTACAACATTAAATTTCAGAATACTTGCAAAAAATATTATTTTGCTCGTATTATAAAAAAACAAAGACAATTTTTTATGTTACTTTGAACCTTAATCTTTGCTCTCGTGCGGGGTCAAAACTAATAAAAAATCAATAGACATTTGTCTGTTTGGACATTTCTTCAACTCAATGAGGGTTTTCGCGTATGAGAAATCCACTAGATGTCAAGACGTAGACATAAGGTCTAACTGCTACGTGATTGGTGAATATTGACATGTCTGTCAATGTCACGTCAAAAATAACCAATCATGCTGCAGTTGGACCTCACGCCTACATATTGCCATCTAGTGAATTTCTCATTCGCGAAAACCCTTATTCAAACATACATAATATCGGCTTTATATTTATTCTTTACTATCGCAGGTGTGGCCGTAGCATTATTTATTTCGACCAAACGGAAACACGGATACAGCCCTTGATCCCTATATTTAAAGCCTTTTGCGATGTTCTAAAACTAGTTATAATCCTAAATCCGCTTCAGAATTCCAAATCTCTCCCATTTGATGAAATTTACAAAAAATAGCCAGTCAATGAGGGTTTTCGCGTATAAGAACTTCACTAGATGGCAATACGTAGGCGTGAGGTCCAACTGCAGCGTGATTGGTTATTTTTGACGTGACATTGACAGACATGTCAATATTCACCAATCACGAAGCAGTTAGACCTCATATCTACGTCTTGCCATCTAGTGGATATCTTGTACGCGAACACCCTCATTATATTGAAGCAAAACATTTATTTAACAACGATCGAAAGATGTACGTCAATACTTAGATTATAAGCTTGTGTTAAAAACTATTTACAGTTCACATTATGGCATAGGAACTTATTTTCAGTGATTATTAAAAGAAATCATTAGAAAACTCAGTATGTCCGGGATATTTACCATGTTACCCGTGATCATGGCGCTTGCAACAGCGTCGAAATATCGGGAGCTCATCAAAACAAAACAACATGGTAAATATCCTGGACATATTCAGTTTTCTTATGTGTGTAACCGTGACAGTTATAAAAAGAAATCATTATAGAAAAAATCTTTCAAGGTTACATTGTGGCGTGAAATACGTGGTTTTATATTTAGTGAATTCTATTGAACACAATTTTACTCGTTTACGAGATCAAAGGCTGATCCTAGTAGGTACACAGTTAAAATCGCTACTGGGCTGATAGAAGAATTTTTTTTTATTCATTTTATCCTATCATGAAAAGGCAAAGGGATCTAGCCCTTACAGCCTCGTCTTAGTAATTTCTTAGGTATTGCGGCCGGAGCCAAGTCTTCTTTGTTTAAAACTGATGAAAATTGACAGCTGTCAAATTTTCGCGCCAATTGACGGGCACCATTTTATTTTATTATTTTTAATTATTGGCTGTAGGTTGATATCATTACAGAAATATTCCGAAAGATTATTATTCCCTATTAATTGCATTAGGAGTACGAAAGACGATTTACCACGGGATTAGTTCAGTGTTTGTGATGTTGTGTAATATACATTATAAAATATTAAAGAATGTGGTCCAAATTTATATGAAAAGGTGACTGTAATGAATAAAAAACAATATATAGACTATCAGCCCAGTACAAACGATCGGTGTAAAAATGACATTATAAAGTGACCAACTATATTTGTAACATAACTAATATTTACACAATTATGGAGAATTGCTCCCGTCCATTTGGCCTAGCTTTTATATTTTCTACATTCCGAAATACTTACGAATAATAAAATAATATATTTTTTTAAAACTTCATCATCGGCCCATATACGTCCCCACTGCTGGGGCACGGGCCTGCCCTAAACTAGGGCAGACGAGGTAGGCAGGCTAATATGTATAGGAATATAGGGACAGAGAAAAAGACTCTGTTTTATACTATAAATATAATGATTAGTTTTTCATTCGTAAGTTTTTCGATTGTAGAATAATTATTAAGCTTTCAGCCCTGTCTGTCGACATAGAGATCAAACCAGGAAGATGTTTGGACCTGCGACTGCGCTACCATAGACAAATGATCATTACCATGGACAAAAAATATGAGCGTACTATAAAGTACTTTTTATCTATGGTTTTTACATAATTAGGGGTGGAAGGACGAACAAAAAACATAAATTATATCTTAAAAATACTGGCCTTTGTATTACATTATTTGTAACATAACATATTACATTATTATATAGACAAATGAAACAGTTTTATACATAAAAATGTAGTTTTGTTTATTTTAACAGATACTGATATTAGATACTAGGTAAAATTATGGGTTTTAAAAATCATTTGAAACTTGACTCATATTTCAAAGCCTATTTGGCTCATCCAAATACAGTATTGAAAACAATTCTACGACATTTTTCATTTATTATACTGAACAAAAATGGACCTGCCTCGGGAGGGGTTCCAAATTGCAAAGTGTATAGGGTTCCCGGTCCCTCTAAGTATCTTGAATAAGACTCCTAAGAACCCATTTGCCTCCATCGAGATAACATGTATCTGCCTCTATAGGGGTCCCAATTGCCAAGTGCCTAGGGTTCCCAGTATCCCAAATAAGACCCAAAAATATTTCCATTTCCTAAGATCGACACATAGGTAGGTTGAAATTGAAACAAAAACATGTCAATTACCCAAAAAAATGAAAAAACAAGCGCAGTCGCATAAATTACCTATACAAATCTAGACTAGATTCAGTTTTTCGTCGTCGGCGTATTAGCTACGCCCATATTCAGCAAACTGGAATACCTGAACTGATTGGCGACCTGGTCTCTGTACATGTCTAATTGTCTCTGGTCCATCTGTCCAAGGCTGCTGTAGAGGGCGCTCATGTAGACGGGGTCCATGAACGGGGTCGTTGGGACCGACTTCTGCATTTCCATGATTTGGGCGAGACTATTCGGCTTGAACGCTGTTAGTATGCTGTTGTTGGATTGGCTGTCGCGAGACCCTGAAAAGAAAAGTTATAAATCTATACTATTATATATAATTATAACATAACCAGCTTTCCGCCCGCGACTTCGTCCGCGTGGAAACCCTATTCCCGCGGGAACTCTGGGATAAAAAGTAGCCTATGTGTTATTCTGGGTCTTCAGCTACCAGCATACCAAATTTCATCGTTATCGGTTTAGTAGAATTTGCTTGAAAGAAGAAGAGTTTGTTTGTTTGAACGCACAAATCTCAGGACTAACTGGTTCGAAGCGCGTTCAAACACACAAACAAACCCTTCAGCTTTATAATATTCGTATAGATAACATCACGCTGTGACCAATAGGAGCAAAGAAACAATAGAAAATGTGTAAAAACCGGGGGGAAACGCCGCTTGCACAGCTAGTAGTATAATAATAGGTTCTAGAATAGTAGAATAAGTTTTCATAAAATTGACTACTAAGATTTTATTTGACACTGTCAAATCCATTCAAATAAGATTGTATAAGAAGGCAATATTTGGCAAGGCAAGCAAGGCCTTTGTAAAGTAAAAACAAATACATGTTTTACTTTTCCAATCATACATATTTGTATTCTAATTCACTAGTAATTGAAATACGTATGTAATTAACACATTATTTCTTGAATTGTCTTTAAGTAAAATTTTCAATTAAATATTTTTATAATTGTTTTTTTTTTTCAAGAAAAAAATAAATAAAGAATATAAGCAAGACGATAATTACCTGTAGAGCTGGTCGGCGAAACATTATCCCTACTGATTTGATAGCTCGGAACGACTATTGGATTCTTCTTCAGTCCCGAAGGCGAGGGGAACTGTCTCTGGGCCTCTTTGGGGGGCGTCTTACACGACATGAACTTGCCATTCGAGGATCTCTTCTGCACCTTTTTACTTGGAGTCTGTACCCGGGGATTCACCAACGTAATCTCTAAGTTGGACCCCACCACTGCCTTTCCATCTATTAACGTATAATTCTTAGCTAAATTCTGTGGAGATGTTGCCACCTTTGACGGTGAAGGATCATTTGGTATTCTCACAATCTCCACCGCTGGTTTGGACACGTCACAAGTCAGATCCAACACATCTTGTGGGGTGGTCGTTGAGGGCATATTCCTAGTTGCCTTCACCGGGGTTCCGTGTAGTATGTGGGGCGGTGGCATGAACGGGTCCTTGGGGTTCCCGTACACTGTCTTCTCGGGTCCCTGGGTTCCGTATAGGGAGGTGCCCTGGATGACTTTGGGGGGTTGTAGGCCGTTGTAGGATTGCGGGATCATGTTGTATTGGACCTGCATTTGGAAGAGTTGTGCTTGTGTCATCAGGTGCTGCATAGCTGGGTTGATCAGCATCCGAGGGTTGTAGGAAGGTGGAACGGGCGGCTGGAGGGGCCACGCTGGTACTGCTGTCACTTCTAAACCGCGCTCTTTGAGGATGTCCAGCTTTTTCTTCTTGATGGACTGCGGACTTTCCGGGTACTCGTCCAGGTCTATTATTTCTGGTGTTTTAGGCTTGTATGGGACCTGCAAGATAGAAGGACTCATTTTATTTTTATTTTATTGACATTTGTGATTTATAAGATTTTAGACATTCGCGTTCCATTACACTAAAATTAGTGTTTATGGGTCTACACGTCGCTCGTGACCACGATTGGTGTAACCCAGTCGAAACGTCGCGCAGTAAGTAGCTATGTAATTTGTAGACCCCAAAAGACTAATATTTGTGATTTATATTATTAGGAATATATTGAAAATAATTTACGGTATAAGACTGAGGCTAAAGGGGCAACTTTGATAATAAAATAACGCTAATGATGACTTATAATAAAATAGGATAGACATATTAGAACTTTAAAGGGCGCATATAATATTTTTAGACCAATTTTAAAAGGGGCGCCAAATAATAAAAGGGCACTAAACAAAAATGGTGTCCTTTTTAATAATTAATGGCGGCAATTTTAGTTAAAGTTCTACAAAAATAAATTGTAATTTAAAAAAAAAATTAGAAAGGGGCGCTAACTAATAAATAAAACGTGTCAACTCAAAAAGAAAAGGCTAATGATGGGAATTATAAATATAATAAAGAGAGTCGCCAACATACAATAACAAGAACCTTATTAAAAATAGCCTAAATAAAAAGGGCGTCAATTTTCAAAACATGCGCCAACCAATAATAACAAGAGACCCCAATAAAAAAAATAGTACCCCCTTCAGGAAAAATGGGCGCCAGTTTTTAAAATCATGTCCTTGTTATAATTAGTTGGCGCCCAACCAATACTAACATGGATATCCCAATAAAAAAATAGCGTCCAATTCACAAAAAGGCGCTTACTATCTGTTGGAGTCCAACCAATATTAGAAAAATAATACCACTAACTTACTACTAAAATAAATAAAAAAAGAGGCGTCAACAGCCCCACCAACTCACCTCAACAATCTCATCGTCGCTGTGCGGCCGCGTCTCCCGCTCGGGGTGTTGGGGGTGCTGAGGGTGCTGGGGGTGTTGGGGGTGGTGGGGCGCGGGGTGGTGGGGGTGGTGGATGCCGAAGTTGGTGAGCGCGGGGGGCGTGCGCGCGCCCGGGAGCGACGACGCGGCTAAAACGAGAACAAGAACATATTAGTCTACATTGTATTTAAAAAATCGGTAAAAAAATCATATAGGTTAAACGGTTTTATTTTATATGCACTGACAAAGTAAACGGGACGGAGTCTGTTCCGCGCGGGAAATTAAAATTTGATTTAAAAATCGGGACGTCCCGTAGAAATTGGGACATCTAGCAACGCTAGTATGTAATATACACCGTAAAATTTGAGTGGTTGTTTTCCCGTGGAAGGATTTGCCTTTAGTAATACAATTGAATCGTGCAAAAAATTACTTGAAAAAAAAAATTTTTTTTTTCAAATTTTACCAAATATAAATTTTACAACTCGAAAACGAGAGAAGTTATCGTTGTTTTTTAAGATGTGACGTATTCAGGTACTGCTTGCCGCATGAAATCGATGCTTAAAGCTAAAGAAGCTCTACACCCTAAGTCATAAAGTGGTTCGAACGTACTTTCGAGTTCCGGTTATACCTTTCGTAAAACCGGCATTTATTGATTTTTTTTAAAAACAACTGGATAAATCTATTGTGCTACTAAGGTAGAATCACTTTGCTGCGGGAAAACAACCACTACAATTTCACGGTGTATTTATATGTATAAAATAAATAAATAAATAAAATATTTATTTCGGTTAACAAGGTTTAACTTATGATATAAGTGGATGGAGTCTCCATTTAAGCTGAAGAGCCTGTGTTTGGAGACGCCGCTCTTCCTTATTCCATTCAAAAAACAACCTTAAACTTAAGTTTAATTTTAAATTAATCTAATATCTAGACAATTGAGTAAAGAGGTACATGTATGTATGTTTGTATACATACAAGTATGTATGTAAACATGTTTGTATGTATGTATGCATGCATGCATGATGTATGTATGTATAAAATTATGAATATATATATGTATACTCACAGGAAACGGGAGCGATGGTGGTGCCACTAGTAGGCGCGGCGCGCGTCGGCTTTACGCGCACCGCGCGCAGCGAGCTGCGGCCCGCCACGCGCGCGTGCGGCTAGGACAGACAGACAACACTGTTAGTAGGAGGTGTCGTTCGTTCGTTCGTTCACTCAATGTTACTTTAAAATTTGAAAAAAATCGCATTCATGATCCCGCCTGAACTGGGGCTTGAACCACATACATACATAAAATCACGCCTTTTTCCCAAAGGGGTAGGCAGAGATAACTTCCAGCGATCCACTTTTCACCTCTGTGGGAAACGTGACGTGACGGGTTATGGACCACGTCGCCGCCATTATGCCTTGTGCATTGTTTTAACAACACGAGTAGCAAGGATATATGACGGGGGAAGGAAAAGGGGAGGAAGGATACTATCGCCTCGGATGATTTGGACTGAGTCGATAGTAGCTCGAGGAGCCGGGGTCGCTTACCCGTGTACCGTTCACCAACCACCGGACAGATAGTTGTGACTGATATCCCCTGGCTTGAACCACCGTTACACTAAATATTAGTCTTTATAAATCTAAACGCGTTATTAGGAGTAGCAAATACATAGCTACTTACTGCCCGACGTGCAGACTGGGTTACACCAATCGTGGTCGCGAGCGAACACCCACTAAGAACCACCAGTCTACAGACACCGCGTCTGACGCACTAACCACTAAGCTATCCAGGTATTGCTATTTTTTCATCACTTTTACCCTTTAGCCACAACATATCTATACACAATATATCTATAGGGTGGCCCATCCATAAGCGTCCAAACGAAAAATGTTGAAGCTCAATGCTATAGTCTATCCAAATCGTTTCAGTCAGATTTTCTAAAGTTGAATTAGGACATAAAATTATTTTAATTTTTTGTCCAAAATTTTCATTTCAACATTGGTATTCCTATTTTATCCTTAACGTTTACAGATGCTTTTTTTCGTGTTACATAAAGTAATTAAAGTCAAATGCTCATTCATTCATTTTTTAACCAATGTTAATAGTTTTCTTCTTCATTCGTTCATCCATTCACTCATTCAACCAGCTGTAAGGTGAGTGAATGATCGCTCACCTGGTCGGGCGCGGGCGGCGCGCGTCCGTTCATCCTCGAAGCCAGGTCCTCTGCCTTCGGTGTCGAAGTTCCTGTACAATTAACATTTACAATATTATTAATAAGTTAAAGGACAATAATATTATTCTTACTAATATTGTCTGAGTGTGGTATGTATTTAAGGAGCTTGCACTATGGGCGTCAGAGACAGATATACATACATAGATATTTACAAATACATATACATTCTTAGAAAACTGAAAGTGTCCGGGATATTTACCATGTTGTTTTGTTTTAATGAGCTCCCGATATTATATCCCGATATTTAGTTCACCCGTGATCATGGCGCTTGCAACAGTTCCGAAATATCGGGAGCTCATTAAAACAAAACAACATGGTAAATATCCCGGACAGTTACAGTTTTCTAATGTGTGTAACCATGACTGTTTAAAATTACATATACATTCTTGCGGGGGAGCGGATGGCTCTCACTAAAACACCGCGGTGTACCTCATCGCCGTATGGCGACGTTATGGGACTCTTATTTACATACACACGAGCTCAATCCATGATCCAAATTAGTTTTATTTCAATGAAGAATACTGCTATCCACATACAATGCAGGCGCTGGTGGTTCGGACTAAGAGGTTTAGCTACTCATTTCTGCCCCGTGCCATTAAGGCATGGAATGCCCTTCCAGCTCATGTTTTCCCTCCCTCCTATGATCCCGGGCTCTTCAGGCGGGGCGTGAAACGGCATTTAAGCAGGCCTTCAGGGTGAGTGCGACAGGCTCAATGTGGTACATTGTTCCTGTCGACCTCATAATATGTGGATGCCTCGTTGGTCTATTGGTAGCAAGTGCTGCGTTAGGACCGAGAGGTCCCCGGTTCGAGTCCGGGGTCGGGCAAAATTTGTGTGAGTTTTTCTGTAATGAAATTACTCAGCCCGGAGTTAGGAAGTTGGCGGTTGAACGCCCGTGCCTCGGAAAGCACGTTAAGCCGTTGGTCCTGCGCCCGATCTCTCATCGGTCATGTCGGATTGCCGTCTCACCGAATTATGAGAGTAAGGGAATAGAGAGTGCACTTGTGTTTGCGCGTACACTTGTGCACTATAATATGTCCTGCGCACTTGGCTGATCTCAATTGAGATCGGCCGCCATGGCTGAAATCGGTCGGACGCCTTATTATGTGGATGCCACTACCGCTTACCATCAGGTGGAGTGAGGTCATCTTGTTAGCCCTTTATAAAAAGAGGCCACGTACCTAGGTTCAGGACGGTCGGCGCCTCCGCTGGCGGCTCGGGCTTCGCCTCCGGCTTGCACTTCTCCTCCTTAGTTTCGGGGGGCGCGTCTTCGAACAGCTTTTTCACGTGACTCGGCTCTGGGGGAGAAAGGGGGAATGATTAGTAATTTGTACGGTTATAGACAGACAGAACATTTATCTTGTACAGCAAGGTTTTTTTTCATAAGTTTAATCGAGTATAAACTACACCAAGGTAGATTCTGATTCGAATTATATTTTTATTATAGACACTGATATTGTGATCATCACGTAAACTAGTACTGAGGGCCTACCATGAGTTGGCTATCGAAAACTTACGTACGTTAAAAACCTATCGAGTTGTTTTTTTCATACGGCCGATTTTAGTTCTTCGCGTAACCACCAGGGGCGCTGTACAAGTTTTTCATAGACATATTTACGTAGGCGATATCGAGTGCGTAAGTTTTAAACTCGTGGTAGCCCTACTGTTAAGCAAAGTGTACATTTTTTACTTAAGGTATTATCCTAGTTCCCGTTTTGTACACACAAGTTCATTTGTTCTCATGCATATTAGTGCGCGAACATCCCGATTAAGTGCACATATTGGTCCAAGGGTGGCAGGACTGGAGATCCATTCACACTTGCACACAAAAGTGCACTTATGTATAATATTGCACTTGCGCACACCAAAGTGCACTTGCGCAAAGCAATGTGCACTTCAAACTTTTTTCTCCCTCGCACCCTCAAGCACAAAAATATGTGCACAATTAAAGTGCACTCGAGCACACTAATAGTGCACTTGTGCACACTAATAGTGCACTTGTGCATACTCAGAGTGCACTTGTGCACAACCAAAAGGGCACTTGTGCACACGTTTTTCCACGTGTGCACACCCAAGTGCACTTGCACATGTACCCACCGATCAGCTTCTGGACGGGCTTGACGGCGATCCTCGGCTTGGCGTCGGGCAGCGACGCGAGGAACTCCCGGTTGAGCTCCTCCGCGGGACGAGACACCAGCTCCAGCTCCTCCTTCACCTCGCCCGTCTCGCTGTCCACCACCTGGAGATAGATAAATAGGAGATCTATAAGTAGGAGATATGTAATGTTCGGCCCGTAGAAACGGTAGTGCCTTTCGTTCGGCGGACTGGCCAACTCCGAGCCGCACAGCTCAATACCAATGCGAGACTCCACGCCTTGTCTCGTTGTTGCCGCAGCAGTGGTCTCCTCTTTCACGTCCCCCTTTCCCTCGCATATCGATGTTCCGGGGGGGAGGGGTGAAACGGCTTTCAGGGTGAGTGCGACAGGCTCAATATGGTATATTGTGCCTGTCGACCTCATATTTGGATCTCACTACCGCTTACCATCAGGTGGAGTGAGGTCATCTTGTTACCTCTTTATAAAAAAAAATAGTAGCGGTTAGTTCCAATACTAGAACATTGGTTTATCCAGGAACACATTAAATGCACACCCTTTTCCAAGAGAACACACAAAATGCCAACGTTTTTCCACAATTGCACACCTAAGTGCACATGTGCACTAACGTGTGCACTTAACCTTTATCACACTTACCTCAGCTGCAGGCGGCGGGGGGGAGTGCGTGACGTCAATGGTCGCGACGGTCCTGGGTTCGTCCAAACGCCCGTTGAGACGTGCTCGCCCCCCTTCTAACCGCCGAGCGTGGTTTTCATAGGGTAAGAGAAACCTGGTAATAAGAATAAGTATGGTAAATAAATACGGGGACAAAATAAGTTAAGTGTCAGACTGATTTCAGCCAAACAGCTCATGAATAACAGAAATAATGCACGCGTCACGTAGTAGAACGCAGAGCCGTAAATGTCTGGGCGAGGTTTTATATGCACACATACAGAAATAATGCACTTATATGTACACTAGCGACCCGCCCTCGCTTCGCTTCGGGTATATCTCTATCTCTATTATAATATATTTCAACCCCGTAAGGGATTTTACATACAGAAGTTGTTTCCCAATTACTCCCGTTCCCATGGGAATTTTGTAATATCGCGTTGGAAGTAAGCTTTGTGTTTATTAGAGTACCTGCGTGCCAAATCTCAATCATCTATCTTACGCGGTTTAGATTTTTTCATACAAAAGTTTTTTCCCTATTACTCCCGTTCCCGTGGGAATTTTACAATATCCAGTTGCAACTAAGCTTTTCATTTTTTAAGGTACCTAATTTGTACATGCCTAATTTCAAGCGTCTAACTTATGCCGTTAGTATTTTCATACAAAAGGAATTTCCCGTTAATTCCCGTTCCCGTGGGAATTTCGGGAAATCATTTTTTAAGGGATGCCTACGTCATAACATCTACCTGCATGCTAAATTTCATCTCCATCCGTCTAGTGGCTATGACGACTTCGTCCGCGAAGAGATGTTTAACGGGTAAAACATTACTTCTTTATAGCGCAGTCGGTTAAAAAGTAGCCTATAACCGTTTCTAGGCTCTGGACTATATCTGTACCAAATTTCGTTTAAATCGGTTCAGTATTCTATGCGTGAAAGCGTAACAGACAGACAGACAGACAGACAGACAGACAGACAGACAGACAGAGTTACTTTCGCATTTATAATATTAGTAAGGATGAACCTCGACATGCTTCAGATTATATCCTGAGCTAACATTCAATTTTTTATCTGTGGTGACAATTCTTCGTGATAGAATTCTACCAAAAAGGCGCAAAATTCATCATTAATCAGAAAAGAATAATTTTATTTGATCATTTAAGATTGCACCAGTATTACCACTTAATGTTGTTTCTCCTCCTCTCCTCTGCTCTCCAGAGCAAAAACTAAGTTTTTGTTTCAATAAACAACATACAACGTATCAAAAAATATGATAAAAATCCTTCGGGAAAATAACATAATAATATATCTCACCTCTCATAAAGTCGTCTCGTCCTAGCAGGCTGCTCAGAGAACAGTACCCTCCACAACTTGTGTCTGCATACTGCTTCGTAGCCTCCGCGCGACACGACCGCTTCGTACAGCGCCCGGAGTGAGACTGAGCAAAAAGGGGGTGGGTTAGAATGGGTTGGTAGATTGGGATTGACGATAGGGATGAGACACGTTCGGATATTTTGACTCATTTAGCTAACTTAATGATATTTGACTTGAAATATTTTTTTTATAACCGTCTGCAAAATAAAGAGTTTCGACCGTTATGTATATTATTTTGACGAAAAATGTTATTCCATAAAAGTATGTAGTTTATCCATTTCAATAATTCAATATATCTTCTTAACTCATTTCCCGACTGGAGATATGAAGTTAGCTCACGTATTAAAATGAGCAATATTCATTTTCACACGTATGCAGTTGAACGCCAATGTAAGTTTATGGATCCAATGGTCCGATATACATACACACGTACGACTAAGGCCTTATCGCCCTGGTTTAGGGTAGGCCCGTGCCCCAGCAGGGGGGACGTATATGGGCTGATGATGATGATGATGATGACATACACACGTTCCCTAAAATACCTAAATAAATAAACTTCGAGACCAACGAATGAAACACTGGTCGTATCGGGTAACGTTTTTTTTTATTTTAAATTCCATTATTCTATCTAAACGCGTCGCACTAAGCTTCGATGGCAATTCCATCTATAAACTAAAAAAAAGACGTGTGGCACTCGGGGACTGCCGCAGTATAGCTATTGCAATGCAATATAGCATCGTCCGATTTCGGAGCAGCTCGTCTCGATTCGTGCGAGTTTCGTAGAGTCGTACAATACGTCTAACCGCACGCACACAAACACCGTGCCGAAGTCTACCGAACGGAAACGACGTTAGACGATTGTGAGGTTTTTTTCGTTACGGAATTTCTTGGTTCGGTCGCCGCGCTCAAAGCCCGCGATAAAAGCTATGCAATAGCTTAAAAGTAAAACCTACAGACAAGAGGTCTGTAAATCTAGTACGAAACATCTTTTTCAAGTCACCACCATAAGTTACGACACTTCAATTGAGCAAACATCATATAATACACTCTATTTCCCATCCCTTTTACTCACAGCCCCTGACGCGTTTTCCATGTAAGCAAATAATACAATTTGATGTGAGGATTCACGGTATGTCGTCCAGGTACATGGTAATTGTGTCCGACAAGTGACCACTGAGTTTAGGGTGGCCACGACTTAAATTTTGTGAGGATGCGTGAAATTTCCGGATTTTTGAGTTTAGAACCCGGATATGTTATTGCAACATAAGGCGTCCGACCACGGCGGCCGATATCAATTGATATCAGCTAAATCCTCATTATCCTCTTTTCTACGAGGGGCTTAAAAATATATTTTTTTAACCCGGATTCAAAATACAACTTGGACCGGTCGTTCCTTGGAATCATCATTATCATCTCAGCCTATTGCTGTCCACTGTTCTTCTTCTTATCGTATGGTTGATGAACAACCTGGTGTCAGAGTTTTTAAACCGCCCGTAGGCCTCTGACATGGCTTCACACACCGTTGAAAAATTTCTCAGGTGTGCTGGTTTCCTCACGATGTTTTCCTTCACCGTTAAAGCGTCGAATAATGGTACATATGGATTTCAAATTCGAAAAACACATTGGTACCTGGCGGGGTTTGAACTGGCGTCCTCTCGCATGGCAAGCAACGACCTTAACCACTCGGCCATCGACGCTTTTTGTCCACTGTTAAACATAGGCCTTTTCCAAAACTTTCCAACGCGACCGGTCTACGGCCACCTGCATCCAACTGAACCCAGCGACTTTCACCAGCTCGTCGGTCCATCTGGTAGGTGGCCGTCCCACACTGCGCTTTCCAGTACGTGGCCTCCACTTCAGGATCTTTCGCCCCCAACGACTGTCCAATCGTTGTGCTACGTGGCCGGCTCATTGTCTCTTCAATATGTAATTTTAAACTGTCACGATAACACACATTAGAAAACTGAAAATGTCCGGGATATTAACCATGTTGTTTTGTTTTAATGAACTCCCGATATTTTGGCACTGTTGCAAGCGCCACGATCACGGGTGAACTGTAGGACTGCGAGAATGACGGTAGGTCTAAGGGCAGATGTTTGGTATTTAGTTTGTGGTTGGATCTATCCTCTTTGAATGTTGAGAACGCCATCAGACTAATGCGCGGAAGAATAAAACAGTCCCTTGACAGTCGGTGTCAAACGATTCACAATAAAGGATTGCTACGAATTTTTCTTCTCTATAAAGTGATTTGGACAGAGTGGTGTGTGTGGTGCGGCATATCCTCAATTACCCGGAGGCCTCCGTGAGGGACTGGGAATCTGCCGTGCAGAGGAAAGTTGAGTCGTACTCTCATTTCATTGGGGATTTGTTCAACCTGGACAACCACGCCGCATACCGACCTACTTCCATTTCTCTTTCGTCTATTTTATAATACAGTCCATTCTTTATCCCACAGCAGACATATCAGTCTACCCTCTTTCTAAGTATTTTATTACGCACCACGACACCACTACCATCATTACATTAAAAGGAAACAACATGGTAAATATCCCGGACATTTTCAGTTTTCCATTGCCACAACAGTTTGCTTATCAGGCTACGTTCCCCGGAATAAACCAGGACAATCCCGGACGAATAGTCACCCTACAAGGATTACGTATCCGGATACATATCACAAATTCGTCTATGGGTATCCACGAAAATTCTAGGAAGTACTGTGTCGAATGAAAAATTGTATTGTCGTTTACTGGAAAGGAACGCTGACTCCAGGACTGAGATCCATTACAGATTATTAAATAGTGGAATCCCTTAGAGAGATAAATCATTTACCACGTATAAAAATACTGACACTTTTACTCTTTTTACTTGTTGTTTTTAATGCTATTAAAGCTCAATGTAAATTTAAATTTGAAAAAATGCGCATTCATGACCCCGCCGCTGAACGGGGACTTGAACCACCGGACCTCCCGATATCGCGTCGGTTGCTCTAACCTCTGAGCTATCCAGGCAATTAATCATCAATGCGAACTTTCCATCACCTTTTGCCCGTTAGCCACGGGTGGCGCCACCACCGGTAGTGATCAAACACTATCGGTCCGCAAACATTTTTACTCTTTTTTATGCAATTCTGTTGAAAACACAACTAAAGTACAGAAATAATATACACAGTTTTGTGCAGTTTTTTTTAATACAAATCAATATTGGTTTCAGGAAAGGTATAACCGAAACTCGAAAGCACGCTCGAACCGCTTTATTACTTAGGGAGTAGAGCTTCTTTATCTTTAAGCATCGATTTCATGGGGCAAGCAGTAAGTGATTACGTACGTCACACCTCTTAAAAGAACTATCGCTTCCCACGCTTTCGAGCTGGATAATTGAAAAAACATTTTTTTTTTTGTATAAAGCATAGTCGCTTCCAGCGTCTGTCTGTATGCATAAATCTTTAAAACTATGGATTTTGATGGTTTTTTTAATAGATAGAGGGATTCAAGTGGAAGGTTATTATGTATAATAGTGGGTACTAGTTTAACAAGAAAAAGAACACACATACTTACTTATAAACTTCAAGTAAAAAAGCTTATAAACAAAACCCCCGAATTCCACGCAATCGTAAAAAATAAAATAATCCAGAATCGAACTCACGGTCCTTCAGCGAGTTGCCGGCGTGCAGCGTCTCGTTCCTCTGGCGGTAGAAGTGCCTCAGCCGGGACGTGAACGCGCGGTCCTCCGCCGTCTCCGCAGGCTTCTCGTCCTCGGATGAGGAACTGCGCTTGTCACCCCCATTGCGGAGGGAGAGGCGGCGGGGGGTCTGAGGGAAGGTAAGACATGATTAAATAAGGTTTGGGCAGGTGTCAAAGCTAATAAAAGTTAAGGGGTGAGAGCCATCCGCTCCCCCGCAAGCCCGGTGATGATGACAAGGCTCCTCCAAGCCATCATCGTTAGTCAGTTAGGAAAAAAAAAAAAATAAAAGCTAATAAAAGTTTTCTCTTATGTACTGTTCTATTCTAAAAGTGGTCAGGTCATATTAGGGGATGTGTGTGATAATCTTGTGAAACACAGAGGACAGAGTGTCTGTGTCCGAGTTTTGGGTTGCTTAGATACTGTGTGTCCGAGACTCTATGTCCAAGTGACAATATAGTCAAAGTCAAAATTTCTTTATTTATATAGGCATTTACACGCACTTATAAATAGTCATTATATTACATAATAAGTAAAAGATAAGTGATTCTACCACCGGTTCGGAAAGCTGATTCTACCGAGAAGACACCGGCAAGAAACTCCATAGTTAGTTAGTAGTTCGTATATTCGATCATCGCTGTGTCCTGTTGTTTATATGGGACCAAGCGTCGGTGTGTGTGACACACCTCATACGAGGGCATGTCTCTGCATTGTCTTTGCTTTTGATAATTTACAGCGGGCCCTTGCGTATCGGTGTCCATGTGTCTAAGTGTGTGTCCTCAATGTCCATGTGTCCGTGTGTCTATACTCACAGCAGGCTCGGGCTCGTCTTCCTTCAGCTTCGGCAACAGGTGTGTGTATCTGAGTGTCTGTACCTATTATGTTCTACGTGTCTTAGTCACAGTCTCCACTCATGGCTGGCTGGTGCGGCCCATGTGTCTATGTGTGCAAATATCGACCTGGAAGTCCTTGAACAGACTTCGTACCCAGGTTGGTGGAAGCTAGTAAAACATACTTATACTTAGATATTCACGCTGTGTCCTACCTGAGCGTAATTGTGTCCGAACACCGGAGTGGCCCAGTGTCTACGTGTCTCTGTTTCTGCAGACTGGTATTTAATTCTATCTGTGTCTGTGATTATGTGCACCTAACGTCTGTGTTTAAGCATCTTTGTCCGAGTGTGTGTGACCAAATTGCTATATGTCCGAGCATCTGCTACCTTAAGTACTTTCGTGTCCAATTGCCAGTGTGTCCAAATTGCTATATGTCCGAGCATCTTCTACCTTAAGTACTTTTCTGTCCAATTACCAGTGAACCCAAGTACATCTATACGTGTCCTCGTGTCTACGTGTCCGTGTGTCTAGGGCAGGCCCGTGCTCCACCACTAGGGACGTATATGGGCTGATGATGATGATGATACTCACAGCGGGCTCGGGCTCGTCCTCGGGCTCGGGGGAGGGCGAGGGGGAGGGGGACCCGGCGCGCGGAGCCCGGCGGCGGCGTCCCCGCCCGCGGCCCTTCAGCTTCGGCGCCAGGTGGTTGCAGACGAACTCGTGGCCCTCCAACTCGGGGTATTCGAAGGTGTCCTGTGAATAAGATGTTTTATTCATTAGTATTACTACATACATACATAAAATCACGCCTTTTTCCCAGAGGGGTAGGCAGAGATCACTTCCAAAGATCCACTTTTCACCTCTGTGGGAAACGTGACGTGACGGGTTGTGGACCACGTCGCCGCCATTCTGCCTTGTGCAATGTTTTAACAAGGTCATTGCGTTCCCACGAGTAGCAAGGATATATGACGGGGGAAGGAAAAGAGGAGAAAGGATACTATCGCCTCGGATGATTTGGCCTGAGTCGATAGTAGCTCGAGGAGCCGGGGTCGCTTACCCGTATACCGTTCACCAACCACCGGACAGATAGTTGTGACTGGTATCCCCTGACTGTATTAGTATTACTAACTCTTAAAAAAAAGCGGCATTGGCCGAGTGGTTAAGGTCGTTGCTTGCCGTATGAGAGGTTGCCAGTTCAAACCCGCCACGTACCGCCGCGTTTTTCAAATTTGAAATTCTTAGATAATTCGACGCTTTAACGGTGAAGGAAAACATCGCGAGGAAACCTGCACATCTACGAAGTAATTCTTAGGTAGTGTAGTCAATCAACCCGCACTTGGCCAGCGTGGTCGACTAAGGCCTGATCGCTCTGGTTTAGGGTATGGCCGTGCCCCAGCTGTGGGGACGTATATGAGCTGATGATGATTACTAGTTCAAGGTGCACACACAATCATCTATCTACAGTAAAAAACACAAGACTAAAAATCAATGAAACACACAGACTAAAACTAAACTAAAATTTAAGACTAACCTAAATTTTTACACTATTCCATCAGATATTAGTTCGATTTAATAAATTCCCTCGTAAACTACTCGTAAGTTTAGACTAATGATGACAAGCGCTGCTTCACTTCACTCAATCATCAATTCATAGGTTCAAGTCCATGGTCAAGCCATTATATCACAGGAACTTGACCAAGTTTCACTGCTGGCAGAACCTCGTTTGGTTGACAGAGGAACTAAGCAGTCCCAAACTCAATCACCATTTCCCTTAACCATAGAATACAGAATTGTCAGCAGAAATGGTGGTTCAAAGTGCTCTCAAACTTCTCACCTTACAATACAAGATCCTCGTATTCTTCGTGGGGGCGGCGTACCCTCCGAGTGCGGCCACAAACGAGTCCCTGAGCCAGTCCCCCTGGATACCCTCGAGCCGAGAGACCAGCGCCCGGTAGCGGCAGTAGCGGGGGTACGAGAAGACCACCACCCCCGAGCTTTCGGGGTCCACTGGAAGAAAAAAAAAGTATATAAACATAACCGTTCTAGAAGTAGGCACAATTGAAATTCTATTGTCACAGCCCATATGTGGGTTGTGGGACTGTAAACCTGTTAGTGACTTGTGTGTGCGTGTGTCATGTGTCTCTCTGTGTGTGTATTCTAGTGTCTATGGTCCCAGCGTCTTTGGGTCCAAGTGTCTATGGCAGAATTCGTGAATCTCTCAGTCCTTTTGGTGAGAGTGTCTTAAGTGACCGATTGCCTAAGTGGCTATATGTGGCAGCGGTTTAAGGGTCTATGGATCTGGGTGTCTTGAGGGTCTATGGGTCTAAGTGTCTTTTGGTCCAAGTGTCTATGGCGGAATCCGTGATTCTCTCTCTTCATTTGGTAAGTGTCTTTAGTGACTCATTGCCTAAGTGGATATATGTAATTAAGTGTCTTTGTGTCTATTATAGCCCGTCTGTCTGTTTTTGTGTGTCCAAGTGTTTGTATCTAGTAGTAATAGCCCATCCGTCTTAACCACCGAAACGTAAAAAATTTCGAGGACCTCGTATCGTACGAAGGAAAATAAAAATAATCTTTATTTGAAACCAAAACTTAGATTAGTAGTCGTGTGTACGTGACAGTATTCGTGTCAAATTGTCGATGTGTCCAAGTATCTATAAGTGCATTTTAAGAGTCTGTGTGTCAGAGTATCTGTGTGTGTCCAATCATCTATGTGCCCGAGTGTGTCCAAACATCTATGTGTCCGAGTGTCTATACGAGTCTACTTATGGACCTACCGATGGCATTCTTCTCGTGCTCCACGTCGGTGAAGTCCAGCCGCGTGTGGTGCAGGGGCGTGGTGGTGGTCTTGTCGGCGGGGGGGGCGCAGGCGCCGCGCCACACCGCGCGGAGCCCCCACCGCCACCCTTCGCCGTTGCATATCCAGCTGAGCAGGTCCTCCGCGCGGAGGACCACCTTGTCGTTTATGGCTAGCACTTCGTCCTGAAAGAGGAATGGATATTGAATATTAAAACTATTTCTTTACGGATCCAACTCGCGTGTATTGTTATTCTAAACTTGTTATTTAGAGACCGGACGTTTCGACCTCTTTACAGCGCTCGTGGTCACGGGCAAGACTAAAGATGACAGTTGTCTTCATAAGTAAGTTTAACCACTACCGCCATTTGGTGAGATATTTCGGTTAAAATTAATAAATTTAGTTTTATATAATCTGTGATGTATGTGATGTGGTGAAATATATTTATATATAGTTATTTAAATCTGTAGTGTTCGCGCAAATAATAGACAATACTATTGAATATTAATTTGTTTCTTGTGATACGTCTTACATCCGACTTTTTGTACGGCCGATTTTTCATTCGATGGTTTTGTACGATATATTTGACTTACTAAGTGGTGTACCTAGATTATTTATAACCAACTCAAAAAAAAGAGGTTCAATTCATCAACATATTTATTAAACCTAATATTTACCTATATTAGCTAGTTTTTGAGAAAAAATATTTCACGTAATAGGACTCTAGCGCAGTCGGTTAAAAAGTACATAAATATCCTTTTTCGTAAAAGCTCTATTTTTTAATCGGTTGAGTAGTTTGCGAATGAGCATATTAATATAATTAATTGTGTAACACAATTTTACTTTCACATAAGGTATCAGAGTATACAAGTAGAACGGTCGTATTTTTGTCGTCGTTTTAATATACCTAGTCAATTTACTTTCGTCATCATAATCATCAGCCCATATACGTCCCCCACTGCTGGGGCACGGCCTACCTTAGGGCGATACATATCGATTTTGATTTACTTTAGATTTAAAAAAAAACCTTCTTCAATCATACATTTTGAAGTAAAATCCTTACTAATATTATAAATCAGACTGCCTCGTTGGTCCATTGGTAGCAAGCGCTGCGTTTGGACCGAGAGGTCCCCGGTTCGAATCCGGGGTCGGGCAAAATTTGTGTGAGTTTTTCTGTAATGAAATTACTCAGCCCGGAGTTAGGAAGTTGGCGGTTGAACGCCCGTGCCTCGGAAAGCACGTTAAGCCGGTGGTCCTGCGCCCGATCTCTCATCGGTCATGTCGGACCGCCGTCTCACCGAATTATGAGAGTAAGGGAATAGAGAGTGCACTTGTGTTTGCGCGCACACTTGTGCACTATAATAAGTCCTGCGCACTTGGCTGATCTCAATTGAGATCGGCCGCCATGGCTGAAATCGGTCGGACGCCTTATTATTAATTATTAATATTATAAATGCAAAAGTAACTCTGTCTGTCTGTCTGTTACGCTTTCACGCATAGAGTACTGAACCGACTTAAATGAAATTTGGTACAGATATAGCCCAGAGCCTGAGAAAGAACATAGGCTACTTTTAAACCGACTGCGCTATAAAGAAGTAATGTTTTATCCGGTAAACGTCTCTACGCGGACGAAGTCGCGGGCGGAAAGCTAGTACTTATTGAATAATCCTTTTAGAATTCAACCGATAGATAAATAATTTATCTCTTCTGTTAATAAATCCCTTATATTTAGTATCCCAGTGTAGACTCACAATATTATCTGTGACACTAGTATACTAAACAGTCTTCCGTACAGTATATTACAATAATAACTAGGTACTTTTGTCCCGTAAACTGGTTTTCCTAAAATCCAAACCATAGCCAATATTATTGAACTGGGGTAGGGGGCGGTGGGCGCCAGAGACAAACTGAGGAATAAAGATAATTCATCTTTTTAACCGACTTCAAAAAAAGGAGGAGGTTCTCAATTCGTCTGTATGTATAATATTTTTCTTTTTTTTTTTATGTATGTTCACCGATATTTTCGTCAATTATAGACGGATTTCAAAAATTTTTTTTTGGTTGCGTAGAGTTCACTTCCGAGGTGGTCCCATTTTCACCAGTCTCGGATCTGATGATGGGATCCAGGAGAAATCGAGGGCAACCTTCAAATTTTATAGGGACATGTACCGCGTTTTGCATATTATCTGAAGTCATATTGGCATTTGCTTCTGGCTATCATAATTTTATGATGCTGAGCTGATGATGGAAGGTCAACTCCTTAATAGTTATGAGTAAAAGAATAATTATTTCAATACTGTATACATATTAAGACTACTAGTTATAATATCAGTAGCATTACAGGTGAGCTAAACTATTAGGTTGACCAGTCTAGGATCTGATGATGGGATCCAGGAGAAATCGAGGGCAACCCTCAAATTTTATAGGCACATGTACCGCGTTTTACATATTTTCTGAAGTTATATTGGCATTTGCTTCTGGCAATCATAATGTTATGATGCTGAGCTGATGATGGAAAGTCAACTCCTTAATAATTGGGAGTAAAGGGATAATTCTTTCAAATCTGTGTACATAGTGATACTACTAGTTATAATATCAGTAGAATTATAGGTGAGCTGAACTAATAGGGTGTAAAAAAATGTTACACTAAAAAGGACGAAAAAAAATTGTAAACAAAAAAAAAAACCGCCTTCAAAAACCCGACTCACTAAAAATTACAAAATAATATAATACGAACATTAATCTGGGTATGAATTTGATATGTTGTTGAAGGCGGTGCCACTTAAATTTTTGAGGAAAACTGCATGAAATACAAACGGCACCGCCTTCAACAACATATCAAATTCATACCCAGATTAATGTTCGTATTATATTATTTTGTAATTTTTAGTGAGTCGGGTTTTTGAAGGCGTTTTTTTTTTGTTTACAATTTTTTATGAGGTATAAAAGATAAATTATCTTTGTTCCTGATTGATCCAAATGAGGATTTACTATCCATTATAATGGTTAAAAGCTAACTTTCTATTTAAATAAATATTACGCAACCTCACATCTATTTGATCCCGTGGTAAGCAGCTTAAGCACTTGTGTTACAGATATCAGAACCAACTGTAGTTAAACAAACTGAAATATATTTAATAACACACCCAGACACGGAACAAACACCACACAACAATATTTGTCTCGAGCGGGAATCGAACCTACAACTCGTGGAACCGAAGCCAGGGTCACAACAATAGGCTAGACGACTAAAAAAATCATAATTTAAATATATTGTACTCGTATTTTTTATTTTGTTTCGCAAACAAGAAATTATGAAGATATATTATGTAGTGCTTACAAGTTTCTGATGACGTCACGATATGGTAATTTTTTTGCCTAACCGTGACGTCACAAGTCCACACTCCAGAAGTTTGATAAGCTATAATTTTGCCATTTTTCAATCGAAATCGAAAATTGAAAAACCAAAAGACAAGTGTCCCATATTTTTAAACGACTTCAAAAAAAGGAGGAGGTTCTCAATTCGTCTGTATGTATAATTTTTTTTTTTTTTTTTTATGTATGTTCACCGATATTTTCGTCAATTATAGACGGATTTCAAAAATTTTTTTTTGTTTGGATACAGTTCACTTCCGAGGTGGTCCCATTTTCACCAGTCCCGGATCTGATGATGGGATCCAGGAGAAATCGAGGGCAACCCTCAAATTTTATAGGGACATGTACCGCGTTTTGCATATTTTCTGAAGTTATATTGGCATTTGTTTCTGGAAATCATAATCTTATGAGGCTGAGCTGATGATGGAAGGTCAACTCCTTAATACTTAGGAGTAAAAGGATAATTCTTTCAATACTGTATACATATTAAGACTACTAGTTATAATATCAGTAGCATTATAGGTGAGCTGAACTAATAGGGTGACCAGTCTAGGATCTGATGATGGGATCCAGGAGAAATCGAGGGCAACCCTCAAATTTTATAGGCACATGTACCGCGTTTTATATATTTTCTGAAGTGATATTGGCATTGCTTCTTGCAATCATAATGTTATGATGCTGAGCTGATGATGGAAGGTCAACTCCTTAATTGTTTGGAGTAAAAGGATAATTCTTTCAATACTGTATACATATTAAGACTACTAGTTATAATATCAGTAGTATTACAGGTGAGCTGAACTAATAGGGTAACAAAAGATTTAACACTAAAAAGTATTAAAAAAATTGTAAACAAAAAAACCGCCTTCAAAAACCCGACTCACTAAAAATTACAAAATAATATAATACGAACATTTATAATCATCTGGGTATGAATTTTATATGTTTTTGAAGGCGGTGCCAATCAAAATTTTGAGGAAAAAGAAGCACTCTGTGCTTGTCTGTTTGAAATATAAACGGCACCGCCTTCAACAACATATAAAATTCATACCCAGATGATTATAAATGTTCGTATTATATTATTTTGTAATTTTTAGTGAGTCGGGTTTTTGAAGGCGGTTTTTTTTTTGTTTACAATTTTTTGTATAAACTAACTTACGGACTAAGTAGGATTATAAAACTTTTTACCCAGTCGTCACGCCAATTGTTCCACCGAGCCAGTCCAAGATACCAAATAAGTAAGTATTATTTCTTTCTTAGCCGTCTAAACTTGCCAAATACGACCCCTGAGTCCATCCCTGGCGGCTCCCAAAGGTGGGCGGTGGGTGGGGGGTTAAAATTGCTTTCAAATATGTAACCAATCCGGGGGATTATTCTGGCGAAACGATATCGAAACTATAACGATTAGACAAAGAAACTCCAAGCACATTATAATACTTTATGTGCTTCGGAAAGCGCGTTAACCTGGTGATCCTAAACCTGAACTATTTTTAACCGACTGCAAAAAAGGTGGTTTCAAGTAGACTGTATTTTTTAACAAGCGACTCTGCATCTTTATTAATTTTACTTTATTATATCGTTTTATTTTACTATTTAAGTGTTTCGTGTGACGAAATATATTAGGGGTGAGAGCCATCCGCTCCCCCGACTAGTCCGATGATGATGACGAGGCTACTGCAAGCCATCATCGTAGGTATGTCACATACGAAAAAAAAAGGAAATATTTTACTGGTTTATGTGTATTAGATATTATTGTAATGAGGTTGTAAGGTTATTTACATTTTCAAAAGTATAAATTTTCAATCACTAAAAACACTGATGATGTACAAAAATTATATGCGTTCATATATGAGGAAGGATTAGAATATAATGTATATATTAAACTATAAAAATGGTAGCATTGATAATTATTCTATTAAGCTATAAATATTCATAGCTTGAAAATGTTTTACCTGTTATACGTATAGATAGGTAGGTAATCAGTGCTTATTAATATTTCAGCAATTCTACGAACAGTAGGACAAAATAACTCGTAATCAACTAATATTATAAAGGTGAAGAGTTTATTTCTATGTTTGTTTGAACGCGCTTATATCAGCAGGAACCACTGGTTCGGATTGAAAATTTAAGAGGAAGGTTTTTATGAATAATACATATTATACCCGAATGAAGCGAGGGCGGGTCACTAGTATCCTTACTAATATTATAAATGCGAAAGTAACTCTGTCTGTCTGTCTGTCTGTTACGCTTTCACGCATAGAGTACTGATCCGATTTAAACGAAATTTGGTGCAGATATAGTCCAGAGCCTAGGAAAGGATATAGGCTACTTTTTAACCGACTGCGCTATAAAGAAGTAATGTTTTACCCGTTAAACGTCTCTACGCGGACGAAGTCGCGGGCGGAAAGCTAGTATACTATAATATCAAAAACAGTGATATCAAAACTAAAGATTAAGTGAAAATATCACTACATGCAGTATAAAGATATATGTGAACAATTAAATTTAACATAACATACAATTGTGTGTGTGTGACCGATGTATGAGTGTGTGAGTACTCAGAACAAGGTGAACTCAATACAGGATGTCCTAAGATATACTGCCGGATACTGTTGCTGTATTTAATATTTGATTTCTACTTTAGACGGTCAAGAAGGCTCTAAAATCTCTACTAGCTTACTAATTGATATAATTTTATGTGGTATGATGATATATGCTAGAGACATTATAGACACTGCAATAAATAATTAAGTACAAGCGCAATAAATCGCCCCATATATTTTATTGTATAAAGTAATGTTTCATTTTACTAACCTACTGGGGGACAAACAATAAATCACTTTATAAGATGGTTTTTCACCCGGACAACCATAAAAAATCAAGCATAATAGTGATTTTTTAAAAATTATTTACTGGTTTATTTGCTCAATAACATACGAAATGCTACATATGTCAAAACCAAAGAATTTTATTTAGAACTGCGATTTATTGGTCAGGGACACAACATAAAACAGACATGACAAATGTTGATCGACCCATATAATGTATTTAATAATTAAAAAGTGGTGTGCCAGGACCGTAGCACATGGCAGGAAGTGATCTCTGCCTACCGCTCTGGGAAAAAGGCGTGATATTATGTATGTATGTATATATAATTATATCTATGTATGTATAATTAAAAATATTGGGTAGTAAAAAGAGCATCAGAGAAAATAAATAATTATTTATACGAATCTATCAATAATATAAAAAAAATACCATCGCGCGAAAACGCCTGAACCGATTTTACTGATTTCTTGTAAATTTTTATTATTATCAAAACACAAAAGGAAGGCCATGTTTACTATTTTGTTAATATTTTATCGCATCCCATATATTCGATATGAGGTTAACCTATAGGTTCTATTATGTCAACCTCATTATGTGACCTCAAGCAGTTTACAGTACAGCCGCGGCGTGAGGTCAACCTGGACATAGGATACATATTAAAAAAAAAAACAAAAAAAACATGGCACAAAACAATCCCCGCTCATAGAGGAAAAAGAAAAAATGCAAATGGCCGATTTCGACTTTTGAATTTGGAATTTGTTTATTTTTCTCGTCAGCTGCGATGACGTCGCCAAGATGGCCGCCGGAGCAGCCTGTACCGTGACATGTGACACACACACACGTATGCGAATTGATAGCGAGTCGGATCTATGCAGTGCAACGCCCCTGGGCTAGGTTTGGGACACAGTGGGCGCGTGGAGGAGTTAATATTAAATTGTGTAACTTAAACTATGATTGTTACACACATTGGATTTCTAATAATAAATACGTTAGTATTTACAAAATTACTGTTTATACAAGCATACTAGCTTTGCCAGCGACTTCGTCCGCTTTTCCCCACATTCACACAATTCCTACCGTTTCTTTGCTCCTATTGGTCGCAGTGTGATAATATAAGGCCTAAGCTTTAGGCTTTAGGGCCCTTAAGCCTTCCTCGATTAATGGTCTAACGGTTAGACTCTAACCAATACACAAATATTTTTTCAATATGAACCAGTAGTTCCTGAGATTAATCTTCAGCTTTATAATACCAGTATAGATTTGTGTATGCCACTGATGTTTCTGATATCGGAAACACAAATGCTTAAACCACTTACTTCTGAATCGGAACAAATAATGTGATGTTGTGTGATATTTATTATTAATTTTATATCAGACAAAACATCGGGAACACCGATCAATAGTAGTAGTTTACGCTTTTGTTATCAGTAACAACTGTGTTATATACTTTAATATAAAAAACTTCATATAATAAGTGATTAAGGACGTTGCTTTCCATGCGAAAGGTCGCCAGTTCAAATCCCGCCACGTACCACTGTGTTTTACATTTGAAATTCATATGTACGATTATTCCACGCTTTAACGGTAAAGGAAAACATCGTGTGGAAACCTGAAAACCTACGAAGAAATTCCAAGGTTGTGTAATCGACCAACCCGCACTTGGTCAGTGTGGTTGACTAAGGCCTTATCGCCCTAGGATAGATCAGTGCACCAGCAGTAGGTACATATTATATGGGCATGTACATGATGATCGTGATAAAAATAATACACCCAGATACAGCTACAAATGTTCATCACACAAATATAAATGCCGGTTGGGAATGGGTACAATATAAAAAAGCGTTTTTAGTCATAAAATATGACATATATGTTTTTATACCAGTGTTACGGATATGAATGAGAGCAATATTATAATTTAAATAATAATGCACCAATCAATAAAAAATACGACTTCACTGTCATATCCATCTGTACTGTACCAAAATATGTTTATAGCAGAAATAATGCTCTGAAGAGCTATTCCAGCTAGTCCCTCCCTCCCCTTTCCACTCCCGAACGACACGTGCTGGACAGCGCTGCCATCCACATACAATGCAGGCGCTGGTGGCTCGGACAAAGAGGTTTAGCTCCTCATTTCTGCCCCGTGCCATTAAGGCATGGAATGCCCTTCCAGCTCATGTTTTCCCTCCCTCCTATGATCCCGGGCTCTTCAGGCGGGGCGTGAAACGGCATTTAAGCAGGCCTTCAGGGTGAGTGCGACAGGCTCAATACGATCTATTGTGCCTGTCGACCTCATATTTGGATCTCACTACCGCTTACCATCAGGTGGAGTGAGGTCATCTTGTTAGCCTTTTTATAAAAAAAAAAAAAAAAAAAAATAGCTTCATTAGTCGACTTGTTCGCGGTACTAGTTACGAGGAAAACCTAACGATATTATCATTAGGTAATGAACCGTAATAGATAAACATGTAATTTGTCTTTATTACAAGTACACATTCACCTAGATATTTTATTAACTGACATTATCTGAATTTATTGCTCATTTTATATCGTTATGGAATCTGTGATATCAAAGATATACTTTTTTCTTAACCCTGTTTTTTTTAGTAAATTATCTATGATTATGAACGATTTTAAATTGTCTAGCTCGATGGTGCATAGAGTAGTGACTATGAGTGAGTATTTGGTTCAATCCCCAGAATATATGAGCATAATTTGTATTTGTTTCTTGTCTGGGTGTATATTTATCTTCTTCTTATATTTGTGTAAACCTAAACAACATAGCTAAGAATCAGAACAAGATACTAGATTTGTGTAATATTTAAATTGTTAATTTATTTGTTTATGGAATTATATGTATATTTTCAACTGTAAAAATAATCATACGTGATTTGTTTATCGCCAAGCTGACAATAAAGCGTCTCGTTACAATTTCAAATAAATTTATATTCATTTACCTGACATCACATCATTTTAAATTAGTACTACTACGTTACTCAATTAAAAACATTTGTTTACCTAAAATATTTTATACTTGACCGTAAATAATTTAAAGCAATTATATAATTTGTACCAAATAAACGATTACTATTGTATCAGTCCACACAGTAATATTTTTAACTATTTAACCAATAACTATCAATGCTCTAATACAATTACCTAAATTTAATAACTTTTCAAAGGATATAGGACAACAAAATCTTTAAACTGTATCCCTTACTAAATAAATAACTATCAAAGCATCAATTTAGTTTCCTAGATTTGATTACCTGATTCAATCAACTAATACAGAAAATAGTAGAAACAGGACAACAAAATATTAAAAATATCATCATAATTATTACTAACAAAGCATTACTTCAGATTCGCCTATGCGCCCGGTGTGCCCCGGGCCGCGACGGCATAAATTCCCAATAACACGAAATGGCGGAGGGGGGAGGGGGGCGCAGGGCCGTATCTAGGGACAACGCTTTATTATTATTATTACCTACTTATTTGCGTTTACAGGTGATTCTTTGATTTGAAATGCGACTTGTCTAGTGATTTTTTTGTAACTTCATACTTGTTATTAAAAGTAAATATTACGCTAAGATTAATGCGTATAATTAGTATAAAACTGTCATAGCACTGAGTATGTCCGGAATATTTACTATGATGTTTTATTTGCGTGTTATTGAACTGTAATCATGGCGCTTGTAACTTGTGCAATGCAGTGCCGAAATATCGGGAGCTCTTTAAAGTAAAAAAAAATATCTGGGACGTTTCCATACACTACCATCAAATGCCAAACTAAGCACAGCTTGTACTATGGGCCTCAAAGACTAATATACATACACACAGGGTCACTAAAGCACCGAGCCAGTCAATTGTCAATATGTGATTGCACTATCGTCAAATTATCATTTGCATCTTAATCAAGCTGTATTCATACTTTCCAGCAAAAAAATATCTCAACCTATAAAAATCCACTATTTATCATAAGACCAGTCACAGCTTAAGTTACCATTCATTTAATTAAAACATCACATATAAATCAAAATAAAATAAAGCCGTTTTTTCTTTATTGTCACGACCTACCAGGGTTCATGTTACTAGATTTTAAGTCCCCTAGCTTAAGCATCGTCATAGGTGCAACTTATAAATAAATAAATAGATATTAATTACCTTATACGTAAGTACATATTTGATATGGTATACAAATTGTACAATTTATGTATTAGGCCAAATAGTTAATGACATACAAATAATATTGGCCTAAACAGTCCGCCCAATGCGGCCCTGACTAACAGTGAAAGATGAGAGTCGTTGCGGGTGGACCGAGCGGTCTTGATACAACCACTTATATAACAATTATTATTATTTATTTATTATTGTATCCAAATTAAGGAGATAAATAAATCCTTATCCTTACTTATATTGTAAATGCGAAGTAACTCTGTCTGTTACGCAATCACGCATAGAGTACTGAACCGTTTAAAATGAAATTTGGTACAGATATAGTCCAGAGCCTGAGAAAGAATAATTTTACCCGTTAAACGTCTCTACGCGGACGGAAAGCTAGTAATAAATAAATATTACAAAACATCACATACATTACTGATAACGAGGTAAGTATGTAGCTTAAGCATTTGTGTCACGGATATCAGTCAGAATCAACAGTGGATACACATATATAATTAAATATATTGAATAACATACCCAGACACGGAACAAACACCGATGTTCGTCACACAAATATTTGTCATGGGTGGGAATCGAACCCACGACTCTTGGAAACGTAGGTAGTGAACCTGGGCCACTAACCACTGTTCCACCGAGCTAGTCAATTATTTTATAGTTTTACGATGGTTTCCGTGGAGAAGAGAGTTACTATTAATGTGTGCACTATTCGCTACCCTAACATAAATGATGAATGACTAGATGGATCTGTGGCTAGTGACCGTGGCTAAAGTTCCAAGAGTCGTAGGTTCGATTCCCACCCGGGACAAACTTTTAGAGATGAAAATCTGTGTTTGTTGCTCGAATCCAGGCGTATTGATTATGTATTTATATATGTCTAAAATATCTTATCTATCTTTGTATGAATATCAGTCCCTGACACCCATAGTACATACAAGCTCTTCATAGTTTGGGGTTAGATGCCAAATATTTATAATTAAAGTTATCAAATCGATATCGATTGACATTTATTTTTCGGGTATTTTACTGTGATTGACATTTATTTTATTGATTTTCGCGGGTATTTCGTAGAAGTTGTTATTAAAATAAGAGTGTTTATGGGTCTACACGCGATATTAGGAGTAGCAAATTACATAGCTACTTACTGCCCGACGTTTCGACTTGGTTACACCAATCGTGGTCGCGAGCGAACTGTTGTTAAGTTGTTATTATTTTGGACACAATTTGCTAGATTAACAGGAAATGACCCAAATCGATCATAAATAATTTCTCCTAGTCATTACTTCAGATATAATTATCCATATTATATTTACATTGATACGATAGTAGATAAATATTCAAGCCTTTTTGACTTAACCTCATACTTATATTTTGTATCACACCTGTCAACATTTCAATGTACGTACTGAAGCTGTCAAATATGCCAATTTTGTGTGCATCAAACAAAATAACCGGATACAGTAATAAATAAACACATTTTAAAGTAATTAAAAATATAACAAGTATCAAAACTCATCCAGCGGCGTATACGACGGTTCACAAAGTTTTCGAGCGGCCCAAAGCCAAACCGACCTAAGTGAGAAATTTGACGTAACACAACAAAATGGACTTTAAACTACTAGATATAAGGTTCAAATCGCCAGAGTTGTTTGTCCAACTTATTAATTCACGTAGCTTATATACAATTTGGAGATTAGGAAATGGTGTTTTTTTTTGTTTTTTTTTATTCACCGGCCAGTTCGTATTTGACTATTCTATATTGCAGTTTTTTTTTAAAAAGTAAATATTATCGGTCAAGTGTGAGTCGGGGTTGTGGACTAAGAGTTCTGTATAAGTTTGTACAGGGTAGTGGACTACGGTTCAAGACATATTTTTCGTATGTTGTAAGACTATATTCGCCAATAAAATGTTTTAAAAAGTGGTTTTGAATACATAGTTATGTTTGTCTGTATAGCATGTTTTTGATTGCATTAAAGCTTTTAGGTGGAAATGCTATTAATATCGACTTGATACTACGTTGCGTTGACGAAAAAGGGCTTTTTGCATGTTGGAAAAAAATTATATTGCATGTTGGAGTACGACTTCATAATCCAACGTTCATTTTAAATGAAAAGTCATCATAAGCCCATATTCGTCCCCACTGCTGGGGCATGGGCCTACCCTGAACTAGGGCGATAAGGCCTTATTCAACCACTCTGGACAAGTGGGTGGGTCTTGGTCGACTACACAACCTAAGAATTTCTTCATAGGTGTGCAAGTTTCCTCACAATGTTTTCCTTCACCGTTAAAGCGTCAAATCTATACATAGTATAAAATGAAGTTGCGAAGGGCGCCAAAATGTGTTTGTTACCTAGGATCTCAAAAAGTAGGTACTATATCAATAGCTATGCGGTTTTCAATAATGGAAAGAAGACATTCCAGGGATTCTATAGGTGTATAATTTAGGTTTACCTACTTAAGAAATTATTAGAGTAATCGTAACAGTTATCAGACGGACGGAAGAAAAACGAGCGTTTTGGAGGCTTGCATTGCGTGCGCTGCTGAAATAACTCAAAATACAGAATAACAATGTATGGGGGAATTATTCTTCTCAAAAAGTTCTATAAAAAAGTCTGCAATAGCATATGTCTATCCTTTAAGGTTTAGCCACAATAACGATTTTATTGGTGTTCAAGTTTAATTTACGAAATATCTTATTTTTCAATTACTCGATGTAAAATCGAATATTTAATTGCCGGGAAAAACCTAAAAACAGCCCTTTTCTTTTTCCTATTTTTTTGACAGGACGAAGTCTGTCGGGTCAACTAGTAATCGTACATATAACTTTCAAATTTGAAAAACATAGTGGTAAGTAGCGGGGTTTCAACTGGCGACCTCTCGCATGGCAAGTGACCACTCGGCCATCGACGCTTAATAGTCGAAAAGTAGTCCTTCGAAAAGTGAAGTACTTTTGAGAAACTTCAAACTGTACAATACACAAAATACTTTATGAGGATGTTTATTTACTTTAAATAATGAACATGGCTACGATCGATTTTTTTAAAATAGTTATTTTACTAATAAAAAAAATACCGAACCGCGATTCGAACCCTGACCATCTTTTGTACGTCCACCAATAGACTTTCTTAGATTTGATAACATAGTTACATACAGGTCAACTAATAAGCATATTAAAAAATAAAGAGTTATATTTGGTACCCACAATTACACACCATTTACAAGAACCCACTACCCATCTGGTACCAAACCACCGCTCTCAGACGGATGCTCGAATGTCATATTAAACCGGGTTTATCGATCAGGTACTAACAATAGAACCGATGAGCGGTTGCCGCAGTTTACGAGCGGAGGCGGAGCGGAGCGAGCGATGTGGGGAGCGAAGCGAGCGAAAGATAATAATATAAGGCGTCCGACCGATTTCAGCCATGGCGGCCGATCTCAATTGAGATCAGCCAAGTGCGCAGGACATATTATAGTGCACAAGTGTGCGCGCAAACACAAGTGCACTCTCTATTCCCTTACTCTCATAATTCGGTGAGACGGCAATCCGACATGACCGATCGAATCGGGCGCAGGACCACCGGCTTAACGTGCTTTCCGAGGCACGGGCGTTTAACCGCCAACTTCCTAACTCCGGGTTGAGTAATTTCATTACAGAAAAACTCACACTTTTGCCCGACCCCGGTCTCGAACCGGGGACCCCTCAGTCCAACGAGGCAGTTAAAGAGCGAAAGATAATGACGTCACAAAATATGTATATGGAAGCTATATTAATATTATACAGCTGAAGAGTTTGTTTGAACGCGCTAATCTCAGGAACTACTGGTTCAAATTGAAAAAGTAATTTTGTGTTGGATAGACCATAACAGTTGCCAACACAGGTGCACTCTCTCTTCCCTCTCATAGTTAATTGAGATTTCACGTTAATATCCTGCGATAGTGCACCTGTTTGCACACCTTTGTGCACTACAATATATCCTATGCTATGACTGAATTCGATCGTTAAAAATCTTTAGGAGTGATCCTAAAAGGGAAGATCTTCCGCCGAGCTAGGTGATCGTGTTCGGGGACCATGGTCCAATTACCATTTTGGTTTTTGCTCTGTATATACTGAGTGTATAATTTTAAACTGTCATGGTTACACACATTAGAAAACTGAAAGTGTCCGGGATATTTACCATGTTGTTTTGTTTTAATGGGCTCCCGATATTATGAGATATTATATATGAGCTCGGTCTACCCTCCTTCTAAGTCTTTTATTACGTACGACACCACTACCCTCGTTCTTAGAAGGAGGGTAGACCGATATGTCTGCCCTTAGAACTACCGTCATTCTCGCAGTCCTACAGTTCACCCGTGATCATGGCGCTTGCAACAGTGCCGAAATATCGGGAGCTCATTAAAACAATACAACATGGTAAATATCCCGGATAATTTCAGTTTTCTAATATACTGAGTGGCCCGAATAACTTTAAAGTGTGATGTAGGATTCATACTTTAGGCACACTCTTTTGGAGATGGTGTGTAAGCGCCATCTGTTGGTAGTATTGCGAAGTTCTTAATCGGATGTCGCCACAAATTTACCCCTATTTGAGTTAAATCTTAAATTTTATTTTCCTTTAAGTACATTTTGGTGCGAAGATTGTTTAAAGGCAAGTCTTTCAAAAGTGTTACGAATTATTTAGCATGTAATAATTATAATAAGTCGTATTTTATTATTTATTTATTTAATAAAATCTCACCGACAGCACGTCGGTTAAAGAGTAGCCCCTTACTCAGGCTCTAGACTATATCTGTAACAAATTTTATTTCAATCGGTTCAGTACTCGATGCGTGACGGCGTAACATAGTTTCTTTCGCATTTATTATATTAGGAAGAAATTAAGGAATTAGTAAGGATTAATTGAGTATAGGGGCTCAGATCACGGCATTTACTTAAAAATAAAATATGTATTATAAGCTTCAAGTATCAATACCGTCCGGCGCGCTAGAATCCGGGCAATGTTTAATAAATAAGCATTTGGGCTATTTAAATAAAAGTAATCGATAGGTGTTTCACGAGTAAACTGTCGCATGATCAAAATCGAATTGCATTTATTCTTCTCCTTTTCGTGTCTATGAAAAAACCCTTTAAATAAGTTCGGCCCATAATGGAGAATTTTACTGTGTCACGTCTCAATTTCCGTCTCCACCTGATGGTAAGCGGTAGTGAGATCCCATATGTGGATCTCTCTCAGGTCGACAGGCATAGTAGACCATATTAAGTCTGTCGCACTGATGGCAAAACACTTCTATGATCCCGGGCTCTTCAGGCGGGGCGTGAAACGGCATTTAAGCAGGCCTTCAGGGTGAGTGCGACAGGCGCAATATGATCTATTGTGCCTGTCGACCTCATATTTGGATCTCACTACCGCTTACCATCAGGTGGAGTGTGGTCATCTTGTTTGCCTATTATAAAAAAAAAACTTTAAATAAGTTCGGCCCATAATGGATAATGTTACTGAGTCTCAATTTCACATCATGGCACATTATAATATTTCCATTACAGTCTTACAAGATGACCTCACTCCACCTGATGGTAAGCGGTAGTGAGATCCACACATGACGACAGGCACAATAGACCATTTAGTTTGTCGCACTGTTGCATGTGTAGTAATATTTATTTATTTATAGAACTAATCTATACTGATACATAGTTAGTATAGATATAGTTAATGACGTATCATATCCACGAATATTTACTACTCGATTTATATATAGCCGTTACTAATTACCTTGATAACGTTACAGACTTATGCGTAATTAAGATACTAGTGGCTTACAATGGGTTTGCTTGAACTTTGTCTATGAACAGATTTTTAATAACTAGACAATGATTTGTTGACTTAAATAAATATTTCACAACACCACATCTATACTAATATTACAAAGCTGAAGAGTTAATTTTTTTGTTTGTAGCTACTGGTTTGAATTGGAAATGTATTTTTGTGTTGGATAGATTATTTATCGAGGAAGTCTATGTAGCCTACAAGCCTATAGGCTATAACATCGCGCTGCGACCAATAGGAGCAAAGAAACAATGGAAAATGTGTAAAAACCGGCCAAGTGCGAGTCGGGCTCGCGCACAAAGGGTTCCGTAGCAGCAAATATAATTTACAGTTAAATCAACCTATCTCAAAAACTATAAGAGATACTTTGATCAAACCAAAAATCGTTGAAAGAGTTAATTAGCATGCATCACCTCTATTTTTTTTAGAATTTTATACCCCGTAGTTATAAAAATAGAGGGGGGGGGGACATACTTTTTACGACTTTGAGAGCTGATATCTCAAAAACCGTTCACTTTAAGAAAAATGTTTTTTAGAAAACTTTATATCATTTTAAAAGACCTTTCCATTGATACCCCACACGGGTATGTACATCGAAAAAAAAAATTTCATCCCTCAGTTACATGTATGGGGGGCCCCACCCCCAATTCTTTTTTTTACTATTTAGTGTCATATTTTTGTAGCGGTTCATACAACACATATTCCCATCAAATTTCATCACTGTAGTACTTATAGTTTCCGAGTAAATCGGCTGTGACAGACGGACAGACGGACAGACGGACAGACGGACAGACGGACATGACGAAACTATAAGGGTTCCGTTTTTGCCATTTTGGCTACGGAACCCTAAAAAACGGGGGAAAACGCGGACGAAGTCACTAGTACAGCTAGTCAAAAGCTGTTATAATGAAAATTATATTAAAATAAACCCTTAATATAAATTATATAAATATATAAAAAAAATATATAATTATATTTTATTTAATTTAAATATAATTCAAATTAAACCCTTATAGGAACACTTCGCTGTTTGACTTATGTCAAGACCTTTTCCCTAAGATACACGTGGAGGTATTAAGTTAAAATTGATATCAAATACTTGTCTTATCTTAAATCTAGGCAATCCAACGATAAAACCATTTTAAATAACATTGGCAAACATTTTGCATGGGATAAAAAAAATAGAAAGAAAATAATTTATTTGGTATGAACTATTGTTATATTATTTCAATCCGTCTATCTATTAAAAATAACCTCATTAGTTGTTTTAAAGATATAAGCATACACATATACAGAAAGACGCGGGAAGCGACTTTGCTTTATACTATGTAGTAAATAATAAGTAGCTATCAACTTATAGTAGAACAATAAATAAAAAATCTCTCGATCAACTATCTAAACTAAAAATTTATAAACTAATCATCAAAAAAAAAAAAAATTGTGACAAAATAAAAAAAAATCAAATATTATTATTATTATTAAAACTAGTAGATATACATCCTAGTCAATCACGATCGACCGTCTTAAAACGAAAAAAAAAATATTTCTCTCAAAAATAAACAATATAATTAATGAGCGAACTATCATATTGGCAAGTGTCAAGACCGCGCGGGCGAGACGACGCGATGTGCTTACGAAATACGAAACGCTTCTAGAGGGCAACGTGGAAGCTGAAAATTTGAGTTTAAAAACATTAATATCATTATTACATAGAATATTACAAAGTGGAATCCAAAAGAACTCGACGGATACTAGTAATCGACGAGCATGCATGAAGAGGTTGATGGATGTGGATGAAGCGAAAGTGGTGTGCCGGGACCGTAGCACATGGCAGGAAGCGATCTCTGCCTACCCCTCTGGGGAGAGGCGTGATTTTACGTGTGCATGTATGTAACCTAACTATATTATTTTAGGGGTAAACTGCCTCGTTGGTCTATTGGTAGCAAGCGCTGCGTGAGGCCCGAGGTCCCCGTGAATAATTGATATTTAATTAATTTCAACACTATCGACTTTCTTTGAACCCACGACTCTTGAACATTAGGCAAAGCCACTATCCGATACAAACTAAGCTATTAGTAAAAAGTAAAGAAATAAAAAATATAAAGACACTAAGTTAGTCTCCACCTTATAACAAAATAGGTTCGATCAAAATTATACGTATTTTGTGAATAAACGAAATTTGATTTCATTAATCATGTGTTAGAACAAGTTATTATAACCAAACAAATAAACCAAAATCGTTGCGATTAGCAAAAAATCAAATGAAATGTAAATGTTGACGAAAAATTCAGTTGCGCCTTTTTCCACGTGACGCGTCGTAAGTAAAGCAAACGAAGCGGCGAGGGCACAGGGTTGACACAGACAGACAGATTACTTTAAAATATTAGTCTTTTGTTAAAAAAAATAAACACGATTGCTGTACACATCGCCAAAATTTGCTTATTTTATGACAATTTTATCCGTTAATTTATTGATATCGAAATAGTATTGTATAGACACTGGTGACTGACAACGGGAAGCAACTAGCTGAATATATAAATAGTCTTTCTTAAATAATTCTTTGTCTACGACTGATACATTTTTATCTATGTCAAATTTGTGCTCTATGTTCCTTTTGTCTATGTTCTCTTTTACTTGAAATATAACCGTACGTGCACAAAGTGTTTGCGACGTTTTACTTAAAATAATAGTTAAAGTTTAAGGTCGTTGCTTGCCATGCGAGAGGTCGCCAGTTCAAACCCCGCCAGGTACCAATGTGTTTTTCAAATTTGAAATTCATATGTACCATCATTCGACGATTTAACGGTGAAGGAAAACATCGTGAGGAAACCAGCACACCTGAGAAATTTTTCAACGGTGTGTGAAGCCATGTCAGAGGCCTACAGGCGGTTTAAAAACTCTGACACCAGGTTGTTCATCAACCATACGATAAGAAGAAGAATCATGTGATGCTATATAATCATCTTTTATAGGTGTAAATGCCTACATCCCTTTCGATTTTGATAACTTTTGTAAAACATAATATCAATAACAATAATAAAATGGCAGCGAACAGTTTTATTTCATGATCTCTATGGGATAACAAGCTGAACTTGTGTAACAAATTCAATAATTATGTTTAAAACCAATATTAAAATAACGACGATAATTAATAATAAATCTTCAACAGGTTGCAGGTATTTAAACTCATATTATACGTGTTTTATGTTCACGTTTTTTTTTTTTTAGTTTTGTACGTTCGTGGTCAGTAAACTTTTTCTTTCTTTCTTTTCTTTTAAAGCATTTGAGCATTTGCGGGCACCATTTTTGAAAATAATTTTGTTTCTCGTTATTTGTTATTTTAATATTTTTATTGTTTGTGAATTTTGCATACAGATTATGTGTCCCTAAGTATACGATTTTTTATTCTTAACATATTCTCAAATAAAATAAAACAAAACAAATTAATAGCGAAAACTAATAATAATAATAAAAAGTCGCCAACCCTGAGCGCGGGTATGCGCTCGGCCGATATTTTTTCACTCCGCACACAAAAGCCGTGGAGTCGATAGCATAATATGATACTTTTGAAATTTAATCGAAATAATTTAAAACTATGTACATAAAATCCGTAATTTGCTTTATGATTTAGAAGATTATCTGTATTTATTATTTAAGAGCTGTGGATTTTTAATAAACATATAAATAAATAAATAAATAAATTGTAAGGACCCTTGCTCTTGACCACGAGCGCTGTGAAGAACTCAAAACGTCGGGTCTCGCGAGTTAAATCCGTAAAATTAGTTTATTTCAAACTTTATCAAAAATTTGAATTTCGGTCATTTATTTGTTTTATTTTTATTATCTAGTAATTTATTATTGTAATGAAGGTCGCTAGCTAATTTAGAATCATCATCAGCCTATAAGTTGGTGCTAGAAATTAGCATATGTAACTTTTTTATTTATGAACCATGAACGAAACACTTCACGTTAATGTTTTCATTAATAAATATATTACTAGTGACCCGCCCTCGCTTCGCTTTAGGTATAATATACATAAAAACATTCCTCATAAATCCATCTATTTTAAAAAAACGTACAAAAATCCGTTGTGTAGTTTTTAAGATTTCAGCATACATAGGGACAGACAGACGAAGGAAGCGACTTTGCTTTGCTGTTTCTGAGATTTAGCGTGCACAAAAGCACAGACAAACTGCCAAAACAACAAAAAAAACATTGTTTTGGCCTTTAATATTGTTATTCTTTTAAATTAAATGTCCTATAATATTGTTAACCAGCAAAATACAGCTAATTACATTTAAAAATAGATACCTACAGTAAAAGAAAACAAAACACACTATCGACTCCACCCGGCCGTGTCCACAACAGTATCGCTATCTCGCTCGGACTGTCCCCCCCCCCTCCCCCTCTAGCAAGGGTTTGAAGCGATGTGGTATGTAGCTGTTAGATAATCTATTTTAGTACATTATCGTATTTAAAGTATTTGTTTGTATTGGTAATCTTAACTATACAAAGATCTTTTTTTTTAAGACTGACCACTAATCGTTTGATTTAAATGGTCTTTTAAAAAAATAAAGACGTTGAAAATATTCGAATTTGCAAGGTTGCGTATTTTTTTTTTTTATGTTACACAACATCACATACTTTGCTCTGATACCGTGGTTAAGCACTTGTGTTACGGATATCAGTAACGACAGTGGATATACAAATATACCTTAATATACATATTTAATAACATACCTAGACGCGAAACAAACAACGATGTTCGTCACACAAATATTAGTCTCGAGTGGGAATCGAATCCACGATTTTTGGAACGGTAGGGGTAACTCTGGGTCACTAACCACTATTCCATCAAGCCAGTTCATTTATTAGTATGGCAATTATATTTGACACTGAACTATACAATTGTAAACAAAATCTATTCTTTAAGCAAAAGTTGTATTAGTAGAGAAATATCACGTAATTAAATATTTTTTATTTATATTACGTAGTAATATTAACATACATTTTAATTATGGTTTTACTAAATGCAACGTGCATTATGTGCACTTCAAATGTCAATTAACTAATGTAAGTCTTTATGTCAGCCAAGTAATTTCAATAATAAGTAGTTACAAGTCAGCAATTTCGAAATATGTAGAATGTTAATTATAATAGTCCAAGTAATTAGTAGCTGAACGATTCTATTACTATACGAGAATGTATTACTTACTTACAAAATTAGTCAAGCAATCAAAAAATTTAAATTCGGTTAGTATTTTGATTTGATTTGAAAAAAAATTATGGGAGCAAAAGCAAATTATATACACACCTATAACCATTTAGTTTCATTAGTAAATATTTATTTTTATTTTACAAACCTTAAAAAACATAACAGACTACCTCCATCCAAAGAGCGTAGTCATTGTTCATTGTTTTCATATTGTATCAAATAAACTAAAAATGAATTATTATATTACAAGTACACCAAATTTCACGATGAATCTTTAAAAACGCTATAAAAATTTGTAACTGTCGATATATTCTTAATTTACAATAAGTACACTGAAACATAATAGTCATACAGCCTAAGAATAATATGCTTTACTATAAATGACACTAGATGGTACTACTAGTCATAAAGGACACTAATTTTGTTATATTTTTTAACAATCTTTAATACAAGTAAATTTACTACATCCCTGTTAAGACCTACTTATATTTTGTTTTCATTATATTTACTGCATTATGTTGTGTACTTCTTATTGTAGCAGATTTTGAGACAATAAACGATTTTATTATTTTTATTATTAAATTTTTAAATCTATTAATAGAAAAACCACCGGAGACTACTACATACCTCACCGCGGCTGCCATGTGACAGCGACTTCCATTTTTGTTATGGGCGCGTTATTTTTTTTTATTTAAATGCTTATTACCTGAGGCAATGGTTAGCGGATTAGTGTGGGGCCATGTTTTGTCGTGTATGTTCCGTGATTTGTCGGCAGAAACGCGTGAAACGGAACGGTTTACGTATTCGATACTTTTTTTTTTTGGAATGACGCGCCGCCATTTTTGTTGGCGTCTACGAACTAAAGTCCGATCGCGTTTCAATGGTAACGATATTCATTTCATTGCCATTTTTTAATATAATTAACCGATATTTTGACTGTATAACCAGTTATTGTTAATTTTCTTGAGAATTTTTAAGTCAATGGCAAAAATGTCGTTAAGGATGTCATTAAAATTCAAATAATTAATTATAATTTCTTTTTGACCAGCCATTTAGATGTCAGGTAGGCTGGTCAACGCCTAGTTTATGTGAAGCATGAAGAGTTAGTTACCCGAAATGTATTGGGTCCAATAATTGCTAAATTTATATAATTTCTTTGTAACTTCAAATATAATATGTTAAGTCAAGGATATATTATAAATAATTTTAATTATCCCAAGTAAAAGTGCCTGACGAAAATGTAGGCTCGCGGGCGGTTTTTTTTTATGCATACATCCAGCTAAAAAAGCAAAGACATTACACCCAACAGCCTGCAGTGTCAAATCAACACTGGCTGTTATCGGTCACCTCACCTAAGCATAAAACCTTATCATTTGGGTCAAAACGCTCGCGACGGATCGCGAAATAACCGCGCTAACTGTTTCGAAGTTTAAATAATGTTATTTTTTTTAAATATCGTGCCGCCATATTGGCTCCCCTTGGACTTATGGTAAGTTAAAGCCCGCCATGGCAACCAAAAGTCGATCGTTAATTTACTTCTTCTTCTTCTTATCGTATGGTTGATGAACAACCTGAGTTTTTAAACCGCCCATAGGCCTCTGACGTGGCTTCACACACCGTTGAAAAATCTCTCAGGTGTGCAGGTTTCCTTCACCGTTAAGGCGTCGAATAATGGTTCATATGAATTTAAAATTTGAAAAACACATTGGTACCTGGCGGGTTTGAACTGGCGACCTCTCGCATGGCAAGCAACGACCTTAACCACTCGGCCATCGACGCTTTTAGTTTACTTAACAAGGCCAAGTTGCTTCTAAATGCTTCGTTTTAAGTATAATGAAGTCTTTTAAGCGTTCCCTCGTGTTTGTCTGGTCCATACCTATTTACTAATATAAATGTGCGTATAACTCTGTCTGTATATTTGCCGCACTTACACCAAAACTACTGAACCGATTTATATGAAATTAGGTTTAAGGTTAGACTAAGGCCTGAGTAAGGCCCTTTTATCCGTCTGCGCTCTTATGTAGTAACTTGTTTATCGATAAATAAATAAATCTACGGTCTTTCGAGTTCAGCATGGCGTCAATTGAGACTTTAAAGTATTCTATAATCTGTGACATTAATGTATAGTTAGTAAGGTTTTGAAAAACATAATAATAAGAGCACAAAAAAACTCAAAATAAAGGTCTAATTAATTTAAAAACAAACAATAAATTATTATGTATAATAATAATATTTCGTACCTATGAACTGTATCTCTGCTATCGCAATTTTTTATTGTGTCTGTAGAAATAAAGAGCCTTTTAATTTTAGTAACATAGGTACATACGGGTTCCGACTCATAACGGTGAATCTAACGAAAAAAAAACACAATGAATGAAGTAAAAAAAAAAATATTTAAAAACGCGAGCGAACCCTGGCGTCCGTAGTTGTGTCGCTATCGGTGCAGAGAAATTACCCGGATTGTACATTGATATTTATGCGGCTGCCACCCCTGCGGATGCAACTCGGAAAAAGTAGCAAGGGGGCAGTACAAAATACAAAGGAAAGGAATAAAATCTGCTATTTTTGGGCCATTCAATGGAGAAAGTTCATGATTTTAGATAATTATTAGGTATATTTGAAGTGTTTGATAATCTGAATCGACATGTCTAATTAGTTTCGACATACAAACAAAAGTGTATATAATACCTGTTTCATTAACATGTTTTACGATTGTAATCTGTTCGTGAACCTATTATAAATAAATAAATAAAAGTGATACAATGTTATAAGTTTCTGATGACAAACTATGTTAGGAAAATTAACTATATATTAGTGAAAGTCCCATTGAAATTGGTCCAGCCGTTTCGGATATTAACAGGAACACACAAACAGACGGGCAAATAAAAATATCTTTATTTTCTGGCATGTGCATGTGGCATTGCATGTTAAAATAATATGTGTAGGTACTTTAAACTCTGATCCTGGCTATTACTTTTACTCAATAAATGTTCGTACAACTATCCTGTTCTTTCGAGGTAGACCGACAGAGATAATACAAAATCTCGAGAACATAAGCTCGTATCAAAAGTACCCGTAATCGACGAGCATGCATGAAGAGGTTGATGGATGTGGAAGAAGCGAAAGTGGTGTGCCAGGACCGTAGCACATGACAGGAAGTGATCTCTGCCTACCCCTCTGGGAAAAAGGCGTGATTCTACGTATTATTTAAGTATTGTCAAAATAACACTGAACAATCGGGTAGGTCGAATCGGGCCTTTTAATAATATGTTTAGAATAACATGCTAATATACAACCGAGTTTCATCCGTAAAATTACTCCATCATTTTGGAAACTAATTTATTATCGATAGCATGATCTAATTACTGCATTCTTCTATTGTTCAATTAGTACTACTTACGTATTAATGTTTATCACCACTTTCTTCAATCGAACCAAAACGCTCAGACAGCGTTTGTAAACAAATAAATTATTCACAATCCGAGTTGCAACTCTGGTAGCGTCATCGCACTAATATACGCACACAGACAAACCTAATTTTACGGCCACAACCACAAACACAAATACAATACACGGAAAATACAACCTTATCCTTTGAAACTTAAAGACTAAAATAGCATCCAACGCGATGGCAGTTAAGACTATTTGAATTTGGAATCAAGTAATGATATAAGCATGGGTCGTGGCGGCCAGGGCTGAGACTTGCGATGTTATTTTTTTTTTGTAAAAAAAAAAACCATATACTTTTTTTACGATAATAGGGTGACGTACTAGCGATGTGACAATACTAGTCGTTGGTAAGTATATTTTTATACAATTTTATAATAAACCATAGATATGTTTTACCTCGATGGTAAGTTGCTTTTTTTTTAATCCAATTTATCCCAACAGGAAAAGGCAAAGGGATCTTAGCCCGTACAGCCTAATGGTAAGTTGCGTTTCAAATCAGTGCCCTGTAATTTTTAACAGTTTAATGTCATAAGAAAAAAAAATACATAGCAAATCTCAATTTTATTTGTTGTTTTAATGCTATTTGAAGCTCTAATGTAAATTTAGAACAGCCGACGGGATATCTGAAGACCGGTGGTTCAAGTCCCCGTTCAGGCGGGTCATGTTAATATAATGACGATTTATAAGTGCGTGTGAATGCCTATACAAATAAAGAACTTTTGACTTTGACATGAATGCGATTTTTTTTTAAACTTTAAGTATAGCATCTCTTTCGTTTGCGTGCTTTTTTTCTACTTTGTGATATCACAAGGTACCCTAATTAGGACAGATTTGTGTCTAACTTATCGCGCATTTATATTATATCTGGTTCTTGTTTATTATAATATCGTTGATTTTATCGTTAAACATTTGGGTGATTCGTAAAATTCTATATTTCCAGGGCGCGTGGAATTCGTAGCCTATGTTTCAATAGACCCCCTGTGAACGAAATTTTGACATCACACGTATGTTAAATCAGTAAGGATGTAATAAGCGTATAAAATAAAAAGATTATAGGAGTAAATAGCCTTCTCTACTATTAGTAAAACGTCTTAAAATACTCTAAATAAAAATCTATTCTTTTATGCGTTCTCTATTGCTTTATGCGATATAACGGCTTCACGCGGAATCGCCTGTTATTAGTTATTATAAATAAATAACGTTAACAATAAAATAGTTTTAATAGTTGATTCAAAACTTTTTATCTGGTAACTTAAGATTGCAAATCGATTTCATTCGACAAAAAGTTACACATTAGAATTAATAACATCACATAAAAATTGAACGCAAAAAAAAACAAGTACTGCAAATGAATAAAAAAAATATGGAATTCATAGAAACGGCCAACCCTACGCAGTAACTCGTGAGTAGAATCTTCAGAATACGTCATTCGATTCTCAACCTTAGCTTTTTAAACTTAAGAGTAAGAATTGTCTGAACCAACTATACTACAGGTACTGCCTTCAAAGAGTTTTAGACTGTATTTATTGCTGGTTTAAGTGCTTATTCCTTTGATGGGGTGAGCCAGTGACGTAACACAGTTATGAGGTTTTTCTCGATTTTACATTACATATTTGGTATATTTTTAATCTATGCCCGATAGAATTAAGCTATTAAATTTTCACTACTTCGTATTTGGAACGCGATTGTGTTATTTTTTTTTATAATTGCAGAAAAAAAAATTTGCTGTTTATGTTTTGTTGGTTAATGACCTATGAATGATTATAAAATCTATTAAAATTTTAATTCGTTTAGAATTGACAATAAGAAATGAATAAATTGGTATCTCACGACATCATATACTATAGTACTGAATCCGATATCGTACCACAACTCAGAACAAATATTTGTGGGATGAACATCTGTTAGTTCAGTGTCTGGGTGTGTTATTAAATAAATTTAAGTATGAACACAAGAGCTTAAGCTTCTTACCACGGCTCAGATTGAGATATTTGTGTAATATTTTTATTTATTTTTGATAATCTACTAACATTGTAAATGCCAACGTCTGTCTGTCCTTACGCGTTAACAGCTGAACCGTTTTTGATAAAAATGACTCTGAAGTGACTATAAGGTTTTAAAAGCGCTGTTATAATCCTTACTAATATTATAAATCCGAAATTACTCTGTCTGTCTGTCTGTTACGCTTTCACGCATAGAGTACTGGACCGATTTAAATTAAATTTGGTACAGATATAGTCCAGAGCCTAGGAAAGGTTATAGGCTACTTTTTAACCGACTGCGCTATAAGGAAGCAATGTTTTACCCGTTAAACGTCTCCACGCGGACGAAGTCGCGGGCGGAAAGCTAGTGTGTTTATAAATGTCTCAATTTCTCCTAATATAACATGACATCATATGTGTAACATTCATTGTACTGCTGTGAAAACATAACTCGTCATAATTCTAAATGCAATGATAGTAGCAGATTGTCTCTGGGCGATGCCATAGAGAATATACCGGTCAAGTCAATGACATTACCATAAACTAGAGGCGAATATGTTATAATCGCGAAATAAGCCAGACACAAATCTGACCTAATTAGGGTGCCTTAAGATATAGCTATCTCTTTCGTTTTCATGCTTTTTCGCATCTTTTGTTACATTTGTTAGAAGTGTCAAAAAATTGCAAGGCACATATTTAAAACTCTAATTACTATAGAGATAAATTATTATATCTATAGTTTATTATATCATTGGGTCATCAACAACACTGAAGGGTTCGGGTACAAAAATATTCGTAGGTATTTAAATGACAAAAAAACACGTGTGGCACTAGGGGACTGCCGCGGTATAGCTATTGCATAGCATCGTCCGATTTCGGAGCAGCTCGTCTCGATTCGTGCGAGTTTCGTAGAGTGAAAAACAAACACCGTGCCGAAGTCTACCGAACTGAAACGACGTTAGACGATTGTGAGGTTTTTTTCGTTACGGAATTTCTTGGTTCGGTCGCCGCGCTCAAAGCCCGCGATAAAAGCTATGCAATAGCTTATTTAAAATAATTCTAATTTTATTTTTTTTTACTTATGGCATACATTTCTCTTCGACAAGTAGGTCGTTTATGATAAGTACATATCTTAAGGTTTTGATTTTTGAGCTGTATGGCCCGGATTCCCTATCCGTAAAACATAATTTAAAAAAAAAGGTAAATTGTATTTGAAAGATATTGATAATAGGTTTTGGATAGAAATATATTATGGAAAAGCCATTTAACAGGTTTGACTTATGTTCGTTTGACCTCCACGACTTATTAGTTAAACTAATAATATAATGTACTAGTGACCCGACCTAGCTTCGGGTATACACAAAAAACCTTTCTCTTAAATCAGTCTATCTATTAAAAAAAACCGCATCAAAATTTGTTGCGCTGTTATACATACAATTGACGCGGAAAGCATCTTTGCTTTATACTACATAGTATATGTAGTGATTTGGCACATGCTCATCATAGGGTGTGATATTAAATATATTTAAGTATATTTGTGTATCCACTGTCGTTTCTGATTTCCGTAACACAAGTGCTTAAGCTACTTACCACGGAATCAAAAAAAAATCATTATAGTTATCCTTGTTATCATTTACTAAGTAACTAAGCAACAAGCTATCAGATACTGAATCTGTACGTACTTTTAAAGATTTAAGCTTACATAGGGATACAGAGACAAAGAACGCTACTTTGTTTTATACTTTACTAGCTTTCCGCCTGCGACTTCGTCCGCGTAGAGACGTTTAACGGGTAAAACATTACTTCTTTATAGCGCAGTCGGTTAAAAAGTAGCCTATATCCTTTCGTAGGCTCTGGACTATATCTGTACCAAATTTCGTTCAAATCGGTTCAGTACTCTATGCGTGATAGCGTAACAGACAGAGTTACTTTCGCATTTATAATATTAGTAAGGATAGTGATTATCAAACCTAAACAAAATAATCGGTAAAGTTTAATCAGAAATTAACCATAGACAACGTAAGAAGACAATAGCCAACCTGACGACACAAAACGCAAGCAGTTCGAACGTATTCAAATGTAGGCTTCATTAAAAAAATATAACCCAACGGTTGTGTTGGTAGCCCTGTGCCGCGTCACTGGTAAATAATTGCTTAACCGAGAATCTATGGAGGGGCTGTGTGCATAAGAAACATAAAAGGTTTTAAAAGCGTCGATGGCCGAGTGGTTAAGATCGTTGCTTGCCATGCGAGAGGTCGCCAATTCAAACCCCGCCCCGTACCACTGTGTTTTTCAAATTTGAAATTCATATGTACGATTATTCGACGCTTTAACGGTGAAGGAAAACATCGCGAGGAAACCTGTACACCTATAAAGAAAATTCTTAGGTTATGTAGTCAACTAACCCGCACTTGGCCAGCGTGGTTGACTAAGGCCTTATCGCCCTTATTTGGGGAAGGCCCGTGCCCCAGCAGTGGGGACGTATACAGATGATGACTGATGATGATGAAAGGTTTTAATACGTTTAATTTTAACTCGACATCTCGATTCCGAGATAGTGAGACTTGATAGACGGACGGACGGGCATCAAAGTAAGTGAACTTATAAGTACATCTGGAGGCACATGGCTGGAAGTGATCTCTGCCTACCCCTCTGGGAAAAAGGCATGTTTTTATATCAAAACGTAGGTATTCATAGATTTGAACATATTCGAGAACATGTAATTTTTTTTTAAAACAATAGCTACTGAAGGTAACAGATACGTCTTTCCACAATTGTACATCTTCCTTTATGTTTTAAAACAAGTCACCTTCACCTACCAAACAGTATCGTACAGTGACATTGAGATAAAATAAGTAATGGTAAGCAATCATACATATTATATTATCTAATTGAACAATCTGATAATACGCAAGACAAGGTAGATATGAAGATTTGTAGTGTTTTCGTAAAGATATCGAGATACCGCTTACTTTCTTTTGTAAAATGTTATATTCTCCCCGTTTTACTTTTTTTTCTATTAATAATTATAAAATAAAAATCATTATTTATTTCTATTTTCTAAAAAAAAAGTCGCCTGCAACAAACTTAATTTATTTTTGCTTAATTAAAAAAATATTTAGCAATTATAATTTAGAAACAAATAACCTTCAATGAAATTGAGAAAAATATATTTTACTTTACTACATAGTATAAAACAAAGTCGCCTTTTTTGTCCCTATTTTTTATTGCGTCCGGATTTTAATGCGGTTTTTTCCAATAGATAGAGTGATTCAAGAGGAAGGTTTTAATGTAAAATTTACCCGAAAGCAAAGGTCACTAGTTTGAAATAATTGACAATGTTCCATAAACTGAAATACTAGAATACCAAATATTCGCTAGGTTTTTAAGTTAATAGACTACCATTTTATTTTTGTGATTTTGTCGGTAAGTAGAAGTTTGACAACCACTGGAACACATAACTGCTTATCGGCTGGGACATTTAAAAACTGAGTTCTGTACCAATGACTTACAAAGTACGATTATTATTACGCACTGTACAGTCAGACACGGAATACATATTTAAAATTTGGTACACAGATAGTCCAGCTCTAGAGCTTTTAAAAGAAATAGGGTACATTGTGAATGACTTGAGTTAAATGAGATTTTATGTTTTAAACGATAAACTGGCGGGAAAGTCGTCTTAATAAAAAAAAAACTATATTAGATTTGAGATAAAATTGTGTATTTTTGTACAACAAGGGAGGATTAGACAATCCTCACTAATATCATAAATGCGAAAGTAACTCTGTCTGATACGCAATCACGCATTGAGAACTGAACCAATTTAAATGAAATTTGGTACATGTATAGTCCAGAGCCTGAGAAAGTACATAGGCTATTTATCTTCTTTCTATCTATTTTATTTTTTTACCGGTTAAACACTACGCGGACGGTGTCGCAGGCGGAAAGCTAGTAAGAATACATTATAATAGAAGATATAACATTAAAAACATAAAATCAACGTCATACTATTATGTTCTCGAGTGTACCCAAGCGGTCCGGTGCGTTATCAGTTATTTACACAGGACTGAACTAGCGATAAGGCGCTCATACCAAACAGCGCTTGGGCACATTTCAAACTTTCGTCCTCCAACACTATTAGAAGTTATCATAGAAATTATTCATAGTATTGTCTATTATTTGAACTCACGTATACAGTCTACATAGCTTTTTGGGTTTCATCATCAGCCCATATAGTCGACTTAGTCGACCACGCTGGTCGAGTGCGGGTTGGGGTTTTTGGGTTTACAATATGGTATACTGGCTTTCCACCCGCGACTAGGTCCGCGTAGAGACGTTTAACGGGTAAAACATGACTTCCTTATAGCGCAGTCGGTTAAAAAGTAGCCTATAACCTTTTCTAGGCTCTGGACTATATCTGCACCAAATTTCATTTAGATCGGTTCAGTACTCTATGCGTGAAAGCGTAACAGACAGACAGACAGAGTTACTTTCGGATTTATAATATTAGTAAGGATTAGCGGCCTCGCACTCGACTTCGTCCGCGTGGAAATGGTTTCGGCAACAATGATTTATTAAATTAGCATACCTTGTTATATTAGCTATTTATTAGTGAAAATTGGTCCAGCCGTTTCAGAGATTAGCGTAAATAGACAGACAAACATTTCTGAATTGTGTTGTTGTCATTGGTACACGATAATCGTTATTTTAATGTTACAAACAGACACTTCAATTTTATTTTAGTTGTATAAATTCAGAAAGTATAAAATGTGATACTTAAGTTATAATCATGTGTTAATGTACAATTATGGTAGGCGAATAATAAACTTTTGTTTTCGGTGACCACCAGTCCTGTAAAGAGCTCTAAACGTCTGCTGATCTCCAATTTATTAGGTCTATATTTAAATTTTCCAAACGAATCAATATAAATAATTGTATAATATAATGGATTTATTAATATTTGCAATTGCTCGCTATAACAATAATATCTAGCATAATAGCAAATGCTGAGGCAGATCCATTCGGTAATTATGCAAATTTAGTTAGTCTTGTGTAGATATGACTCATCGCTCTCATATTTTACGTGGGACTCATTCTACTAATAAACATATTCCTTCATTTTAAAAAAATCTTACATTATTATCAGGAACTCACAAAACTTTAAATAAAACACATACTATAACGTACTAAAAGAGTATTTGGAACAAAAATATTCAAAAGTCATTCTTCAAAATAAATTTAATTCCAAATTTTCAAACTCACGATCTACTCCATAGAGTCTCTGTCTCAAAGTCGTCACATGGCGCGTCGCAGAGCGAATGTATTGTGTGTCGGTCCGACTACACTTGATACTTGACATTATTATTATTAGTTTATATTTTATTTCGCTATTATATATAAATTATCTTATTTATAAATAAATATTAAACAACATCACATACGTTAATCTGATCCCGTGGTAAGTAGCTTAAACACTTGTGTTTCGATATCAGAATCAACAGTGAATACACAAATAAACTTAAATATTTAATAACACTCCCCGACACGGGACAAGTCAAACACCGATGTTCGTCAAACAAATTTAAAAAAGTTCATATTTGTCAAAAAAAGTACACGGAGATATTTAAAACATCCTTATTTGTCGATGTACGATTAGATATAGCGATTAAAAGTGACGAGTAGAACGTACCAAAACACGTTTA